>OZ005655.1:138016114-138603114 GCA_963930645.1 Salticus scenicus
AAAAAAAAAAAAAAAAAAAAATCTCTCTCTCTCTCTCTCTCTCTCTCTTTTTTTTTTTTTAAGTAGTTCCAGAAATTTTGAACATATTTTTTCACATGTAGTGCAGATTACAATTATCCTGAAGATGAAAGTATTTCAGATCAAAATTTAATCTCAGATCACACAAACTTGAATTTTTTTAATAAAATCATTCAAGTAGTTTCTAAGAAAACCAAATCTCTGGTGTATTTTACCGTGAATGTATTGAAGGTTAACAGTGAATCATATGTTTTAATTAAAGTTGCTAAATACATTCTTGAGAAAACCAAGTTTCTGCCATATTTTACACCAGGTTAGTCAGGGTTAATTGTAAATGTAAACTTTCCTGTAAGCGAAGATAATTCAAAGGAAGAATTGTCTTCTCAAAAGATCTAAAATTTGAAATATTCATTAAAATTGTTTTCAAAAAAACAAAATTTCTGCGATATTTTGTCATGAGTGGAATGAGGGTAAACATAGCTGTGTACGCTAATTCTAAAGACGAGAATAAGCCCAATCAAATTTCAACCCCCCCCCCCCCCGCAAAAAAAAAAAAAAAAAAAAATACCCTGAACTGTAATAAAAACTGATATATCCATTTCTGATAAACCCAATTTCTGCCATATTTTGCAACTGGGAAATGAAAGGTTAATAACGAGCGCAAATTTTCCTGAAGATGGTATGTCCAATCACTTAATCTTGCTGACGGTTACAACCTATGGGGAAATTTGATTCCACAATTACTCATTACCTAAAGTCTTTTTTTTTTTTTTTTTTTTTTTTTTTTATTCCCAAGTTCTGTTTTCCCATTCAGAAAATTTCATAACTGTTAAATTAATATTCATTAAAAAAATTATATTCGTTTAGAGTTAAAAAAAAAAAAAAAAAAAAAAAAGACTTTTTAAAAATTATTTTAGTTTAATTTAGTTCATGAATTCAGGTGGCAGTATACTTTAAATGACTCGAATTGTCTTGCACCGCAAAGGTTTAAAAAAGAAAATGATAATAAGTAACTGAAGGTTGTGAATTTTCTGAATGTAAAAACAAAATAAAAAAAAAAAAAAAAAAAAAAAAAGAAAGAAAGAAATGGTAATAAGTAATTGAATCACTGAAAAAGAGAACAATCATCAAAAATTAAATTTTTATTTATTTATTTTTTACTAAATTAAAACTTCAAAAAATCCAGATTTTATGCACAGCAAATTCCCTCTTATGATTTCAGTTAATTATGTTTTTCACATTTTTCCGAAAACCCAGATATTGCACTACTAGTTTACTTCTTCAAACTAGGGATTTAATTGTGGAAACAAATTTCCCCATAGAATAACAAGGGTTGTGGCTGCTGACGAGATTAGGTATTTTCCACTGTTAACCACAAACCTTCATCAAAGTCATTATATTCATTTCCAAGTAAACCAAGTAGGTGTCATATATGCAACAAGAAGTTAAAGGGTTAACAGCTAATGCAGATTTTCCTAAAGATAAGGATAAGTCCAAAGTCCAATAATGATTTTTCATTACAAAAAAAAAAAAAAAAAAAAAAAAAAAGACCATGTGAAAGAATTCATAAAAAAAATCTAGTATTTTATTAGATTTATTAGCTCATTAAAATTTCCAGTGATAAATTGTATTGCTTATAATAGTAGGAAATTTCAATACAACTATAAAAGCTATCGCCATCTAAAAATGTTTGCCTGTATAATTAGTATTTTCTGTATGTAGATATGCAATAAAATTCACATATATTTAATACAATTAAAATTCATATTCCAAGGGAGGAGGTGTGTATGTGTATGTGTGGAGGGGGAGGAGAGATCTGATCGATTTTCTTAATACTTATAGAAATAAATATCACCCCTCATTTCCCTTTATTCAAAGAGTTACTTCACTTAATTTGGCCGACATTCTAACCCCATGTTATTCTACAGAGGAATTTGTTTTATAACTTACTCACTATCTAATATATGTATATATTTTGTTGCATACTTGGGTTTTACGATTTGTTCGTGAATGAAATGCAAATTTTGCAGAGGCTTAAAAGTTTATTCACAGAACATTCTAGAAGTTTACAGTTCTGTAAACCAAGTATCAACTTCAGTTTCACCAAAAAACATAGTTTAAATAACAACTGACAACATCAAAATAACAGGATAAACAGTAACAATAGCCTTAACACACAGCAATAGGCTGTAATCAAACAGCAGCAAGACACCCAGCCACAGAGTTCTTCCTAGTAAGCTGGTTGGAGAGAAACTGACTATGGCCTTGATGCAATTTCCTCATATATCTTTGTACAACATGAGAATTTTCTATTAACTTTTGCACTAATTGAGATAGAGCTTAGATATTCAGTATATCGATAATAAGGGATTTTCTAGCAAAGGTCACCAAGGATTGATACAGTTGCCAAATTTAGAACGAAGGACATTACCTGCCCTGGTGAAGCTTTTTAACGAGTTCCCCCCCCCCCCCCCCCAACAACAAAAAAAGAATATATATATATATATATATATAAAGCTCTTTTAATGTGAAAACAAGCTAGAAAAATGCAGAAAATTAACATTTTTTAACCTGACTAAACCTCTTTGAATGAAATTACATAAAAAAACTTAATATTTACAAATCCTTAACAATTTTTTATCCCATTTTCACATTTAGAAAATTCACAACTGATAAAATGTTTATCATTTTTTTAAATATATATATATATTTTAAACATTTTGTAAGCTGTAAAGTGCGAAAAATAAATTAAAAGTCTTTGTTGCACTTAATAGCTTCATAATGAATTATTAAAAAATCAACTTTTGTAAAAATAAGAACATTTGGAGGGTTGTGCATTTTGTAATTGTGAATTTTTTAAATGTAAAAAAGTACATTTGTCAATGAGTAGCTCTCAAGACAAATTTCTCCACAGAATAACATTGGATTAGGTTATCTGTTAAATAATGTGAAGCATTTCCTTAAGTATTTTCCAAGTCCACCAGCGGCCAAGTGGTTCTGCGCTCTAAGCTGGTAGACGTGAGGTGCCGGGTTCGATCCCAGGTTGTCCCCATTGGCCTAGTCATTCAGAGTTTTCTCCAAAACTTGTATATATACGGGTTAGAACCATTTAGAAAGACCCCCAAGGAGGGCACTCCTCCCATAGGCCTAAGACCCTAGAGCAGTCAATGGGCTTTAACCCCCCCCCCCCCAACCTTAGGTACTTTCTAAATCTAATAAAATTCTGATATTGGTATGAGTATGTGAAATAATTCTTTGTAAAATTAAATATCAGTATATTAAAATTATGGTAATACTTAATTTTTCTTTGTCTAAGGAAAATGCATTTATGCATAGCTGAATATTGAAATTTATTTTCTTTAAAATTTACAAAGTTAATGTAGTGCAATTTTAAAATTAACTACTTCTTTTTTAATGTAAAAATAAACTGGTAACAATAACAAACAATATTAATAAAAAGGATAAGAAAATGTACATGTGTAATTTAAATTTATTTCATCAATTAGCTTCTATCCAATTTTAAAACTACATATTAAATATGTTACGTGGAAAAATAATATAAAGAAAAACACAAATGTTAATAAATCTGATTTTAAGTTATAAGATCAAGCTCATCCTCATGTCTTATCAATTTCTGTTATTTTAAAAATATGTTTTTTATAAGATTATTGAATAAAAATTTCTGCAAACATTTTTCCCATAAATATTTTCATACTAAATAAAAAATATTTTACATATTTTTTTAAATCATTTCTTAAACCCCCTTTTTTTAATTAATGAAAGTTAACTTTATAAAAATGAACTTTGAATAAAAAACTTAAAAAAAAAAAATTTAGTTTATAGAAATGTTTATTTAAATTAATCGCTGCAAATAGCGCCATATGACGAATTCAGTATAGAGATTACAAATGCATGCTATCTTCAAAGTTTCTTTAGAAGGAGCCGTCGGAGCTCGGAGCTGGGGAGTATTTGTGAGGGGCGTGAACTAAGGTCTTGTAACGGAGATTGTCTTCATTCGAGCCGTGGATCCGTTGGGCGTAACATGGCTAGTTACACGCACCGCGTAATGGCTGACATGCATTTAATTTACGTCATGGCCAACTGCAATGGACCAGAAGCTTTGCGAATGTATCGTTTGAAATACCTGGTAAAAAGGTGCCTAGCCGCTCATTCTTTGCCACTCTGCATCGACGATTGTGTGAAACCAGCTCGTTCGACGTGCACAAGCCGAATGCTGGTCGCCAACGAATAACTCGAACAGTGGATGCTTAAGAAAGTGTTGTCCAAAAACTCCAGCGTAATCTTTCAACGAGTACACAGGTTGTATCCCGAAAGACCCATATCCCCCAAGCTACCGTATGGCGCGTTATACACGACGAAGGACTACATCCTTATCATTTACAACACGTCCAGGCACTCGAACCAGGAGACTACAACAATCGTATGGATTTTGCGTGGTGATTTTTGCAAGAAAGTTCTGCGGACAGAAACTTTGCAACAAGTGTTCTCTTCACGGACGAGGCTGCGTTTGCATTAGAGGGTGTGATGAACTTTCACAACCTACATACGTGGGTGAATGGAAACCCGCATGCTACACGTCTGACTGTTTGCTTGGTCCGTACATTCTCCCAGAAAGACTTAACGGTCCCATTTATCTAACATTCTTGCAAGAGGTTCTGCCAGAAATTCTGAATGATGTTCCGATGCCTATTCATCAACACATTTAATTTCAACACGACAGAGCTCCTGTACATTTCAGCACAGACGTCAGAGCACATCTGCAGGCTACTTTTCCTGGTGGCTGGATTGGTCGTGCTCGTGGTGGACCAATCGCATGGCCAACACGATTACCAGACCTGTTTCCCTTGGACTTTTTCTTATGGGGATATTTAAAAGGACTTGGGTATGAAACACCTGTTGGAACGTCGTAAGACTTGGTAGGAAGAATCGTTGTGGCAGCAGGATGTGTTCGGGATACACCTGGTATCTTTGAGAAGGTGCGGCGTTCTATGCAACGTAGATGCCAGGCGGGTCTCGATGCATCTGGCAAAAAGTTTCTGTATCTCATGTAGGCTCAACATTTGGTTTGCATTAGTCGCATGTGAGTGAGTAATTATCAATAAAATGATCTCAAATGGTTTAGTTTTTTCTCTTTGTTATGTATTATTTTAGACACCCTGTAGCGGCTCCGGATCGCTGTTGCGACCATCTGTTCCTAAGCGATTTTTGATCCTTGTTTTATGACTGATCTACCATGTCATTTTGTCAACGTTTTTTTGAATCACCCTGCATATATATATATATATATATGTATATTTCACGGCTCTCGAAAACGGTAGCTCGGACAGTCACGTGATTTAACACAAAGGTGCCCTCCGTAGGGTCATTGTGCACATCGAAGTCAGATTTTCGAATTTTTGATTAGTTTTCTTTTAATTAATAAAAATATGAAAATAAAACTTCCCAATTTTATAATGACGCAGAATGGAGAATCTTAGGAGAGATTTGATTGGTTTATTTGATTGTCATTGATTTGAGTGTATTTTACGTTGAACTAGAGCTACATTTAGATTTTATTTAAAAATATATGAATTTTTAATGTTTTAATATAATGCGACTTTTACAGAGAACAAATTAAGATCGGCGCCGCAGGCCCCCGAGATTTTTTTGCTAAAAATTTTCATGGTTCTCTGGTCAGCTAGCTGGTGAAGCCAGCTAGTATTTCTTAAACGATTAATCATACAAAGAAAACGTAATGGACATTTTTGTAGGAAATTTTACGTAGATTAATTTTGTAATTAAGATTTTTTCTCGAAATCCTATAGTTTTCAAGATATTTAATAAAAACTGAAAAGTGTCCCCCTTTAAATGCCCCCCGCTCACACCCCACGCGCAGGGATTTTTAATATGTTGTTTTACACTCTCAGCTATGACTGTGCCAAATTTCAAAACTACACGATTTTTTTTTTTTTTTTTTTTTTCGTCAAATTTTGTCTTTCGTTTAATGGACTAAAAGATAACCTAAGCACGAGGAGCACGAGTTAACAAATTTACTTTTAATTTCCTTTTATAAATGAATATTTCTTGGTTCTTTACTTTTATCTTTTTTTTTTTTTTTTTTAATTATCGTTATTTTTTTTCTCTCTCTTATGTTAGAAATGATTTTATAATCTATGTATAAAGCATGATTTTTTCCTTTCTGATCTTCTTTGAAATTTCTTTAAAATATGTAATGCGTAATATTTACAATGCATGTAGATATGTAAATACATTTTAACAACTCTTCATATCAGTATTGTTGCGAGATTGTAAATAATTCGGTACTTACGTATTAACGCCACCGCAGCAGAAGTTGCGGTACAACTATAGTTTCTCCCCACAGCTGAATTTGGCGCTTTTTCTTTGGCGCCGATTTGAACGATAATGATGTCGTTATGGACTGTCGTTCTTTATTTTGGATTTATGATTTTATGATTTATAATTTAGCTTATGAATTTATCATTTATGATTTTTAGATTTATGATCTAGCCATAATCGCCAAATTCAGCATTGGGGAGATACTATAGTTGTTCCTCTTATTTATCAGAGTTCATATGGCGACAGCATAGGTGAAAGAAAATAGAGACTGTTTTGAATCTATGTTAAACTCTATATCGGCCCATTTTCCACCGAAATCAGATTGACTACTTAGTTTTTAAATAAAGTATTTTAAATTTTGAAAACGTTTTAATTTTAAATAAAGTTTTTTATTTTATGATTTGTCGCAAAAATTTTAGTTGTAGATTGGCGGCACTTAAAAACCGGCAAATCTGTAGCTGCGGTGGCGTTAATACGTAATTCTGTTTATTTTTGTAGAAATTCTTTCAAAGAGGATTAGTAAGTTGATAAAATGTTAATTTTCTGCATTTCTAGTTATTTTAGCGTTAAAATAGCCTAATTTTCCCTTAAAATTGCATTAAAAAGATCCAATAAGGCAGGTAATGGATTTGGCGAGAAAATCCGTATTATCGACATACCAAAGATGAACGCTCTAACGAGATTTGTTAATGAGATACTGGCAATTTCCCGAACATTCTGGGTCCGATAGAGGGGTATTTAAGGAGCTGCATCGCGCCAAATCCCAATCAGTCTCAGATGCTTGCACTGCTATTGAGAGAGCTGTAAGCCTCTTTGGATATACAGCTGCATTGCTATATGTGTTAATGCTATACAGTTTGTACTGAGAATTTGTTGTTGACAGCTGTCATTTAAGCTGTGTTTATTGGTCGAACTGAAGTTGATACCTAGTTTATAGACCTGTATTCTTCGGTAATTTTCTGTGAATAAATTTATAGTTATTATTCCTAAATTTCGTAAAACTCCAGTAAAATTTCGCACTGTAACTATTGGTTGTAATGCATATAATAATGCTGTTTGTAATCTTCTATTAACAATTTTAAAAGAAATTTATAGCTTAACTTTAAACCATGACAATAAGCATTGTGTTAAAAATAGTTTTCAACTTCTACATATAATTAAAAATTTTAAAAATATTACAAATATCTGCACATTTGATTTTAATGATTTATGTAATAATATAGATATTCATGACTTACATAACGCTATGTTAATTCTTTTTAATGAACATAAACATAGTATTAAAAAAAATATCGTTTCATTACTTTAAAACATTACTAAATTTTATAATACATAGTAATTTTATTCTATACAATCACATATCTGTGGATCATTACATTTTTTCACGCTAACAGGTGGCGCTTATTCCTCTATAACTTGTTCTTTTGAATCCATGAAACACTTCTATCTCTACATGATGTTTATGAATTGCGGATTTACGTAACTCAAATTGATCTCTGTAATAAATTAAAACTTAATCAAATAAATTATTTTAACTTTAAATTTTAACTTTAAGGTTTATTTGTTAAAAATTAGAAGAAACTAATTACACTAAAGTTTAAACTAAAAATTATTTTTACTTAATCGTTCAGTAGATGAATTCGTTTCCCTTATTAACAGTGAATATAACAGTTTTCGGTCTCATGGCTGTTGTGGAGTGTTTTACATTTTTCGGCGTGCCTTTCAAAAGTAAAGAAAGTTAAAATTTAGTTTTATTAAATTTCCTTAGAGTTAATTTATTATGAACGGATTACTGTTTTGTGTTTGATAAGTTTATTTCTCTCACGCTTTTTTTTTTTCCACTTCATAAATTTATTATAAAAAAATCGGTGTTTGAAGTTTAATAGGTTTATTTCTTTCTTGGTTTTTTTTTTTTTTTTTTTTTACTTCATAAGTTTGTTTCTATCTTATTTTTCCACATATTGTTTGAAATTATTTTCAAGTCTTTTAGGTGATCTCGGGCATTGCATGCTGTAATTTTTTAGCAGTTTGCATACAGCACGACAGAAAGATCACCTGATTTGCAAACAGCATTCATTCAATACCCTTGAAAAAGTAATGAATATGTATGCTTCAATATCAAGTTGCTTTTTTTTCTTTTCGTCAACTTCTTTCATTTTTTATAGTTCTTCATGTGGTACTTAGTTTCATATAATGCAATGTTTGAAAAGGTTTTCAATGTATATATATATATTTCCCTCTGTGTAATCATAAATTATAGATCATGAAACAATTATTAATAAAGCGTTAATATATCTGCAAAAGCATATGTACACTGTGAAAAAATTCTGTGACTGACATCTGGAAACTATTATGTGGCTCTAGTAAAAATAGTTCCATATCTTTTTTATAAACTCTGCTAGCAAGTTTCAAATTCTAGAGCGTTTTCTTATATTATCATGGTCAACTTCATTTGAAAATCTCTGAAAATAAATGCGAACACAAAAGGCGAGTTTTAGTAACTACAATTAGAGTTTATGACCCAATTCTAGGAAATCAAGCGAAAGTTTCTCACAATAGAAACATATATTATTTTCCCATCTAGAAAAGTGTGGACTAGAAATTCTCGATCATTTCGTCTATCCAGGTTATCTGTTTGCCTCATAATAAATATTTATTTCTAGTTTAGATATTCCAAAAACGACTACTTACTCGTTATATTTAGATGAATCCAGTATATATTGTTGCGTACTTGGGGGTTCATAGGTTGTCCGAGAATGAAAGGCGAAACTTGCAAAAATTCAGTAATTTATTCACAGAAAGTTCCAGAAAATACAGGTCTATAATTCAAGTATCAACTTCAATTCAACATGTAAATACAGCTTAAACAACAGCCGTCAACAGCAAATCCACAGTACAAGCTGTATAGCAATAACACATAAAGCAAGTCTCATTCAAAGAGGCTCAAAGCAATGCAAGCATTTTACAGAACTCACTGAGACAGATCTGAGATTTAACTGCCCTGGTGAAAAATCTCTTTTTATATTTCTCTATCGAACCCGGAATTCTCGAGAAGAATCCAGAAAGTGGTCAACGAATGAGATTTCAGCTTCCATATTTGGAATATCGTTAATAAGGATTTTCTCGCCAAGGTCTCCAAAAAAGTCGCCAAGGAGGGAAAAGTCGCCAAATTTCTTACTTGCCTTACTGGAGCTTTTTAATTCGTTTTAATAGAAAATTAGGCTATTTTAACGCTAAAACGAATAGAAATACACAAAATTAGCAATTTATCAACTTACTAAGCCTCTTTGAAAGAATTTATACAAAGATAAATACAATTATTTACAATTCCGTAACAATATATATATATAAATTTCCTGTCACGATGTTTGTCCGCGATGATCTCCTAGACTAATGAAACAATTTTAATGAAATTTTGCACACTGTGTGCAGTTTGGCCCAACTTGAGAGATTGGATAGATTTATCTTAGTTTATAGTCACAATATTTTTTTTATTGCAAATTATTTGTTTATCATATGACAAAGGGTTATAATTGTCTGTGAGTTCCATAAGTTTAATTGTTGCCAAATAAATAAATAAATAAATAAATAAGAGTCCATTTTCTTTCGACATAAAAATAAATACATTTAATCAAACGTAAACGTTAAAAAATTATAAAAAGTTAAATTATGCATCTCACAAAAATTGACGTCATAATCACTTTAAAAAATTTATACACATTGATAAAGTGCTAATGTAGTTATATGCACAAGTGAAGTGTGACGTCACTGACCATCTGTGGAGACAAGAAAAATATTTCCTATGT
Organism: Salticus scenicus; assembly: GCA_963930645.1. Classification (NCBI taxonomy): domain Eukaryota; kingdom Metazoa; phylum Arthropoda; class Arachnida; order Araneae; family Salticidae; genus Salticus; species Salticus scenicus. The sequence goes on from OZ005655.1 coordinate 138,026,296, forward strand.
TAATCGCCTGTTTTATTTTTTTGTAAAGAATTATTAAAAATCGAGGAAAATTATTTCCCGATTTTAATTCCCATATTAAGGCATAGATATGTATTAGTTATCGTGTGCATGCGTTAGATTGAGTTATTTTGCTGGCAAATTTGCAAAATTTTAATTTTAGATTTCAAAACTCTGTCGTCCTTGGCGATTTTTTGTATTTGTCGATCAAAACCGTAACACGAAAATATACATGCCAGATGTATATTTTCGTAATATGTATTGTACGAAATATTGTTTCATATTATTTATTACTCTCTTAATATAAGTTGTTAAAATAATCATGATTTTTGAAAGGAATTAAATATGTTCGACAGATAATTTGGTGATTTTTTTTTTTTTCCGCCAAGGATGACAGACATGAAATCTATTCCGCTGCAACATATTAGTATCTGTATCAGATACTTTATTTAGACATTTGAAAACAAATTTGACTTCAAATGATGATAGAATATTTTTCATTTTCATTTTCATTAGTATATTAGTTGGATATTTATTGTGTAAATATCGTCCTTTGAAATGAAATGCTTATGTTTTCAATCCATTATGGAAGTTTGCCATTCTTTTTTTCTGGAGTTTTAAAATTTAAAATTCAAATTTTATCAGTTTTACAGCAAAAACAACTTACTCTAACGCATGCACATGATGACTAATACATATCTATACCCAAATATGGAGATTAAAATCGGGAAATAATTTTCCTCGATTTTTAATAATTTTTTACAAAAAATCCTATGGGCGATTAATATAGGAAATCTTTTTCTTGGTTCCACAGACTACCAGTAATGTCATCACTTCAACAGAAAATTTAAAAACATGGTATATAAAAAGTTTTTTATCTTATAATTATTCTTATTTTAATCCTCAATGTTTCCCAACTTGATTAACTTGAATTTACTATTAAAATTTTAACAGACTCAAAATATTCTCATCACGTCGTTAAAATATATTAATGTGTTCCAAATCTTTTTCTAAATGATACCTGTATCTTATACTATTAAGTGAGCAATATTTGTATATATATTTCACTGTTCTCGAAAACGGTAGCTCGGACAGTCACGAGATTTAACACAAAGGTGTCCCCCGAAGGATCATTGTGCACATCGAAGTCAGAATTTCGAATTTCTGTTTAGTTTTCTTTTAATTAATAAAAATATGAAAATAATAAGCTAATAATAGCAAAAAATTAGCCATTTAAATTTAATCCATAATTTAATTGTTGCAAAAAAAAAAAAAAAATATATATATATATATATATACGAGTTTATTTTTTTTTCAACAGGAAAATAAATATATTTATCTAAACACGAACAATACTACACACCACTGATTGCAGAGCTTCCAAATTTGGCATATAGGTACCTGGGACCCTGCAGGTGTGCACCTCATCGAGATTTTTTCGAATTTCGAATTTGAATTTTTTTAATTAATGTTTGTTCGATTTTAAACATTCGCTTTTATGTTTCATTTTTCATTAATTTATTCTTCGATTGTAATCGTCTGCGTATCTTAGCAACGGCTATATTATGCAATTTATTTTTTATTTAATACATTTATTTGAGGGCGAATCTTTTTTCTCTTTTTAATTTATTATATTTATTGAAAATAAAATGGTAATGCAGTAGAAAAAATTAAATATATTAAATTTAAAATTAAAAAACGTATTTATAACAGTTATGTTTATGTATAATTTTTGTAGTATAACAACAATTATTTTTCATTTGTTAATTTAATTTCTTTAAAAGTTTTTTTTTTTTTTTTTCTAATTTATAGTATTTGTCAGGAAATAATGGTAGTATATAGTAGAAAGGATTAAACTGATTGGAATTTATTTGTTTTTTATGTATTTAATTCATCCTAAAAGAAAATCTACTTTTTATTTTATTTCATTATATTGGTCGGAATCAAATTGTAATACAGTGTAAATAGCATGAGCAATAAAATACTTGGTTCAAAAACTAAAATATTTAATAGACGCTGAGATACAGTTATCTTTAAAATCGTAGTTCTTAAATAATGGCAGACACACCTATCGTCAATAAATACCCATATTGAAATACATAGGAAAGGGATTTCTGCAGGCAGTGGGGACCTGCTCCCGATACAGTGCGGGCAGAGAAAGAGCTGCCGTAGTCAGCGAGTACCCGATGCGAGGTCTAGAGCGATTCCAATGTAATTATTTTAGTTTTTATTTATAATGTGATGTGAAAAATAAATAATGATCGAATTCTTTTGGAGATTCATTTAAATATAGTGGCCAGCGAAGCGGGCGTAGCCTGCTAGTTTACTTTAAATGCCCATTTTTTCATAAGATATCCTATTTTAAAGTTTTAAAATATTTTTCAAATTTACTTATTTTTCTGGCTTAGCCATATTGTTTTCCTTTTTATAACTGCAGCTGTTGTCATCTTTCAAATATTTAAAATGATGAGATCATTTTATAATAAAATTATCCATAATAGCGTATATTATATTTCACTCCTCCATAAAAAATGATTTTAAAATCGTCTGCTTCTTTTATACTTTTATTTTAATACAATTTTAATAAAAATTAAATTGCATGTTAATCATTTTAGCATTTTAATCCAAAATAGCTTTAGACATATTATATTTCACTCATTCGTAAAAATTGATTTTTAAAATCGTCTGCTTCTTTTATCCGCGTTTGTAATGATCGATAGATGGCGCTTTCTAAACTGCATTTGTTAGTAAATTATAATAGCCACGTGTATTTATTATTGTTCTTTCTTGTTGTTCTATCGTTGTTTCAGCGTGAAAGCTATCAGTGGTGTGGTAATTTCACCTTAGCCCACCAGAGGGCGAGCATTTCATTACAATCGCGGATACTTTTATTTTAATACAATTTAATAAAAATTAAATTACATGTTAATCATTTTAGCATTTTAATCCAAAATAGCTTTAGACATTCATATTATATTTCACTCATTCGTAAAAATTGATTTTTAAAATCGTCTGCTTCTTTTATATTTTTATTTTAATATAATTTAATTTATATATTAGTCATTTTAGAATTTTTATCCTAAGTAGCATAAGAAATAATGTATTTCACTTCTCCATTAAAATTTATAAGACCCTACAATGAAATTAATATGTGTATAATATGAACTCTACGAAAATTTTTATCAATTGCTTCCAAATTTTGACTTAGGTTCAAATCTCAATCCCGTGGGTTTTTACATGGTATACAACGTTTTCGTCTTTATTCGTAAATAATAATTTGACTGTATTGGATAGTTTACTGCAATATAATTCAACGTATAACTTAGCCACAGCAGCGCATGGCCGAGTCTGCTAGTATATATATATATTTCTTAGTATATTAAAAAATAAATGTTTAATGGGCTTAACTCTAAAAGTATATCGCAAGAAAATCTGACAGATTTAGAACTTTAAGGTTTATTTAGATGTATATTAACCCTTTGTCAGTGTCACCCGAATTTAGTTCGTGCAGTGACCACGCCCCACGTATATTTTTCCTTTAATATTTTAGGGTACGCAGAGCTGCCAACCTAATCCGGCAAATTGTTAGTACCGCCCCTTTTTCTACACCACTTAAATTTTAGAGTAATTCTTTTCTTCATTCTTCGTAAATATATTTGAAGAAAATTACTCTATAGAGTAAGTGGCGTAGGAAAATGGGCGGTACTAACAATTTGCCGGATTTGGTTGGCAGCTCTGGGTACGTGAAATCACCAGCCAGTACCAAACTATATATAATGTATTTGGAAATATGTACAGAATAAATATATATATTATTCATTTATTTATTTTCAATCAAATTTCTTGTTTTTTTTTTTTTTTTTTTTTTTATTATTAGACAAAAATGTGATCCTATAGGCGTGTCTTTGAAAAATATGCCACAGTTAAGGGTTAAAATGGATAAAATCTTTCAATACAAATCTTTCAATTTAACATGATGAAAAAAATTACTGTGTACAACTAGGCTAAGAAGAAAGTTGAACGATATTTCTACGATTTGTTTTTCGAAACGTTAATAGTTTATATATATATATATATATATATAATAAAAAAAAGCAGTAATTCAGGCACTCTTGAAATTGGAATTTTTTATTTATATCAAATAATGAAATCTATCATATTGTTTGAAGATAACGCTAAGAAACTAAAAGTAATTACGAGTACTAAAATTCTAGAGAAGCATAACTAAAATACTTTAAAATTGAATGCAACACAATATTTAAAAAGTTGCTCTTCGTATTTTATCGAGTATTATTTTTACACACCAAAATTGTAGGAATTACAAGGCTGAGATATTTAGGATACAATATGCTCATAAAAATATAATATCATCATTCAAACCTTAAAACTAATTTTTATCATCATACCTTAAGAGTAATTTTTAAGATATAATTATGTAATTTAAATAATGTTTTGTTCTAAATAGTACTATCCATATAACTTAAAACTTTGCATCAATACATAAAGCTAAGAATTAATACTCATTCCGGGAATATTTTTCCATATCAGGGAAATTACAGTCTCAGAAGGAGAAAAAGGGCAACGAAGTAATGACGGAAAAAATTACTTTCACGTAAGAGAGACATGAAAATATGTTTTTAGACTGAAAATCTGATACATCCATTCTAACTGCTTTAAGAATAATATCTGAATATGTTTTCGGAATATATAAAGTGATATATATCTTTAGTCTTCACGGAACAGATTAGTTTCGAATCGAGCATAACAAAAAGCTGCGCATTAACTTATTCGTGTAGAGTTGTAGAGTGCGCAACTTCTTGTTCCACTCGCTTCCAAACTTCTAAAGACTTGACAGATTGCTCCAATTTCCAGTAATATATGAAAGAGAAGCAAATTTACGTACCAACAACCATACCTGTCAACATCCTAGTAAATATACCATAAAACTATTAGTAACGCCCCTTTCTTACACCACTTAATATTTAGAGCAATTTTTTCAAATGTAATTGTGATTATAAACAAAGAAAAACACTCTTAAAAAAAAAAAAAAAAAAAAAAAAAAAAAAAAGACTGGTATCAAAAAAAGGCGTGACTAAAAATTTTACAGAATAATTATTAGAATGTTGTCAGGTATACAACAACTATTTCAAATTAATTATGGCGATTATGTGATGGCTCTATTTTGATTTGTCAGTGCTGCTAATTTCTTTCGTGTTACTGATTCATGCTGTCAAACTATTGAACAAAGTAATTAAATTACTACTATTATTGTTGTTCATTTCATCTTTGTATTTATCTGGGGATATCCTATGGAAACTGATCAATACGGATAAGTATTTTTATGATGTATTATTATTATTATTATTATCATTTTTGATATAAAGTATTTTAATGTTCTTTGGTATTAAACTATTGCTTAAATTTTGTTGTACTGAGTGTTTCAAATATTTCATTTGTATTCATTTAGCATCTTCTACGAAATTTACTAAATTTTAATATCATTCTTAATCAATTTTTATTTCAAAGGTAAATTAAATAAATTAGTCATGATGATTGTGTTAATTTTATGGTTTAGCTAGGGATACTAATACTTTCGTTTATAATAAATACGGCTCCTGTTTTTCTGAAAGGCGGGTCGTATAATAAAGTAAATTCCTTTTAGATTGGTTCCTTTTTTCTCTTCTTTTTCTTTAAGAAATCTACCAATTGCAATCAATTCGCTTATCTGTCTATATGTATAATGGAAAATGTGTCATTACGATTACTCCCTACGTGTTGAGCCGATCTGAACGAATCTATCAAATGAATCTTTTGAACGTATCATGGGACCATTTCTTGAAATGATGCCTTTTGAATGCTTTTTGAAAATGTGCTATCCGATAACTTTTTAAGTATTCTATTCATAGCTGCCAACCTAATATGGAGGATTGTTAGTACCCACTTATGAATTTAAAGTGCTATTTTTGGCAAAGGTTTCCTTAAAAAAAAATTAACTGAAATCTAGTTAATGGTAATAATCTTTACTTGGAATTCAATCTCCTTCGTGGAGGATCAAAATTGTATATCATGTATCTGAACTGCACTTCAGGGTGGATCCCAAACCTGAGACAACTTCCAAACCAACACCCTAATGCAGCGTTGAACCCACTAAACCTAAACCTCAAGTTGGTATCTAGTTATATTTTCTAACTTTGAAATGAGATTAATCAATCAAAATCCAGCATTTTTGAAAACTCTCCGTACTTAAGGCGAAAGGTAAGTCTTTAGACTATCCCTTGGGGTGATTATTATATTAAAAGCTCTATCTGGCTCTTTTCAGGTTGAAATAGTACTTAATTTTTTAATTAAAGTAAAGAAAGTCTGAGATGAAATTAAAATAAAATAAAACATCTTCCAGCATTGTGGTATTACGAGTGAAATATTTAAGTAAATGGATTCCAGACTCAACCCAGGAGGTTTACCTTTTGAAAGGGGCTGTGACAGCATCTGTCACGCTTCACCATAGGATTTCGTAAGAGCCCCTTTCTAAAGGAAAAACATATTGATGTTGACGTGTTTATAGAATTTTTGTCTAAATAATAATTTTAGTTTTTCCTCAAGGAGCATTAACATATTTTCCCAAAAAATAATCATAATGATGATTTCAGATTTCTTTGCAAAAAAAAAAAATAAAATAAAATAATAAATAATTTTAAACTAACTTCTTATGAAGACTATGCTTTAACTTTGTCTCCAACATTTAAACTTTCTGCATAAATCAGATATTTGCTTCGGCAAAATTGCTTGAATTTGTTGAGAGGGGGAGGGGGGGCAGGGGCACCAAAATCGTGCTGGGCCTTGGGCCTCAGTAGGTCTTAATTGGGCTCTGTTTACTTGCAAATTTGCCATTGCGATAATTTCCAAAATAATCAGTCAATTCGAACAAGGATTCGAACTTATTTTACAAATATCGTGGATGAGTTCATTAATAAAATTTATCCGTTATTTTGTTTCAAGTTGCAGCCACTTGAAAATTTCACTTAATTTATGAATCGCGTTTATGAATCGATTTACTTGAAACCTATTATGTAGATACTCCTTGCAATATCTCAATCAACTTTATTAGTTAACTTGATCGATTGTCTAATTTCATAATGGCGGCAAAAAATAGAAAAAAGAAATCAGTCTACTCTTCCGACTGAGCCAGAAAGATTTGTTTCAAGGATTTATATCAAAATTTTATTTTTACAAGTTATTAAATGTCGAAATGTCGAAATTAAATGTCTGAATAAGTAAAATACTGAAAGATAAAATTTCTGATTTTTTTAAGTGCATAGCATTAAATTTTATGGTTCCTGAATATATTGGGGTTTAGAAATTATGGTATCCAAAGTAAACCTCTTGCCTCTCAAAAAAATTGACTTTGTCTCGATGCGACTTATTTAATAATGAATATCGGAAATCTTTCAGTAAAATGTAAAAAATCCGTAAGAGAATCATATTTAGCATTTTATGTTGAAGCATTTAGGCAGATTAAAAATAGATTTCCTCTTAAAGAAGACTTTTGACATCTTTTTTTTTTTTTAAGTCTTCAAATGCTTTTGATCGTAATCCAGAATCCCTCATGCCTTTACCAAGAAAGTATATTTTGCCTTTATGTCAAGATGTCAACATCAAATCATTGGATCAGAAGTGGTTTCTGAAAAAATATGCTAATCTTCTAAGAGTGCGCTGGCAAATACAGGGAAGGAAGACATGGCTGTTTCCTAAATTTTTAAAATACATTTAAACTGTCTTTACCCTTCATAATATTGGAGAATATATATACATAAATATATTTTAAATAATAGGAAAAGGTGAGGAAAAAATGGAAATGAAAAACGGAAAAAGAGGGAAATTTTGACAACTGTGGAGGGAAATTGTAAATTTACCAGTGAGATCACTGCTGTCATTGCCAATGTGATGTAATGTTTCTAGATTGGGAAAAATTTTCGCGATTTTGGGGGAAAATATTTTTTAAAATGACCGGAAAAAAAAGACGGAGATTGCGATATGTTTGAAAATAGTGGTAGCGAAACACCGGAAATTTATCATATTTTAAAGTGTTCTATAAAATTTGAGGAGATTTGCAGCTCTGATACATAGTAATATTTTAATTTACTCTGAAATATAATCAATAACTACTCTTTTTTCAAACCACTTATTTAAGAGCAATTTGCTTTTTATTTCAAAGTGATTGAAGAAATTTTCTCTGCAAAAGTAATCTGAATTAAAAGCAGGTACAAATAGTAAAAAAAAATTCGGAATAAATTATAATTATTACCAATTATTATCTTAACACTTTAATGACTTTCAAGTTTAGCCCCGCCTTTGAAATTTTCTCCGAAACATTACATTATGTGTATAAAAGTAGTTGTAGCAAAAAAGCGGAAATTTTTCATCGTTGAAGTGTTCTGAAAAACTCGTGGAGATTTAGAGCTCTGATACATGGTCAAATTTTAACATGCTCTGAAATATATTCATTAACGACCCTTTTTCTAAAACACTAATTTAGAAGCGTTTTTCTTCTTATTTCATAATAATTGGAGAAATTTTCTCTACAAGAAAAGAAATTCGAAATAAAAGCGCGTACAAACAGTAATAAAAATTCGATATAAATGATAAATGTTATCAGGTCATTGTGCATATCTTAACATTTTTTCGCGACCGCTGACATAGATTCACGTTATTTAAAAATCTGTATCTGCTCCAGTGGGCGTTTCTTTCGCGATTTGTATGAATATGAATTTCTTAAGAATATACTCAATATTCACATTTGTACAATTAAATATACTATGGATACAAATACTTTGATTAGAAAGTTTATAAATATAAATGTATATCTATTTGCAATATAAATGTGAATGTAGAAATATTTGTTCTGAAACGTTGTAACGTGGGAGAATAATGCCCACAGGCGGACCTTACTGTCAAAAAGACAATAACATACGGTCGCAAAAGTGTTAACACTTTAATTATAATTATTACCAAGTATAGTATCTTAGTTAACACTTTAATGACTTTCAAGTTTAGCCCCGCCTTTGACATTTTCTCCAAAACATTACAGTAGTAGTAGCAAAAAAGGGGAAAATTTTTATCTTTGAAGTGTTCTGAAAAAATCGTGGAGATTTAGAGCTCTGATACATGGTAAAATTAAAACATGCTCTGAAATATATTCATTAGCGACTCTTTTTCTGAAACACTAATTTAGGAGCATTTTTCTTCTTATTTCATAGTAATTGGAGAAATTTTCTCTACAAGAATATGTTTTTAAATTTTTTAACTATTGTCGCAGGTAATAGGGACAAGCGCCTGAGTTGCAGTGGATGATCAAATCGCTGCCGAATGCAGCAGGGACCTGGAGCGAGCTTTTGAACAATTTCAATAATTTATTTTATTTTATTTTTATAAAGCTATATAGAAAAGAGTTTCCTTTAAATTTAGTGGCCAGCGAAGCGGGCAAAGCCTGCTAGTTGTTATTATTATATCATATATGCTGTGTAGCAAAGTTCCGTCAAAGAAAAGAAAACAAACACAATGCAAATAATAATAATAGTAATATAAAAATCAAATAAATATTATTTTACTTAACACTTTCGTGACCGCATGTTTTTGTCTTTTTGATTGTAAGATCCGCCTTTGGGCGTTATTTTTTCTAGCTAAATTATTTCAGTGCAAGCTTTTTTGTATCGATATTTATATTACTTATGAATATACATAATAATTATGCTCTTTCTAGTGAAAGTATTTATATCCATAGTATATTGATTATAAAAATATGAATGTAAGTAATATTCTTAAGAAATATAGCAACATACAAATTGCAATAGATATGCCCACTGGAAGAGTTACCAGATTTCCAAAGGACGTGAATCTACGCTAGCGGTCGCGACTTAAAGGTTTCTGTTGAGTTAATTTCGAGTATTACTTTAATAATATCTAAATTAATTAAGTTGCTTAATCGAAAGACGTTGTTACACACTAAAAAATCATATGCGATCTGCGCGACACGAGAGACAAAACTTAAAATTGCCATCTACTTCTACTTCACTGCATCCGCACATCGGAGAGGCATGCATCATGCCATGGATGTACACTATGGATCGCTCACGCTGTGTTATCAGAATGGCCCCATTTTGGTCGCTTTTAGAAGATGGCGCTCGCATCGAATGCCTTTCCACTTCAGACTTGAAAGAGCGCTTTAACGCGAGAATTAAATGAAATAATGTTAAATATCTCGAACAAAAAAACATATATCCGTAAAATTTTTGCGTTAAAATATAGCTAATACAAATGTCTAAAAATCGATTTCTGGAATTTTTGAAATTCGGTCCCCAAGGGGGAGGGGGAGGGGGCGAAACGTGATTTCACATGCGTTAAACGTGATTTCACATAATTCTATATAACTCAAACAAAAAAACAGATATACGTGAAATTTTTACTTTAAAATATAGCTAATACAAATATTTAAAAATCGGTTTAAGGAATTTTTTTAATTCGGTCCCCAAGGGGGGCGGGGGGGGGGCAAAACGTGATTTCGCATAATCCTATATATCTCAAACAAAAAAAATAGATATACGTGAAATTTTTGCTCTAAAATATAGCTAATGCAACTATCTAAAAACCAATTTCTGGAATTTTAGAAATTCAGCCCCCAGGTGGGGCAGCAACGGGGGGGGGGGGCTATGGAGCAAAAACAAATAGAAATACTGTTAGGCCGTTCAAAATTGGTACAGATAGGTTTTAAAGGCCTGCAAGACGAATGGGGATATTTTCGATTGTGTAAAGTTATTGGGTGGGGAAAGAAGGGGGGAGGGGTGGGGGGAGGGTTTGGGGGGGGGACAAAAAAATAAAAATAATGTCAGATCGTTCAAAATTGGTACATAGAGGTTTTCGATACTTACAAATCGATTGTGGATATTTTTGAATTTGTAAAATTATTAGGAGGGGCGATAAGGGGGGTGGGGTGGTAAGGGGGGGCTATGGGGCAAAAACAAATAGAAATACAGTTAGGCCGTTCAAAATTGGTACAGATAGGTTTAAGAGGCCTGCAATTCGAATGTGGATATTTTCGAAAGTGTAAAGTTGTTAGGAGGGGCGAGAAGGGGGGTGGAGAGAGGGGGGGCAAAAAATAAAAAAAGAGTTAGATCGTTTAAAATTGGTTTATGCAGGTTTTCGATACTTACAAATCAATTGCGGATATTTTTGAATTTGTAAAACTATTATGAGGGGCGGTAAGGGTGGTGGGGCAGTAAGGGGGGGCTATGGGCAAAAACAAATAGAAATACAGTTAGGCCGTTCAAAATTGGTACAGACAGGTTTTAAAGGCCTGCAAGACGAATGGGGATATTTTCGATAGTGTAAAGTTATTAGGTGGGGAAAGAAGGAGGGAGGGGTGGGGGGGGGGGACAAAAAAATAAAAATAGTGTCAGATCGTTCAAAATTGGTACATAGAGGTTTTCGATACTTACAAATCGATTGTGGATATTTTTGAATTTGTAAAATTATTAGGAGGAGCGATAAGGGGGGTGGGGTGGTAAGGGGGGGCTATGGGGCAAAAGCAAATAGAAATACAGTTAGGCCGTTCAAAATTGGTACAGATAGGTTTAAGAGGCCTGCAAGTCGAATGGGGATATTTTCGAAAGTGTAAAGTTGTTAGGAGGGGCGAGAAGGGGGGGGGTGGAGAGAAGGGGGGGCAAACAAATAAAAAAAGAGTTAGATCGTTTAAAATTGGTTTATACAGGTTTTCGATACTTACAAATCAATTGCGGATATTTTCGAATTTGTAAAATTATTATGAGGGGCGGTAAGGGTGGTGGGGCCGTAAAGGGGGCTATGGGCAAAAACAAATAGAAATACAGTTAGGCCGTTCAAAATTGGTACAGACAGGTTTTAAAGGCTTGCAAGTCGAATGGGGATATTTTCGATTATGTAAAGTTATTAGGAGGGGCTAGAAGGGGGAGGGGAGAGGGGGGGTGCAAAAAAATAAAAATAGAGTTAAATCGTTCAAAATTGGTTTATAGAGGTTTTCGATACTTACAAATCAATTGCGGATATTTTCGAATTTGTAAAATTATTGAAAAACCTATTCAGATATTTCACAGGAATAAAGAATATAGCTATGAAAAAATTTATTTATTTATCAATATATTTTTTTTTTTTCAAAATCCAAGAATGAAAACATTCATTATATGTAAATATATCTATAAATATAAAGAATTCGCTCCCTCCCCCCACCCCGAAAAAAAAAAGAAAAAAAAAAAAAAGACGAAATAGTATAATGAAAACATAAATATATGATATTTAAAAAATAAATATGAAAATATGAATTTTCATAATTTAAAACAATGAATGTATTTTAAAAATCAGAATTTATTCCAGCATTTCCAATTAAACAAAAAAAAAAAATTGCGAAGTATGTAAAAAAGACAAAATTTAAAAATTTATTATGATTTTTTTACAAAGGCGTTGGAAAGGAAATATCTAAAAAATAAGATGAAAATGTGTTGCTTTTGCTTTAGAACTTAAAGACAGCTTTAACAATGAGAAATGAAATAAGTAAAATAATTGAGACCTTTAAATAAGATTTGTTTTTTGCATTCTATTTCTAAAGAGAAAATTCTTTTAATTATTTGTGAAATTTCATAACGATAATTTGTTTAATATCTGTCAAATTCAAATCATTAAAATATTTTCGTGTAATTAAAAGTCGTTTTAATAATTATATGAATTTAAAATTGTTAAATTTATTTTACGTCGCGACACTCTGCATCACCAACAAATTAAAAATGTATTTTTCTTTTTAAAATTTACTTTTAATTACTTTTTGCTAGAGATTCAGGGAACAAAAGAAAAGAAAAAAAAAGGCAATCGAGGAACAATACAACTTTTACCGATTTTTAATGCTTGTTTGTATAAAAATCAAAAATTTCGGAAACAGTAAAAAATATTCTTGCTCTATTTTATCATTTCAGCCTCTCATGAATGTTTATATTTTATTATCTTCAAAAGTCATATTGCAATTTTTCATTCAGCCTTTTTTTTTTTTTTTTTTTACATAAAAGAATATTATCCCCTCCGTGGAAGATCAAAATTGTGATGGCATGCTTCCGGGCCATCCTTAGGGATAGGGTGTGTCCGCCAATTGTCTATTGAGCAGCACTAGTGCAACGTTAATACCCAACCAACCACACAACTATAAAATATATTAATAATTATGAAATAATTCAGCCAACGACTGAAACATCCGTCGGTTCAATTTATAAATGTTAGAATAGTGAAAAACTACCTCAGAACTTGCAGTGCAGAAAGCAGGTTGCAAAATTTGATGATTTTAGGGATTCAAAGAAATTAGATTTAGAAAGAATAGTAACAATATTTGGTAAAACCTATCCCAAAAGCCGAATTCAGTTACATTAATACGTAAATGGATTTTATTTTTTTAATTTTAATTTTAAATTTAATGTGTATGTAGGAGATTCCCAGAAATCTACACAAATTGGAACAAAAATTATGTGTATTTTGGAATTTTGTGAAAATTAGCATTTATGAAACGAGATTTTGATACTGTAATGCATAAAAAATGAGGAAAAATACAAATAAGTATGCTTGGAAAATAATTAAAAAAGAAAAGAAAAAATTAAATAGAGAATAAGCAACTCTGTAAAAAATATGCATGATAATGAAGTTTAATTTTTCTTGAATTAAGGAGGCCCACCAGCGGCCGAGCGGTTCTGCGCTCACAGCTGGTAGATGGGAGGTGCCGGGTTCGATCCCAGGTCACGCTCATCGACCTATCCGTTCGGAGTTTTCCGTGGTTTCCTCCGAAACTCGCGTAAATACGGGCTAGGACCCCTTAGAAAGACCCCACGGAGGGCATTCCCCCCATAGGCCTAGGACACATAAGGAGTTAATCGGCTTTAATCCTCCAACCATCCAACCAATCTTGAATTAAGAAATTAAAATGTACCTAATAAAGTAAGATACAAAATTTTACATATAATATGATACAATATAAGCTTATATTATAAGTATATTACCTTTTATTACTTTTTTTAAAATATAGGCAAAAATCGTTTTTTATTTTATTTATTTATTGTTATTTATGAACAATTATTTCTTGTTTATAGCATCAATGCATTTAAAATTTATCATCAACAGAAAGTAATCTGCATAAAATTGACTTTCTTTGTTTCGTGATATTCAGTTTCTAATGAATCACTGTTAACCCTTTGCGGCGCCAGACAATTCCGATCATTTAAATTATAGTGCCACTGGAATTTATAAACTAAATTAAACTAAAAGAAATTTTAAATTTTAAGGTTAAAAAAATGGCCTTTTCTGCTATTTTATAAAGGTAATTTTTTTCTAAAAAATTAGCGGGATGAATTTTCGCTGCTGGATCTTAAATTTTGCATCCTCGCAGCGCGGACAGCGCGCGTTAAGGGGTTAATATCAGCGCTATCTTGAACTTTTCATATTAAAATTTTTACTGTCGGTTTGATAGTTACATTGGTTACAACATGCGGATTTCTGGAAGTCATGCATTTGTTCATGAAGTATTTAACATTATGAAGATTAAATAACGTAATTTTTTATATTGATGTTTTATGATTATGAGAAAATTATACCTTAAGTGCATATTTAAATCAGAATATTGTAAGTAAAATTTGAACGTTCAAGAGACATGCAATATGTATATACTTGGTTACAAATGAAATGTATACCGTATTAAGAAGGAAGTTTTGTCTGACATTTGTTGGATGTCTTTGACTCTATTTATTTTTTCACAACTATGCTCATGCTATAATATACATGATTTACTTTTTTATTTATTTATTTTATCTATATACATATCACATATATATTATTTTAGGGAATAGCTCGATACACCGACGAGATGACACGGAGATTAAGTGTAAAGCTAACTTTATAAAAACAACTTACCTTGAATTTAATACTCTAATTGTTACATAAAATCTCTAATTTTCAGCTGGAAGAACACTAGCTTATAAATTATGAAATGTGAATGTGGCACTGGTGATGAATTTAATTAAATATAATTTTTCTTTAAAATCTCCAATTTTCAACTGAATTTAGGAGTTTTTTTACTGTGACATCATAATCATTATTTTTAATTTTTGACAAAACCAATTAAAAATTTCTTTTTTGTTAAAAACAATACATTTCTATAATATGGTAATAATAATGATAATAATATAACGTGATTCATCATCTAACATGAATTGGAAGTTAAAAGATTGGCAGTTTGTAAAATTAATTTAAAATGTCACTGCAAAGTGGCATAGAAAAAAAAAAAAAAAAAAAAAAAACATTTTAAATTATTTTTTAAATATCTTAAAACTCAGTAATTTTGAAATGAATTGAAAAAAGACTGACTGTGAACTCATATCATTTTTTACCAATTTTTAACTCTTGCCAAAATCGGTTTACAATTCAAGATTTTTAAAATACTTTTTTTTTTTTTAAGCTGCAATTATAAAAAAAAAAAAAAAAAACGTAATTTATAATTTAACATGATTTAAATTCGTAAGATTGCAAGCTCGCATGTTTTTTTTTTTTTTTTTTTTCGCCGAATAATATGAAAAAAGGAATACTGCTAGCACGCAAATTTTAAAATCTTAATGCAAAGTGACCTAAAAATTACATTTTAATTAATTTAAAAAAAAAAAAATCTATCAAACAGAATTTTACTAAGAACCATACCAATTAAATCAGCCTTTTTTTTTTTTTTTTAATAGTAATAGAATATTTATAAGATAATAATTTTATCAGTCAACAAAACATTAAAATCAATAGCTTACATTAGGTGGACGAAATAAACTTGGGTTCTTTTCACCTATTTCTTTGTTTTTTTTTCGAACACTTCGATATCCGGAGGTGCAACCCGGTGCGTAACAATGCGACATTATGAAAAAAATCCAATATTAAAAAGAAATTAAAAAGAAAACTGAAAATAAAACTAAAATTTCGTCTGCGCGCAATGGTTTTCTACGGAGGCAGTGGACAGTCCAAGAACAAATACGACCCCTAGCGGCGAACGAATAATAGCGACCATTTCGGGTCCATTTTTGAGGGAAGGCTGCCGTTGGGGAAAACTGTCCTTCTTCTCTAAGTCCGTGCATCATGCATAGATATAGTAATTTATATAGATCTATCATCCCCATGTTAACTAGCAAAAATTTTTGATGCCGAAAAAGTTTTTTGGCATCAGCCGCTAGAGAGTTAAAACTAGAAAATAGTAATAGAACAGAATATGTTAATGAATTTTGAAAATGCGAAATATTGCGTGGCTTTTAAGTGTTCTAATAAATATATGAAAATAAATGGGATAAGTTTTCATAAGTAAGTTATATCAAAGTAATTTATGAAAAATATAAATTTTATAATCAGTTTATTATTATTATTATTATTATTATTATTATTATTATATAATTACTGTCTTCATATTTAATGGAATACTTTTTTTAAATTTTTAATATTTTTTTAATATTTTATGTTAGTAAGTAATATGGAATTTTCTGGAATTTTCAAAATTCTTTTAAGGTGCCTGCATACCGTCGGAGATAATTTTTTTAATAATTGAAAAATTGCCTATATATGTGCATTATATGATAGAATATAGTAAAAGACAGTGAGTAACCTGAAAAAAATATGCAAATTTTAAAATATTTTGAAATTTAAGCTCAAAATATGCATAAAATTTGCGAGAAAAAAAAAAAAAAGCAATTTTACAAAACATCATGAGTAAAATTTAAATAAAGATATTTTTATTCTGTAAATTTTATTTAGATTATTGAAAGGTTCTTAAGGGAGAGAACTACTCTCAAAACTATAACCATGTTATTTAACATTTTAGAGACGATAACATTTTTACATGCTGAAAAAACATGAATTTACATGACAGTTCATAGCTTCTATAGACAAAAAAAAATAGCTAGATTCATTATTGTAGTTCAATCCCTAAAACAACTCCTCTAGAGTATTTTGTCAAAGTTTCAATTATAACTTTTGGAATTATGATGTTTTGGGATAAAGCAAAATGCTAAAAATCTCATTTTGAGAAAAAGCAGAAAACAGATTTAAAAACAAGATTTTACCTATTAAACAAAAAATAATTTAATAAGTTCCTGATTTATTTCAAAGCTTTTTCTTTTCTTTTTTAAATTCATTTTATATTCAGAAACAAATTTTGATGCTTATTTTATATTATTGAGTAAAACATTTATGTAAACAAACATTTACGGGTCATTTCCGGTCACTTCCGGTTTCAAAAACTGGCGAGTGACCTGTAACTCAAGTTCTATGCAAGACAGAAACAAAACTCAAACTGATTTAGAAAGCTAAAATGTCAGGCTTTAATACTAACCCAAAAATAGAAAATTGGAGTTTTGACCGAAAATTGCATTTTAAAGGTTGGCAGGCACCTTTAATGTAGTTATCAGCCACGGAAGTTTTAATATATAACTAGTATGTTGTGGCCACCACAACTTCTATATATAATCCTATATATATCTTCTATATATAATCCTATACAAATTTATGCAATACAAATTATTTATTAAATTATAACTTATTAATTTATTTTCCATGATGAATGCAGACGATTTTTATCTCAAAGAAGTATAATAATAAATGCCAAAATAAAGTTAGTTTTGTGCAGATATGAGTATACTAGAATATAGTGAAAAAAGAAAAGAAAGAAAGAAAAATGGTATCTAGAGCTGTTCATTCTCTTTGAGTACATAAATTTTATTTGCTAAATTATCTATGTGTATTCCCGTGTATATTCATTCGAGGAAAAACATCCATAACAGAGTAAAATGGCCATCTTTTCCCAAATGAAAAGGCATCACTTTTCCTGGTCAATGATCAATCTATGTCTTATTACTATATCTATGGCATCATGTCTTATCAGTAGCACGTGTGTCTACTGTTTGGCCTGCCATCATAGAATAATAATAAAGGAAGAAGGCGCACGTTAATACTCTAATGCTTACAAACCCCTTCTAGTGAATTGTCAGACATTGATATTGATATTTACTTGACATATATTGAGACCTATAGTTACGATGACTTTCGTCCAGATTGATCCATATTACAGAAATTTACAGAAACAAGTGCACAATATTTTGAAGACATAGGACATCACAAACATCCATGCCCGCACCAGGATTCGAACCTGGGACCAGAAGTGAACTGCTAGTAAAAGATTCTCTGGGTTCGCAATTCTTTGAAGTAGGGCATCCATATTTGGCACATTTATCGCTGTTTGTTGTGGGATGACTGACAGAGTGACGAGACGATTCAAAAATCTCGTCAACAAGTCACCAACCAATCAGATTGAAGCATTGTTACATTCCTATACCCGGCATTCCTAGATTTTTTTAAACCGAAACCAAATCACATACACTCCTCCTTCATTTATTATTATTACCATAAAACAGAGTTCAGTGTTGTTTTTACAACGCTAAAAATTATTCCATTTTTATGAGATACTATAATTTATTTTATTTTTTCATTCATAATGAATTTTATACAATCGAATTATACAAAATAGATTTGAATTTATTTTATTTTTTATTTTAATTGTAGAAATTTAACTACATTTATGAAAATTTGTTCTTGTTTGGAATTATTTTTATTCATTGTTCGGATTTTGCTGAAAATGATTCTAATTAACAGAAAAAAATGTAATAAATTATTAAATTAACATTATCTAGAAATATTTTCTTGCAAGTCCGACTTTAGAGTTACAATGCTAAGAGGAAAAAAGAGAGAGGTTTTGAGAAAATGCTATTGATGTGAAAATGTACGAGTATTTTCAGTATCAGCTTTGAAAATTACTAGCCAAGTTGCAAAATAAGAATTGCAACAAATTAGAAGATAATAACTTTTACACCACTATCGATAGCTGGAAGCTACTTTTATGAAAAACTGTTGGTCAGAGACCATGTGTCTTGACAAATAATGCACTTCGTTGTATTGAATCATACGGATGAACGCTAATGAAGTGTTTATTCGGCAAACGGCATTGAAAAAAATTTGTACCCCAAAGACCTTATACTGTCAGAAAGAAGGTCTGCTTTCGTAGCGATAACGTAAATGCATTTTATCATGCAGTGTTGCCAGATGAAAATTTGAATTTTCTCTACAAAAGTCATACAAAAATCCCTTTTCACCCTACGAAAATCCCTACTTCAAAATACGCTAGTTGTACCATGTATTAAACAGATTGATATTGATTTCTTATTTATCTTGTCAAAAGCAACAATTGTTAGAACTGAAATGTTAAATTGAAAATTCAATTTTGGTGTATTTTACGTAATTTGATTATGTGAAATATTATCATTCATCATTGTTTTTTATTAAAAGAAATTATAGTATTTTTATAAAAATGAAATGAATGGTATATGGTTCTTCGAAAATGAAATCTCTTATACTACGTTTTTTCTAATAATAGTAAAATTATTAAATTCCATCCAAAAAAGTTATTATCTTGTTTAAAAACACAGATTGCAAGGGTACAGTTAAAGCACTTTTTCTTCTTTATTTATATTTACGAATTATTTGCTGAATTCTAGTACATTTTCTAATATACATTTTTTTTTTTTTTTTTTACATTGGCCATATGTAAATTTAGGTAAAATCAGATCTTTGTGAAAACGCATAATCTTTTCAATAAAAACACCCAACTTAGAATTTTATTTAGCCAGTTAAAATTATTTAAAAAATTGTAGGCTACGCCCGCTTCGCTGGTCCCTCTTTTAAAATGAATCACTATAATTAATGAATTCTCAAAATTGCATTAATTGTTATCATGTGAAAAAAAAAAAAAAAAAAAAAAAAATGTGATCAGTAAAAATGTCGTACCGGGTACCCACTGCCTTCGGCAGCGCAGGCCATTGCGCGCTACGCGCGCGCATTTATGTTCCACACTTTTAATGAATCACTATATTATCGAAAGAGATAAAATATAAAAAAAATATTTTCTCATCGGTGGGATAATCGATCCGGATCTCCACTGCCTGTGGCAGCGTATATCTGCGCGCTTGGCGTGATTATTTCTGCGCCCACCGTTCCCACCCCTCTTAATAATTCTATACTTTCGAAAATATCCTCAATCGATTATCGGGCCTTAAAACTTAATAATACTAATTTTCAGCGCTCTAACTCTTATTTCTATTATTTTTCCCCCTTCGCTCCCCCCCTCCCGCCTATCCTAATAATTTTACAAATTCGAAAATAACCGCAATCGATTTGCAGGTATTAAAATCCTCTATGCACCAGTTTTGAACGATCTAACTCTATTTTTATTTTTTTATTTTTGTCCCACCGCCCCCCTTCCCGCCCCTCCTAATAATTTTACAAATTCGAAAATATCCGCAATCGATTTGTAGAAATAGAAAACCTCTATGTACCGATTTTCAACGATCTAACTCTATTTTTTCCCCTCCGCCCCCCCCTTCCAGCCCCTCCTTATATTTTTGCACTTTCGAAAATATCCCCATTCGACTTGCAGGCCTCTAAAACCTATCTGTACCAATCGTGAACAAGCCAACTGTATTTCTATTTGTTTTTGTCTCATAGCCGCTTCCCTTACTGCCCCACCTGGGGGCTGAAGGATTCCAGAAATTGGTTTTTAAATATTTATATTAGCTATATTTTAGAGCACAAATTTCATGTATATCTTTTTTTTTTGTTTGAGATATATAGGATTGTGTGAAATCACGTTTTACGCATGTGAAATCATGTTTTGCCCCTTCCCCCTCCCCCTTGGGGACCGAATTTCTAAAATTCCAGAAACTGGTTTTTAGACATTTGTGTTGGCTATATTTTAAAACAAAAATTTTACGAATATCTGTTTTTTTTTTTTTTGAGATATGAAGGATTTTTGAAATAACGTTTTGCGTCCCTGCCCCCCCCCCCCCTTGTAAAATCTTTTCTTAGTGGATGCCTACGTCATGGAAGGAACATTGTCACAAAATTTCATGCTTCTAGGTTCAGCGGTTTGGTCAGGGCGATGGTGAATCACCCACTCAGTCACTCACTCAGGGTGAACGATTTTATATATATAGATAACTCAATGGTATTTTTAATTTAATGTAAAGTATTTATTGAATTGGGAAATTACCTTTTTTTTATTATTATCTTGGGTTTTTCTTGACATTAAATTGTAGTTCAGCAAATATGGCACATTTCTTTCATAGCAGCAATGGGGGCCGCTCTTCTATAAAAGAGAAGTACTATAAAGTGGCTACATGGGGCGGGGCCATTATAAATGTATTAAAACCCGAATAAACTACTACGTCAGAAACGCCAAAAGAAAAATAATTTCGATGCATACAGCTGTTTCGTTATCCTTAAGCGTACCGTCTTCAGTGCAAAAAGAATTCTGAATCTGGAGAAGTGCTCGTATATATAGGAGAGGGACCGAATTTAGTTCAACCAATAGGATTACGGGAAAGGTGGACGTGGAGTGTGTGGCCAATAGGAATTTAGGAATGTTAGCTGTGCAAACAGTAGAAAAATTAAGAAAATGTGGACTGAATGTAAAATTTCCAACTATCAGACAAATAGGGAACAGCGAAATCACAATTTACAAGGTTTTTAAAATTTTTATAAATATGAGAAGCTTCAAAGAAATCGAGTTCAGGAATGGATTTAGGTCTGCAAATTATTTTAGCTGAATTAAATTTAAAATTATGATTTTCCCTTCAGCAATGTTTAGAAATAGCCGATTTGTTGGTTTCTTGTTTGTGGACCAACAAATCGGCTATTTCTAAAATAAAGCTTTTTCAGAAAATTTAAAATACTTCATTAGACACAGCATGATTCAATCAGAATGCAAAAATGTTCAATATGTTAAGAAATATGAGCATTTTTAATAAATAATTTTTATCTACGTGTGCGTTAACTTTTAAAAGGTTTTATTTGCATAATTTAATAGCCAAATGTATTGAGAAACTTATATGAAAACCCCAAAGAAATATCGTGTAAATTTAAAGCGTTTCGAGAGATAAACAGAATTTCAGTTCTCTCAAAATAAAAGCTAAACTAAAATTAATTTTACACACATTTTTATTTTGAATCAATCAATTCCCAATGGCCATACAGTGTTTGCTGATTGTAAATAAATATTGATAAAACTCCCTATCATCTTCCTCTCCTTTTTTTTTTTTTTTTTTTGAGAAGAAAAATTTTATTTATTCTATTTCTTAGAACTCTTTAAATTTACGAGATATTTGTTTGGGGTTTTCATATAAGTTGCAGAATACATTTGACTATTAAATTAGGCAAATGAAATTTTTCAAAAGCCAGCGCATGCGTAAATAAAAATTATTTAGTGAAAATGCGCATATTTTTAAGGTACTTAACATTTTTGAATTCTGGTTGCTGCATACTGTGTCTAATGAAGTATGCCACATTTTCTGACAATGTCTTTGCTCTGGGTCTAATACCCTGATTGTTATAATTAAAAAAGTGGAAATTTATTTTACAATGTTTTAAAATAACCATTATATCTCCTTGAATGTATGTGGTAGCCTCTTAAATATTTACACAGATGAGAAAATTTCTTTTAATTACATGCTACAGTGAAAATGCATTTCAAGCATTACTTTCTACAGGGTGATCTAAAACATTTTGATTGTTCTTTATGGTACCAAAGTTTCAAGATGATTCCAATAGAATTTTCTAGATATTTGACAAAATGTCTAAATTTGAAAGTGTCCAAATACTTATTGGTAGTTAGTGTACACAAACATAATTCATACACTCACCAATATTTATACACGCATACATATATACAGTGCAGCCACATATCCTAAAACTAGCAGGGAGGACGCGTCCAAAATGTTAGAGGGATGCCAGCTTGATCGACAGTTTGAAATTTGGAAAACATCCAGTAATTGCGCGCTCTGTGTTATTGCTCATTTTCTCTGGCTCAGATGACTGTCACCACTATTCCAACACTGGACTAGTTGAGTTAGCACTTGCGCAGAGGATTGCATGGTTTCATGAAATGTGATCGAAGAGTACATACTGTGCAGCCCGCCTAAGTAAAATAGGTTTACGATGCAGCCCACCAAGTGTTTTGGGCTGTACTTGTACAGGCCAGAGATAACACAATCGCATACTATACGCCTACAAAAAATACTTTATTAATTTGACACCACGTCTTAAATTATTGGCGAGAGAGGAATAAGAAAAGTATCCAATCTGGAAGCACTGGAAAACGAAACATTTTTTTTTTCTTTTCTTGTTTTTATTTGATTGAATAAAACTAAAGATGTCAGCTGATAGAAAGCGGTGAGTTTCATTTCTGATGAATCACTAACTTTCTGAACTGATCCCTATAATAATACTATTGTTCAATTACTAACGTTTAAAGATTTCTGCCGTGATACATTTGATAAATCCCCTATGCAGGTTCTCTTAGACCATAAATCTAATCTTGTACAAAATATTCTTGCTGTTAATAAAACTGACAGTAAAATTAGCACTCATAAACGCAAAACGCCACGCCTGATACCACAATTTGCCCCAGAGTTCCCCACTTTTATAATTTATACACGAGCATTTTTAGCCCCGTCTCTTTTTCATATCGGAAATTTTGAAAAATTATTTACTTCTTGTTTAATCATTGTCACATATTAAAGAGAAATAATCTGCAAAATTTCTAGTAAGAAAAGAAGGCGGGGCTAAAAATGCTCGTGAATAAATTATAAAAATTGGGAACTCTGATTTGCCCAAATATACCTACTATGTCCAATAATGACTCCATATTGGAAAATCCGGTTAAAACTAAACTCGAAAAATCCTGCCCATTATTTATCGAATGTACTGAAAATTGGAATAAATTTGCAAAACCTATTTCTTAACTCTGCAAAATAACTCCACTAATTAAAGTTAAAGGCAGACTGGTCACTCTCAAGAACTTTATGATGATTTTAGACTGATTCAAAAAAAATCTCTCTGACAATAACACTAAATTCACCACGCCCAATCCATTAGATCAGAGACCGAAAAAAAATCCGTCTCAAAGGATCAACAGAGCATAATTAATGGATTCACAGAACATAGCTTCACTGGAACTCGAGCAACAATGCTCAAAAATAGACGAATTGGCTAATCGATGCCGCTTTATATGGTTAATATTATCCCTCAAAAGGATTTTGATAAAATTTACAGAATAAATAATATAATTTCTGTCATTATTGAACATTTCCGCTCAGACCTTGCAAAACAATGCCGACGCTGCCAATTATACGGGCACTTCAGCAAAATTTGTGGATTATCCCCAAAATGCGTCAAACGCGCAGGAGATCACTTAACTGTCGACTGCCCCCTAAAAGGAAAAATTAAACCTAAATGCACGAACTGTGGTGACGAGCATCCTGCTTCTTATCGTGGTTGTTCCAAAAACCCTTTAAATTCAGGCAAAAATGCTATTGGTACGAACTTTAAGACGAAAACTAAAAACTCTTCGTATTTTAAAGACAGCCATCCACTTACCAAAATATTCTATGAATTTAATTATACTCAGAAAAAAGCCCCTGCATAAAAAGCCGACTCTACCCCATTAACTACTGATGTGAAGGCAACAAGGAAACTCAATTAAATTCCCATGAAAATACAAACAGAAATAAAAATTATGAAGAACAATTTCTGTTTCTGTCAAACTCCGAAAATTCAGAAAAAATAGACAATTCTCCAATTCCTTTTGCCAGTGAATTAGGCGAAATTTTTAATACTTTGTAAAAAAAAAAAAAAAAAAAAAAAAAAAAAAAAAAAAGCCCAAAAAAATCAAAATATATTAACAAAATATTTGATAAAATTTGTGTTATTATTAGTGAATTTGAAAAATTCTGTAACGATATACCCTCTTTCACTGTTCATGTTCATTTTGAATAAACAGGATTTTCTTAATTAGGTTTCATTTTTCACTTTAGTTTACTTTTATGTTTCGTCAGTAGATGGCGACAACAAAGAATCTCAGTCAAGGGTCGCTAATCTGTCCATACACTCTTCTACTGGAATATTTGCCATCATTCTGTTTAAGCTTATTTTATCAGTAAAATCCTTGTGTTCTATCCTAGACCTTTAAACATAATTTAAATTTAAAAAAAAAAAAAAAAAGGGAAAAAGGGAAAAAGAAAAAACTAATTAAAATTGATAGACTTGTATTGTTATTGATAGGTGCCTTTTTTTTTTGACAGATGTGTCCGAGACCTTCTCGTGGCTTTTCAGGAGCAGTGAAATATCCTTTTATTTTTATACCCATTAAATTTTTTTAGATTATTATTTTTTACTCTTTTTTTATTTTTAGACCTTTCTTTATTTTTTTTTCTTAGCAGTTTACTGCACTAACATTTTATTTATATTATTAATTTTAGATCATATTTTAAGACTATATATCTCTAGACCGGATTTGAGTGTGTGGTTCACTAGATAATCCAAAAGCGTAATCCAGTTACCAGGACCCAATGGTTGAAAACTGCACAGGAACACATGACCACAGGCGTCATTTTCACCTTTCGAGAACTCGATGCTTTGGTTATTTATAAAAAAAAATATATATATACAGATATGGGCGTGGCTCTATAATGCTGTATTTAAAGATATTTTTTATCATGCTAAAGTTTACACAAAGAAACATATTTTACAATAATTATATTGCTAATCTATGTATTTAGCACCTTTATGATTGTATTAATGCGAACATCGCATGCGATTTTGCGCGATAAAATTTTTAAATTTACCTAGTAGGCGGAGTTACGAATAACCTAAAAACTAGGGATTTATCTATCTATGAGCTCTATCGTTGCTCATTAAACGACCCTACTAGATCACACCGCGTCAATGCGCCAACGTGAAGGCATTGGCGACAAGATGTCATTTAGCATGGTCATGTTTATGAGTACATTAGTTCCTTGATTACTTATAATTCTTCCCAATATGTAAATTTTAAAATCCAGTATGTTTCATTATTTTGCAAAATCATACATAATGGTCGTATTAAATCAATTAGTGTGATAAATATATCGATTAGAAATAGAATCATTACTACGTATATTCCTTCATGTTATAATTAACATGTAAATTATCATTATTATTATTTTTTTTTTTCCTTTTTCTTTTTTTCAAATACAACCTTTTAGAGCTACGCCCATATTTCAATTTTATTGTAAAAAAAAAAAAAAAAAAAAAAAAAAACAGTTATTAAAGGGCTAAAATAACGTTTGCGGTCATGAGTGTCTATACAGTTCAATATCCTTGTGATGTTCTCTACATCCCTTCCAAATTAGTCCCATAACCGCATAATAACCCTGCATATTTCATTTAAAAAAATATATATATATAGAAAAGAAAAAAATATATATATAAAGTTAATGTTGTGCCAGAAACCTTGGAAACGTTATTGAGGGAAATTTCCCTCGAAATACAATAATAAGTTAGGCTCACTATTCATTATTACATGTGCAACTGTAGACTATTATGAGTCTAACACGTTAGAAACTTTTTATACATTTTTGATGGGCGGAGTTATGGGAAAGATTTAGCAGGGTTGTTATATCCTTTTTGTCTTGCTCCCAATAAAAGAAAATAAATAGTTAATTAAATAACACTCGTAAAAAACATTTAACATCTGAGATAAGTAAATTTGTAAATCTTTGTAAAAAATGTTTTTTTTATTAAAAGAACAGTGAAGCCCATACAAACACATAGCTGCCAATATTTTAATTTATTCGGGAGTAATTTTAGCCCCCCCCTCTATTTCGTACCACATATTTTTTAAAAAAATTTTTTTCTTATTTTATTTAGAAAATTTTTCTATAAATAAAGTGGTGCGAAATAAAGGCGGGGCTAAAAGTACTCCGGAATAAATTAAAATATTGAAACTATGCAAACAGTTCAGACAAATTAAATACCACATTTACCATGCATCAAATCTTATTTTATTTGTGTGTCAAGGGATTAATGCGACAAAATATTTTCAAATTTCTAATTTCTTTCTCTCTACAGCTTTTTTTTTTTTTTTTTTTAAGAAAAATGAAGAAGATTGTTAGGATGCATTAGCATTTACAATCCGTAGGAACGGTCAAGGTTTGACAAGGGTAACTATAAGACCCGAAACTAAAATTTAAGCGAACGAAAAGAATAAATTTATTGGCAAAAAAAAAATAAAAAATAAAAAATAAAATAAATATATATATATATATATATATATATATATATATATATATATATATATATATATATATATATATATATATATATATATATATATATATATATATATATATATATATATATATCATGAACCTATAAAGAGAAGGACGGCGATCGCGATGTTTCAAGAATAACCCCAATTTCCTCCCTTCTATTCTCCGCAGACATCTCGGGTCTTTGCAGCGCCATCACGCGGCGGTATCAGAAATTCCGTCTTTCGGATTATTGAAAGGTAAAAGAAAAGATAAAGAAGGATTGCGCAAAAAATCGCGGAATTTCATTTGGAAAAAGTTAATAAACTTTTATTAATTCCGCATTAACTAATAATGTTGTAGATTCCGAAAGTTCGATAATTTTAAAATCATTCTGCAAAAACTTTTTTGAGAAATCTAAAATAAATAATAATAATAATAATAATAAATTAGTCTTGTATTTCGTTTAAATAAATAAATAAATAATAATAATAGAATGGAACAATCAATTTGAAATGTTCCAAATAATAATAATAATAATAATAATAATAATAAGTGGGAAAAAATGAAAAGAAAAAAACCCACCAAGGAATCATATATAAGGAATATTTATCAATTGTTCTTGAAATCATTTTCACTATTTAATATTTAGCATTTGAAATAGTTTGTTTTTAAATATCTACATTTTGAACTCGCACTAAACATTTTTCATTTATAAAAATTAAAACTTTCTTTCAATTATACACACACACACACACATATATATATATATATTCCACACATGTGCAATGCAATATTATAATAATTATTATATTTATATTTCTTGAAAATTATTAAATAAATACTCCCTGCTAACTAATTATAATTTTCTTTCCTACAGCTCCACTAGTGATTGAGAGGTTCTGCCCTTAAAGTTGGACGATGGGAAGTGCTGGGTTCGGTCTCAGGTCACGCTTGTCGACCTAGCCATTCGGAGTTTTCCGTGTTTTTCTCCGAAACTCGCGAATGATATGGGCTAGTACCTCTTAGGTCCATGTCCCTAGTGTAGACAATTCACCTTAAACCGAATACCAACATTTTAGAGGTTTGGTTAAGTTAATAGGTCCCACTAGTAGCCGAGAGGTTCTGCATTCAAAGGTAGTAGCCGAGAAATGCAGGATTAGATCCCAGGAAGCACTTGTCGAACTAGCCGTTAAGAGTGTTACGTGGTTTTCTCCGAAACTCACGTGAATACAGCTTAGGATCACTTAGAAAGACCCCTACAGAGGGCATCCTCTTTAAGCTCAAGTCCCCAATAACTTTAAGCCAATAGAGGAAAGTTGCATGGAGCATGGTTCAAGTCCACGTCATTTGTCTGCCTAGACGTTTCTTATCTTCTACAAAACTTGCATAAATATGGGCTAGGATCCCTTAGAAAGACCCAAGGAGGCAAACCACCCTGGCACAAGTTTCTAGAGCAGACAACTGGCCTTAATATAAATTTAATATAGATAGATATAGATATAGATATATAAAGTAATACTTGAATATACTGTTAAACTATAATAAGGTAGAATCAAGGTGAAAAATTAGAAATTAATGAGCAGTAATCATTTTAAATCTTTTCAAAAAAATCTGAAATTCTAAATTATCTATTTTTAAATAATTTTTGGGAAAAATTAATATACTTAATAATCTCATAATTTAATGCATATGTATGTGCATTTTCATAATTATAAAATAGTAATTTATAAAACGTTTTATAAAATTTACCACCCGCTTTCATACTAAATTTATCTAAAATTTTTCCAGTTACAGAGCGCAACTAATTTATATACAAAGATATTCAAAATAATTTCAATGTATTTCGTTCAATAAGAGATAATATTAAAAAAAAAAAAAATGTTTTAATACCTTTGTACTAAACAACACATAAGGAAATTGACCTTATTATTTTTATGGTTAAAAATGTTTTCTGTGGAACAGGGTACGAGTAGCAAAGATTTACTGTTAAAGGATACACAAAAATATTCAGATGCATTATGGGCTGTAGTTGAAAATTGCTAGAACTGCATTTTTAATTGTGTTAAGCATTTTTAATAATTTAAAACATTGTTAATGCATGATTATGACTTTAATTGGTGTGTCTGTTCTTTAATTTCTGGTGGTATTTATAAAATACCTTAAAATTAATATATGTTATTTAAGTGCCAAGTTCTCTACTGAAAATGGTACAATAATACTGTACAGGATGGCTAAATAAGTTTTAGACTATATATAGGCTATACAAATGCAATTTTTTCCTCAATTTTTTCTTTAGACATAAAGCTGTAAAGAAGCTTTTGTGAGATTTTTTCCTCTATTGCTAAAAACAAAATATATTTTTGCAGCCTTGTTTTTTGAAAATATAAAGGAGTACAGAAAAACAATATGTCTTTTAGTTTTTGTTTGAAATTAAAACCATAAAGATATTCTTTACTTTATTCTATATCCAATAGAAGAAAGTATTAGATTCGTAAAAATTTTCGATTTCCAGTTTTCGATAGATTTACATGTTTTTAGAGGTCCAGAACAAGATTTAATCAATTTTAGAATATGTCTGTATAACAAAAATTTTATTCCAACTGTATCTCAAGAGCTACTTCAGAGAGTTTCATACAAATTGATATGTAGTTGCACTTTAACATAAATTAGGGTCTATCAACTTTTGGTGAAAATCGTGCAGCAGGTATTGTTGCCCTCCCGTTTTCTCTTAACTTTTAACTTAGCGGTATAGGACAAAATTTCTTATAAATCTACACAATTGGAATTGTTTTAATTGAATCCTTATGAAATTAAAAATATTATTCATAATACAAATAGGGAGCTAGAAAAAAAAAATAATAATAATAATAATAATAATGGACATGTAGGGGCAATGCAAATTTTTAATACTGATATCTTTCATCGATAAATTTAAACTGTATATTTGAACCCTTGACTTATGATAATTTAAAGCACAGTTTAATTATTATTTTCATTAAAAAAAAAAAAAAGCTCAATTTTTAAGATATCATTGTAGAACATAACATCAACTTTATTTGGGCTTTTAGTATTATACTTCTACCAAAAAAAAAAAAAAAAAAAAAAAAAAAAAAAACTACATTTATTGTGGAAAATAGATTTAATAAATTTTAACAAGTTATTTGCACTGAGTGAATTTGTATAGAAAAATATAGAAGAAAATTTTGTGATAGCTACAACATACTACTTTTTAACACGCTTTTTATTAGCTTCACCTGTATGTAGGTTTGTATGTTTGTAACCACTCTGGGAGCAAACAAAAAATCTATATTGTAAAAAAAGACTTTTCCTACGTGAACGCTGTGGCTGTGAGGTAAAGCTCCGCGCTACGAACCTAAAGGACTATCGTTCGAGCCCAATCAGGGGAGATTTTTTAAAAATGGTTTTTGTTTAATTTTAAATTATTTTAATTAAAGATTTAAATGTATGTAAATATCATGGTGTGTCACTCACACGATTTTCTCTTACCCTGCATTTTAATACTAAGATAGATATTTTGTACTTTTTAGTTTTCATTTCTATAAAAGCGTGTTCTTTAATTTTTTAAAACTATAATATTATTGAAAGTTTTCTTCCTCAGTAAGAAAATACAAATTATATTTTAAAGCCTCATTACAGAGAGAGACAATTTGTTTTAACACCATATACCACATCCTATTTCCATTGAATATTTTTAGGTTTAAATACTCAAAAATTATATTACATTTCACCATTCAGATATTTAAAAAAAAATTATTTTACGATGAATCAACAAAGTAATACCTGACTATCGTTAAGGGTATGCTCTTAAACTATAATATGTGAAATCCAGGGAGAAAAAATGAAAAACTAGTAATCATTTTAAGTATTTCCAAAAACTGACATTTAGAGTTTCAGTTTTTAAAATTTAAATAGTTTTTGAGAATATTTAATATACTTAATATTTTATATTTCAATGTGTATGTAAATTTTCCCAATCCTAAACCAGTAATTTACAAAAAGTTTTATAAAATTACTGTCTTCTTTCACTGTAATAAATTTACTTAAGAAATTTCCGATTTCAATGTTAAAACTTCTTCTTTTTTTTTTTTTTTTTTTTTTTTTTTTTAATCAATCTTTACAATTTTTACCATTATCTTGCATGGGTGGATTCTGGGCAAAGCAATTTTTTTTTAATTTCACAAAACTTTGAAATACTATTTCATACATATATATTTTTTTTCATATACACATATACATACATAACGTATGGTTTGTCTTGATTTTATTACAAGCTAATCGTTATTAATTAAAATGGTTAATTAGACATTAAAAGCAAGTTATTTTTACTAAGAGATGAAAAACATTAAAGTTTCTCTCCTTTTTTTTTATTCTAAAAATCCTTTATTTATTTATTATTCTTTTTCATTTTTCTGAAATTTTTGAACAAACAACCCCCCCCCCCCCCCCACTTACCTTGTTAAGAATTTCAGATTTTGTGCATGTATTATTGACCAATATATATAATTATAGTTCCCAATAACATGCAAATCTGATTATCTTATATATATATATATATATTATTTTGTAGATAGTTATCATTAGATTTCATTAATTTTCTTTTATAAATACTTAATACATATAGTATTATCTGTTTATCTATCTAAATAAAGAAACGAAACCTGTAAGTCATTTAAAAAATTTTATTCATTAACAAATCAAATTTCATTTCTGAAATTGATTAAATAGCATAATATGTCACAAATAATAAAGTTATGCTTATTGTACATTTTTTTCATATTCACATTTCTTTAAGTCAAATATTCATAAAATGAGAATTTTTAAAGGCCTTCAAATACAAAAAAGAAACGACACTGGTCCATAAAAACGCAAATATGCATTTTATACTAAATGAGTAGCTACTTATAATACTAGAAATGAAAATTATTTGTTAAATATCAGTATTAAAGCTCTAAATTAAGTAGGAATAACTACCCTCAGGAGCAGAAAATTAACTTGCATTTTTAATCCTTAAAGCTTTATTTTTTGCGATAGTTGATCGAAAGCCGCTTTTACATACATAAGCAAAGCAATTCTTCTCCATTATCACTTTGTGGGCAATTTTAATTAATTAATATCAATTAAAATCTCAAATTTCCCGCATACTTCTCGTGTAAACGATGAGTCTAGTATGTTCGGAGCGCCCCCTATCACCCACTTTCTTTTTAGGTCCGTTTTTCAATGCTTATCGCCATTCCCGTTTCCTCTCCTCTAATTATGTAACTTCATGATATATATACATATACAGTCGAACCTCGTTAACGGGAATCCTTTTAACATGAACTCTTTTCGCAATCCCCATCAAAATGAAGATTAGTGTAGTTATATGAAGATGAGTTACTGATAGCATGAACTACTGATAACATGAACAAATTCTTTATCCCCCTTGAGATTCACGTTAACGAAGTTCGACTGTATATATATATATATATATATATATATATATAAATTCAAATAATTTTAAGCCTTTTATTTTATTTTATTTTATTTATTTATTTATTGCCAGAATCAATAAAGATCGGTATTATAATTACATTTATATTATAATTATTATATATATTACCGTTAAAACTCGAAATCCGTGAATGTGCAGATTACCTAGCTAATCTGCAGATTAACTAAAATAACCCGTTAAAGTGCGGAATCAAGAGTTTTCCGCATTTTAACTAGGTAATCTGCACATTAGCGGCTTCTGTGTCGCTAAAGTTCAAATGTTTGTTTCGAGCCTTAGTTGTTTTACATGAATTATGACGCCAAACAGTAATGTGATACAGATACTCAAATGACCTTCAAACTAAAACTTTTATCACTTTCGCTCTGCTATGATAATATGATAAACGGTAAACGCAAAACGTGGAGCATCGAAGCCATAATTATGTTTCTTATTATGACAAAATTTAAAGTAACAAGTAAGTTATAATTGTTTTAATTTTGATTTTATTTCTTCTCTTTTTTAATTTTGTCATTTTTAAGACTCAAACATGAAGCTTATAAGAAAGAATGTTTAAAACGTTCGTTTAAATTTGCGACCTCTGTTATGGTATGGGGCTGCATGACTGCTGAAGGCCCAGGCAGGTTGTGTATTGTTTCCACAACAGTCAATTCAGAAGTCTATCAAGAAATTCTTGAACATTTCATGATTCCTTCAGCTGAGGATTTATGTGATGACGATTTCTTGTTTCAGCAAGATTCAGCTTCTCCCCACACTTCCAAATCAACAACTAAATGGCTCAATGAGAAGGACATACCTGTACTCCCTTGGCCTGCAAACTCACCCGATCTAAATCCTATCGAGAATTTGTGGGGAATTATGAAGAAACGACTTCAAGAAGTTGCGCCTAGAGACAAAAAAGAACTTATTTCTAGTATAAAGAGCATATGGGCGAATTTGGATAAAAAAGATTGTGAACCTTTAGTTAAAAACATGCCAAAACGTTTAAGAGCTGTCATTAAAGCTAAGGGTGATGCAACAAAGTACTGATTAGCAAGTAAAAATACTTAGAGTTTAAATTATGTTCAATATATTTTCATTATTCTAATTTTTTGAACCATGTTAGAAAGTATTCTAATATTTTGAATTTTTTGTTGTTAGCTGATTTAAATATATTTTCTATTTCATTGTAATGTGTTTACATTTTTATAATCTGCAAAATATGCAGATTCATATTATAGTACTTTATGTTTGTTATTGTTGATTATTTATTTGATAAATTCGATTTTCATTTCCCTTGACCATATTTCTTTTCATTATTCTAATTTTTTGAATCGGAGTAGTATATCCATTTGTAAAATAATTGTGCATACAGAAAATTTGTTCTGAAATATTTTATTTTGAGAGTATAACGCCTGTAGGCGGGTCTTACTGTCAAAAGACAAAATCCTGCAGTCGCAAAAAGTGTTAAAATATATTTATAAAAGTTAAAGTATGTTTTTAAAAATGTATAGAGTTAAAATATATTAATAAAATTTTGAAGACTAAAGTGTCCTTAAAATAATAATCGTCCTAGTACAATATAAGTAAATAAATAAAATAAAATAAAGCAATATATGAAGCAAAATGATTAAGCCTATTTTAACTATGACGGTAGTTAAGAAACGATTTTACAAGCCTGTCTTGCATTCCAATTCCATTCGTTTTTTATATTTGACAATTTCACATTAAACAAATTTTTCTATTTAAAATAGTAAACCCCGCCTATTTAGTTAATTTTTTTCTTCTAGTGTTTGTTTAAAAGATTCAAAATTTATCACCAATTAATCGATGAGGTAAATGCCACTTGTGCATATTTTTGTCAACATAAAATAAGGGGTTTAACACGAATACTCAATGTCACATTTGCTTTACTTTTGTGTACAGAGGCTGTTCGCACATTTTTTAGGCGATTTTGATGGAGTGCACTGAAGCAATTTCACTCATATTTCGAGTTTCATTTGTTCAGTTTGATAGCCCTTGTTCTTAACTAACATTCTACATCATAATTTCTATGATAATAATGCTTTTTATAATATCGGAAGAGGTATATTTTTCTACTCCTCTTGAACGGCTTTCAAGAGTCCACAAAGCGTTGTACGTCGGTGTTAGGATAATGTTGATTTTTAAGAGTCGAAAAACACAAAAATCCAACAGTGATACATCAGAAGATTTAGCAGGAATGTCAGTGAAGGGTATGGTTTTAATTCCCGTTTTTTGTTCCATTTTTTTTCTAGAAAAGCAATTGCGGATTGTGATGTGCGGCTGCTTGTTTTGTCTTGATAGAGTTCAACGGATTGATAGCATTGTGGATAAAGATCTGGATTTTCATTTTTAAAAATTGGAATTAAAATATGTTCTTCAGAGTATTTAGAGTTGATTTTGACATTTTTGTCACGTTTTTTTTGCTTTTATCTTGTGCTTGTACGAAAAACCAGTGGCAATCATAAATCCTTTAGAAAAACTTTCTTTTGATGCTTTGAGCCATGTAGCAAATTTTTTTTCTCCACTTTTGTGATAATAAATTGACCTTTTTTTTTACTGCGACCACTTAAATAGGCCCAAGATTCATCCGTTGTTGCAACATTTTTCCATTTTTCTTCTGATAAATGCTTTTCATAAAGATTTCGCTAAAAACTATCTTTGGAAAGAGCGGAAACCTATCCTTCCATCCACTGCCATTTTAAAATCGTATTTTTGCATCTAAACAAAAATTCTAAATATCAGAAGATAAATAAAACTTCCAAAAATATAACTGTTGTTAAAATAAAATTCTCCATGCAAACGATATTTTCTTACTGCGAAATAAAATCGTCTAAAAAATGTGCGAACAGCCTCTGTATTGTTTTGTTTTGAAGAACGATGAAGGCGGGGCTTGTCTTCTTTAGAAAACAGGAATTTTTTATGCTAATACTAATGTCTAAAAATCATCATTTTTGTTTCATTTCTTTGCATTTGACGTTTGTTATATAATTTGACCCGTAAATAAAAAATAAAAATATTTTGTTTAATTTTCTTTGTTTTATTTTAAGACTTGATTCGTTATCTCATGCAAAATTTTATAAGAGCCCCCTAAACCACTTCAAAAGAAATATTTATTTATATCTCGAAAACTAATAACTGGAATGAGCTACAAATTTGTACACCCATATTTTTCAGCATTAGGATTCATTTTATGTAAAAATTAATATAGTTCATAATTCATAATTTCTATGAATATGAATTTATTAATAATTTTCAGAATTATATATATTTTTCAGAATCAAAAGTAATGATGGATTATGTTTGGGTTTCTTCACTGTATCTCGTAAAAAAAAAAAAAAATTATATCGATCAAATTATTTGTTGTGAAGATATTAATAAAAGTTTGAAATATGAATTTAACATTAGCGCCTTCAAACTTTGAACGCTTATAACTCTGTGAAAGAATAAGTAAAATATACAACCAATATACTTTTTCGCGTTGTCGCGATCCCAGGAATTCAAATATAAAATAAAAATAGGGTGTTACTATTGAAAAAATCAAAGTTGGTGCGCGTTTCAATATGTAGACGACCCCCAATTCCAAATTTCAGTTCATTTTCTGAAACTACTCACAATTCCCTGTCGAATGATACCTATTACATTTTTCTACATCGATTAGCAATGAAGTTACGTTGAGTGTTGCATTTTTTCCCCCGACTGTACATCCTGACTACTCGAAATCATATAGCAATGTGGGGTCGAAAATGCTTTTCTGAAGCGGTGTTGTACACAGAAGCTGCCGGAGAAATTCGAGATATGCCTGGAGTATTCCAGAATATTCGGATGCCCATGCGTCGGAGATGTGAGGCGTGCATTGTAGCCCGTGGAACGAACTTCGAACACTTACTTTAATCCATGTACTACCTTTTGCTTCTTTTCATGTATTATTAAAACGATTTCTCACTTACGGTCTCTTTTCTTTATAGTGCTTCTGTGTACAACACCGCTTCAGGAAAGCATTTCCGACCCCACATTGCTATATGATTTCGAGTTGTCAGGATGTACCCTACCCCTCCTAGAAGTTCTGAAACGGTTCACTGAAACACCCTGTATATTTACATTTTAGATTTCTAGAGATTGAAAAATATGCTCACAATTTTCACTTTCGTTTCTTATTTCTAAATTTACTAAAGACACTTAAAAAATCGACAGTGTAATTTTAAAAAATTACCTTATCTGTAAAAAAAAAAAAAAAAAAAAAAAAAAAAATGGGAATTTACAAAGATACAAAATTAAGATGTGATATACAAAATAAGTACGCCTTGAATAAATAGTAGTTGCATAGAATCAGGAAAACATAATTTTATTTGCAGTTATTAAAGCCTCGTATGTCAAAAATACTTATATTTCTTTTTTATCTTTCACTCACCTTAGCCTCTGATAACATTTCCTAACACGCTATCGTCACTAATTTATATATATGAAAAAATAAATAAAATTAGTTAAGTGATTAATTAAAGAGAGAAATAAAAATAGTAGTAACATGCAGATGTGGCATCTTATTATCATTGTAATTATTGCTATTATTATAATTATTATAATTTTAAATACCAGCGTATTAAAAAAAAAAAAAAAAAGTTAATATCATATAGTTAATACTTACTTATACTTAGCGGTACATAAATTATGCATTTATTTGAATTATATAAAAAATTTTGCAACATAAGAATAAACTAAAAAATTTGTTTATAGATTTAAAAAAAAAAAAAAAATCATTATTATGCATTATAAAATTTTAATATACCGACACCATTTCTATGTTCCGTATTAAAAAAAAAAAAAAAAAAAAAAAAAATCATGGTTTTTTTGTGTATCCTTATACTTTATTTTCCAGTTTCACTGCATTCTGCACCTGCAGTAGAAACAGAGTTACTAGACACAGACAGAGAAAATTATTGTAGTCTTATTCGGAGTATTTAAATCCCAATTCTATAACGTATATTTCCTCTAAAACTTGACTTGCGCAAATAAATAATAATGAAAATTTCAAATTATATAACAAAATGCAACAAACATCGTTGCTTTCTTTATTCTATTACTAGCAGGCTACGCCCGCTTCGCTGGTCACTATATTCAAATGATTTTTTAAAAGAATTGGATCAGTATTTATTTTTTACATTCCATTACAGAAAAAAAAAAAAAAAAAACCCGTTGCCTGAGGCAGCTCTTTTTTCTGCCCGTACTGCATCAGATCCAGTTTCCCACTGTCTACAGAAAAGTCTTTAACGGGCACTTCAATCTGGGTATTTATCGACGACTTGTGGATTTTTTGTTATTTAAGAACTACGATTTTAAGGATGACTGTATCTCAGCATCTATTATATATTTTAGTTTTTGAACCATGTGTTTTATAGCCCCCGTTAGTTACACTATATTACGATTTGATTCCGACCAGTGCAATAAAATAAAATAAAAAAGTAGATTTTCTTTTAAAAGGAATTAAATACATGAAAAGCGAATTTTAATCAGTTTATCCTTTCTACTATAAACTACCATTTTTTTCACCCAATAAATATTATAAATAATAATAATAATAAAAAAGATTTTTCTTTGAAAGGAATTAATTTAAATAAATGGAAAATAAAAAGTTGCTATAGCATAAAATTTATACATAAACGTAACAATTTATTTCTATTGCATTACCATTTGATTTTCAATAAATATAATATTAATTAAAAAAAAAAAAAATAATAAGAAAATAAAATCGCCTTCAAATCAATGTATTAAATAAAAAATGAATTGCATAATAGCCGTTGCTAAGATACGCAGACGATAACAATCGAAGAATAAATTCATGAAAAATGAAACATTGAAGCCAATATTTAAAATCGAAAAAACATTAATTCAAAAAATTCAAATTCGAAATTCGAAAAAATCTCGATGAGGGGCACACCTGCAGGGTCCCAGGTACCTATATGCCAAATTTGGAAGCTCTGCGATCAGTAGTGTGAGCACCAGAGCGCAGATACACAGACACACACACACACACACAGACACTTTTCTTTATTTATATAGATATTTCTTTCAACAAATTTTATAGATGCCACACGCACCACATAAACTTTAAATTTTACATCTACTTTTTTTAAGATAGAACGCGATCATGTTTTATATGAAAATTAAATCATTAAATTCATTTCTTTACATATTTTCATTTCATTTTGCACGCGCATTTTTTATTTCCTAATTAAAAAAAAAAAAAAAAAAAAAAAAAAACTTTTTCAATAGTATTTGTTTCGATACTGATTATTATTAATTTTCTTTTCTTTTGTTTAGATGAAATTCTGGCAAAAGCAGAATTTAGTTTAGGATGGAGGACTATTAGTTTCTTTCTTTTTCTTTTTTTTTTTTTTTTTTTTTTTTTTTCAAATTATAACATCGCTTTTAAATTATTCAATTATATTTTCGATATAGATTTTGATAAATGTCCAACTATCGAAAAATGATTTCGATAAATGTCCATCCCAGATTGAGACTAATAGTGCTTAGTCCTAATAAATGCACGTGAAAAGAAAAGGTGGAGCTAACAGTGTTTCGGAATAAATTAAAAATCTCATAACTCTGATTAAATAAAAAAATAAAATAAATGTATGTTATGTTTAAATCCAACTATGCTATTATTTATAAACTAAATTCTTCATATAAGTATATGAAAATTCATTTTAATATAAAAAATCTGTCACGTCAACGGCATTTCTAAATAGCATAAACATAGTTTAAGCAGAAATAAAACTTATAGGTTATTCCAATGTTTTAAGACATAAATATTAAATTGATTCTGTATGTTTCTAAGTGCCAATCATTGCAGTATAAAAGCACAGTAAAAATTAAATAAAACCTTGGACAAAAAGCATTTCTATTGCCGCTTGTAAGACAAAAACGAATAATTGTATTGTAGCTAAACAGGATTTTCAAAATGAGAACTCTTGTAACATACTATAAACTGTGATAGAAAAGCTCTTCTGGAGTAAAAAACGACATAGAATTCCTACTCTTTTTCAACCGTTCGCAAGTTACTGCGTATAGAATGAAAAATGTCGAAATTATAAGAAATCTCTAATTTAAGAACTTCCTGAAACTGTTGTTAATGGTTATAAATTGTAGAAAATTATTCTATAAATAAAGTGAGGAGTTTTACATTACCATGTTTTTATTAACTCAGTTTCTTGTTTGTTTGTTTGTTCAGTAGAAATTCCCAACTACCTAGACATTTGAAACTTACAGAATAGCTCAGAATACGGTGGCAGTGCATTTTTTAAATACTTTTAGTCATTTTTTTCGGGTCCCCGCTGCTTTCGGTAGCGTTTATATGATTCAACAAATAATTTATTTAACTTCCCGACTTGCTAGACATTTCAAACTTTTAGAATAGCTCAGAACACGATGGCAATGCATATTTTTAGTACTTTCAGCCAATTGTTTCGGGTCCCCGCTGCCTTCGTTAACGTCTATATGATTCAACAATCATATAACTTCCCGACTACCCAGATATTTCAAACTTTTAAAATATCTCTGAACATCATGACAATGCATTTTTTTTTTAATTCTTTTAACCAATTATTTCGGGTCTCCGCTGACTTCGGTACCGTTTATATGATTTAATAATCATATAACTTCCTGACTAGTTAGACATTTGAAACTTTCAGAATAGCTCAGAACACGGTGATAATGCAATTATTTTAATAATTTTAGCCAATTGTTTCGGGTTCTTGCTCTCTTCGGTAGCGTTTATATGATTCAACAGAAAATTTAAAAACTTGGTATATAAAAAGTTCTTTTTATTTTGTAATTATTTATGTAAAACACCAACAAATAATGTTTTCTGTTTACAAAGCAATAAAAATTAAAACAACAGTCAAGATATGGAACATACTTCATGTCTGTAATAAAGTATATCGGTATTTAAAAACTTACAGCAACTAGAGCCTCTTAAATAAAATATATAGTCCGATGCGTAGCCGCCATTTTTTTGCCTCAGAAGAGGGCAGCATTCCCGCTTGGCGTCCTTACTGCTTTCTTGTGATTTTCAGAAATCTTGATCTGAAGCTACGATCGGTCAACAAAATCAATAAGCTACAATAATATTCCAAAGAACACATTTTTATCACATTACATTATCAGGATATCCTGTGGATGTATTGGAAATAAGATGTGTTATTAGGGCCGTTTCTGTTTCTTATACAAAATGTCGCCAAACCTCAAATACACAGTAATAAAAGGTCTTCTTAAATCGATTTATCTATATTAATATAAATAATATGATTAAAATGACACATTTTTCTGTATTTTTACATTAACCCTGTAGCACTCGCTGGGGTGACTGAGTCACCCCAGCAGGGACAATTTATTGGAATAGGTAGCCGGTTTCGAAAAATCGCCAACATGGCGCTTTTCTTATCGTGTCGAAAATTGCAACCCTCCACAGCCAACGTAAGAGAGGGAGAGTTACGTCAAATAGAACGCTGAATACATGCGGATTAGATTAGAAAAGGTTTGTTAGTGTTGCTCTAGAACTGCATAGTGAGGTATTGGAGACAATATTGGTTTCAAGCCTAGGGTCGAAAATACGTATGGAAACAGTTTATTATACATACAGTCGGTAACAAAAGTCCCCGAACACTAGCAAAAATTCTTATGTAAAAAAAGTACACTTTATACGGTTTTGTTAAAGAAATCCTTATCGAATCATGTTCTTACACTGACTAAGAACAGGATTCGACGAGGATTTATTTAACAAAACTGTATTAAGTGTACTTTTTTACATAGGAGTTTTTGCTAGTGTTCGGAGACTTGTTACCGACTGTACTATAAAACTTTTCACCCTCCACGGAGGAGACAGGTCATACCAGAGATTCATTTTGAATGATCGTCATAAAAGAATTTCAGGTAAACTACTTTCCAGTCCAACTACAACGAAGCCATAGTTTCGATAAAACTTGTAATTCTATTAAAAGTCGCATTTCCATTTGGAACTTCCTTTGTGATGTTCTAATTTCGTTTAGTACCTTCATTTAACCAACAGAACAATTCAAACTAAGTAAACCTATTCAGATTTCATATGACAGACGTTCATTTCAAAATACACCTTCAACACTGTTTCATAAACATGATGCATTTACTAAATCTGTTTGCGATGAAAACAATGACGTAAACTGAACAGAAGGAACAACCAACACGAGAGTTTGTTATCGTTGGCGAGTTAGCACAGTAATGGCATGATGCAGCTCCAACTGAATTCCAAGTTTTCGAGGGTTAGTGCGCGCTTTCCACCGGGTTAACACATATCAGAAATACAAAGGAAAATATAAGTAAATACAAGTAATGTTGTTTTATTCTTGTCAAATTATCTTAGGGTAATCTGAACATTTTATGTTCTTTTCTTAAGTGATTATAGCAGTTTATCTTTAAACAAATCTCATATCGTACTTTATTTAGCTAAAACTATGAAATATAATAAAAGGAGTACTCTAAAGTTACACGAGACGATAAAAATAATGACTGCCGTTTATTTATTACTGAAACGAGCTGGGTACATGTGGCAACCCTAAGGCTACAAAATGCCTGATGCGCCAGCTCGCATATATAGGAGCCTTAACTGCAGCATCTGGATTTCGTTTGCGATGATTTTATGCGATTTCAAGGAGAAACATTTTTCTGTTTAATTACGATATTTCTGTATTATTATTTATTTTTGAATAAGAATAAAATAAAAGCATACAATAATTTTTTGATAGAAATAAATACACAAATAAATAATTATTATCTATGCAAAACATAAATTATAAATAAATATGTATAAAAAATGTCAAAAATGAATTTAAAGATGAGGGGGAGGCAATGGGCAGAGCCTCCTTTTCGAGAAAATTGAAATTCAATAATCTATTAAAAGAAAATTTTCATTTCTTCGCCGATATGGTCTAAAGTGAGTTTCTTAGAAATCTGCTGGAATGTACAAATTTTGGAGAAAAGTGACCGACTTTAGATAGAAAAATGTTTGCGATAATGCAGCTTTTACATTTTGACGACAGTTTAATTATTCATTTTTCGTATGTTTCAGCGCTTGCACCCCGCCATTAAATATGGTTTTTATAATGAAATTGGTGTCATTTTATATGGTTTGTTTATTATTTCTAAATAAATGCTTAATTTTTGTACAGCAGTTTTAGAAAATTCAGTAACTGGAAATTTTTTTTAAGATTTGGACATTTTTCATTCTTTTCTGCAGTAACTTCCAAACGTGTGTATCTAAAATAGAATCTATGTCAATTTGTGTTCCAAAATAATAATTATATCACCATCCAACGTATACTATAAGAATTCTGAAACACCCTGCATATTACTACATAAATATAATATAAAATAAAATCACTGAAAGAAATATTATCAGTGATTGATCTCATTTTTTGCGGCGAGAATAGAGAAACGTCCATTAAAAGTAGTAATTAAAATAAAAAATTCAAGGCATTTCCTCTATGAAAATTGGTTGTGGTTGGGTTTTTTTTACGTCGCACAAATGCTGCGCAGATGGGCAACTGGCGACGGTCTGGGACACACCCCTAGAGGTGGTCCGGAGACATGCCATCACAATTTTGATCCTCCACGGAAGCTATGAAAGTTGGAGTACAACGTAAACGAAACAAAGAAAAACAACTTTTTTGAAACTGTAACAATTAAACATATTTCTCCGTCATTCTGCTTCTGTTCTTTTTAAAATCAACTTTTTTTTCTTTCGGAACTTCCGTATTGCTCTCACTTTCCCACTCTCCTTCTGCTGCAAAGGCCCACCAGCCAGCAGCCGAGCGGTTCTGCGCTCAAAGCTGGTAGACGTGAGGTGCCGGGTTCGATCCCATGTTGCGCTCGTTGGCCTAGCCTTTCGGAGTTTTCCGCGGTTTTTCTCCGAAACTTGAGTAAATACGGGCAACCCCCCCCCCCCCTCAGGATTAGGACCTACAGCAGTCAATCTTATTTCTAAATCCAATCCAATCCAATCTCCTGCTGCAAGAGAAAATTCGTTTTTCTTCAATCTGTTCTTATTTCTTTAAAACTGTTCTGACTTGGCATCACTGTTTCGGCGATATTCATACTTTACTGTCGCCTTATGGCCGATAACACTGCTCGGCATGAAAATTGCCTCTGACACCTTTTCAGCATATGTATAAAATGACCTCCTGAATCCGAATGTGATCACCATTTTGGCCAATCCCCCACCGTTTTCTAGATACACCCCTCCCTCATTTTTATCATTGTTTGGTAATTTTACACCCATCAGTTTG
The DNA here is from genome assembly GCA_963930645.1 of Salticus scenicus. NCBI lineage: Eukaryota > Metazoa > Arthropoda > Arachnida > Araneae > Salticidae > Salticus > Salticus scenicus. Next base: position 138,070,365 of record OZ005655.1, read on the forward strand.
ATTTGGAGAGGAACGATGATTATTTTAACCGTTATATATCTTCTGACCTCAGGAGCTACAGAGGTAGAAAGTTCTAAAACACGAACATTTGTAGTAAGGAGGATATTTGAGGGGATTTGTGCCGCAGAAAACAAAAGAAAATCAATAAAAACAATCAGTTTCCGTTTCTTTCTTTTTTTTTTCGCAATATTTCTCTTATTTTTTACATATTCCAGCTACCAGTTTGCCATTTTCTTACCGAAACACCCCAAATAATAAAAATTATACCGTGAAATTTTTTTCAAAATGCTGGTGAGTGGAGTTAAAGTCTCAAAGCCGTCGCAAGACATCGTTACTTTTGATTTTAGTCACGAGTACATTTAGGAGACCAACAAGAAATTGAAGAAAAACGAAATTACTTTTGATTGTCCTAGATCACAAAAAGATCCATATGACTTGTAATATTTACACATGATTGAACTTGCTATTTACATTCATTTTAAGCTCTTTTGTAAGAATAGCTCAAATATTTATACCGATATATTAAAAAAAAAAAAAAAAAAAATCTAAATTTATTAATTTATTTCGCAAGTTTTTTCCGTATTGCAAAAGTTGGTTTCAAGAAAATTTTACAAAATCTGCAGAAAAATAGACAGAAAAGGTTGCGTGATTAAACATCGTGCACATACATTTAGACATATATATATATATAACCTAAACTAATTAATTTCTTTGGCAAATATTTTGTATATAGCAAGAATTAGTTTCAATAAAACTTTGAAAAATTTGCTTAAAAAAAAAAAAAAAAAAAAAAAAAAGATAAAACATTAATGTGACGTTGCATAGAAATGTTGCATATTTAAATGAATAAAACTTGTGCGCACAAAATACGGTTGGTTGGGTTTTACGTCGCACTAGTGCTGCGCAGATGGGCAATTGGCGACGGTCTGGGACACACACCTAGAGGTGGTCCGGAGAAATGCCATCACAATTTTGATCCTCCACGAAGGGATGGCTCTCCCGCTTCGGTGACCCCCAGAACTATAATTTTTGATGGAAACATCGAGGACATTGCTGCCACGACAGATTTTACGTGCACCAGCCACCGTTAGTGTACACGACGGTCTTTGGCTGGCTCGAGTACCGAACCCGCAATCTTCCCACAAAATATGAGCTATATTACAAGTATACACAAAATTCTTGACATGCATTTCTGACATTTCTTGACATGCATTTCGATTTGCAGAAGCAAATGACAGTAAGAAATGAATTACGAGGAGCAGCGTGTTAATGATCACTGTTTACTAATGAGTTCTTTAGCTGCTATTGAACAACACCTGGTTGCGGCATGGCTGGTCTATGTAAAGAGTAGATGTTTTTCGTCATGTTGAAGCGTGGAGTTGAGTGTTCTGTTCGCAATGCTACTTCCTCCCAATCAGGTCGTTAGTCCTTATATTAGGGGAGTAAAGCAATTTTGGTAACAATTGTTTTTAGAACAGAGTCTGTTTTTACAGTCACTACTTTTACAGTCACTACTCCTTTATGTTATGGATGGAATTTACATGGTCGATGAGCCAGGATACTGGAGCACACTCGTCCTCCATGATGTTTTTTATGTAGCCTATCTTATGTTCGTTGTACTATTTTTTCACTTCTTTTGTGGATCTAGACTGAGATAGTATCTTTTTCAAGCCTTGGGAAAAAAAAAATCACGCCGTATTTTCTATGAAAATCCTATCGTTAGATCACTCGTTAGAAAACTCGTTAGATCACTGTTTTAAGACATTGGCTCATCTGAGAAAGCATCACAACTTCCATAAGAAAATGTTGTGGGGTGATAGCATTAACAGAATCCGTATCACTATCAATAATAAAATATGGATGCAAATTGAATAAAAACTCAATATGCATCTGTAATGTTGAAAAGGTTGAGAAACGTTATATATATATATATATACACCCCCTCTCTCTCAGAGCAAGTTCCTAAAACAGACTTGGTGGCCCCAAATTATCTGATCTAATATTTGCCGGATGCAATTATTAGTAGAATACAATAAATCAAGTTCGATATTTCATTTTAAACTGACCATAAAGAACCATGGACTTCGGAATGTTCAGATTAAAAAAAAAAAAAAAAAAAAAAAAAAAAATTTCATTTTACAGTCAAAATATCTGAACATCAGGATATAAACATAATAGATTTATAGTCATATATAAAACGAAATAGTACATGTTGTTCGGGGACTGCAAAGGAAGAGAGAGGACGGGGCGACGAATATTACATGTTTATATAACCGGGTTTGGACAGGTTCTCCTAAAAATTCTAATGCCGTTTTGGAGTGGAACTACAAAAATTAACACCAAATTTGGCGAAAAAGTGATGCAAATTTATGCCTATCCAACAGCAAATATTTTAAAAATAACGCTAGGGTGAATGAGAAAAACAATGGTTGTCAGGAAATAAATTGAAATAGTAGCGATAACTGCGCCAAAAGAAATCACTTGCAATTAGACACGTGAAACATAAGTGTTCGATTGCGTCTTAATCTAAATTTAGATTTCATCTTCCTAATATGGTAACGGGAGTTTGAGAAGTGTTAAGTGACTCTAGCATAATTTCTTTTTTCTTCATACCCCAAATCTAGCAATAAATTAATGTTATGAATTAAGACTGGAAACTTGAGGAATCAAAACATAGGAAATTATTTTTAATACAATAACCTTTATTAAGATTCTATTACACACTTAGGCTATGCAGCCTCGTCGTTTAATAGTTTAAGTTTATTTTCTTTGTTTACAACACAATTAAAATTCAGCAGTATGTAATGAAATTCTCACATACTTTAACTGTTAAAATTTTACACATGAGAACTAAAAATAAAAATGCTTACCTAAAATCAAGTGACATAGGTTGACGACCTCATCCTCAATAATCAGAGAAAGGAAATGTTATCGCCGACACAACACTTATATCAAAGAAAAAAATAATAATGAATGAAATTCCAAAGCCTTGTCCTCCTTAAATCCGACTTTTCTTCCCCTTCTCTTTCCTAAACATTTCCCCCATTTTTTCCGATCTCCAATCTCTGGTTAGTTCATGACTAATCTTAATATTATTAGGTTTCTAGTATTCAATAAAACTTCTAACTTTTCCTCGCCCCCCACCCCCCTAAAACTTTTTGCTTACTCGTTTCATATTTTATTTTATTTTTTTCTCACCTGCCGTTCGATCATTCTTAACGACTTCTAACCCTCTTTCATGGGCTGTTTTCATTTATTTCTTTTAAAATCGAATCGCATGTGTTTTCATGTTTCAACTGTAGCTGCAGCTTTCTATTTATGAATTCAGAGCCTATTCAACTCTTACGTACATTCATCTATTGAATTTGACTTTTCGGTGTTTGTCCGGCGTCCCATATTGACTATAAATTTTATACTTATTCTTTATGCACTGTCGCAGCTCTGACTTTTATCCATTTCACTTTTGGATGTAATCCGTACGAAAATTTTTCATGCGCTATAAATTTATACCCACTCTTTTATATCCCATCTTGGTTTTCACTTTTATCATTACTTTTGAATGCAATACTTTCTATAACTTTTTGAATCTTTTTAAATGTTACTTGTTATATTTCCAAGACGCACCTGGATTGGAAATATTTTTATTCTTTAAATAACAAAATACCTTCTCCTCACAAATAACATCTAGCACACCTGAATAATAAAATTTTAGGCGAGAAAACTTCCTTTACCTCTTATGTGAAAGCATGTCCGGCAAATGTTCCTTTTATTTATTTATTTATCAAAAGAGCACGCTTTCTCCTTCGATCCTTTATTCAAAATTCAAAGGAACACATCTTTCTATACCAGACACCGTACATTGTTATACTAATGAATGAAATTCCAAATCTCCGAATCTTTTCCCATCGAAGTTTGAGAACAGCTGAATTTATGTCAGCAAAAGAGATGGTTCGAATAATCTTATTAATTTTTCTTTATTATTTTTCTTTGAAATCTGTAACTTTCAACAGAATTTAGTGTTTTTTGGGCTGTGAACTCTAATCACTACTAACCAAATTTCAACTTTTACTAAGATCGGTTAACCCTTTGCGGCGCAAGACAATTTGAAACATTTAAATTATACTGCCACAGGAATTCATGAACTAAATTAAACTAAAAGAAATTTTAAATTTTGAGCTTTGAAAAACCGGCCTTTTCTAATATGTTATAAATGTGAATTTTTGCTAAAAAATTTCCGAGATGAATTTTTGCAGCTGGATCTTAAATTTTGCGTCCTCGCAGCGCATTAAGGGGGTGCATCACGGATCGTCAAGGTCATCCAAAGCCCATGTTATTCTATGGCGAAATTTGTTTATAGAATTATACATTACCTAATTGTTATTTTCATATTCCGAAAATACGCAACCATTAAATGAGTACCCGTTTTCCAAAAATTTATTTAAAAAAAAATTTTAATTTAAATTTTGAGTTTAAAAATGTGAATTTTCACTGATTGCATTTTTCTCCTTTTTGAGCTGTAGAATGAAATATTAAAATTAAAAAAATTCAATTTTTAGAAAACGGGTACTCATTTAACGGTTGTGAATTTTCTGAATGTGAAAACGGAATTTAAAAATACGAATTAGGTAATGAGCAATTCTATAAACAAATTTCGCCGTAGACTTACATGGGATTTGGTGACTAGAGACGGGGAAATCGTAAGAGGGAGTGAGCAGCCTTAAGGGGTTAAAAAGCGTAATTGAAAAAAAAAGCAATTTTAATGGCCAGTAGTAGACTTCAACGGTCGCGAAAGTGTTAATTACATTTCCAAAATTATTACCATATTTTATTTCGATTCTTGTTCGTTTGTTTGTCTAATACAGATCTTGCAATCGATTTTTAACTAACTTCCCGACTAGCTAAACATTTGAAATTTTCTGGAGAGCTCAGAACACGGTGATAAAGATAACACATTTTTTAATATTAAAACAGGAATAAACTACTACGTCAGAAACGCCAAAGAAAAATTATTGAGGTGCAATAATTTTTCACCTCAATAATTTTTCTTTGGCGTTTCTGACGTAGTAGTTTATTCCTGTTTTAATATTCCAACGCCAAGTCTCCTGCTAACATTTTTTAATAGTTTTAGTCAACTGTTTCAGGTCTTTACTGCCTTCGGCAACGTTTATATGATTCGACAGAAAATTTATTTAACTAACTTTCCGACTAGCTGGACATTTGATATTTTCAGAATAGTTCAGAACGCGGTGAAAATGCCTTTTTAAATTATTTTTAACCTACTGCTTCGGGACTCTGCTACCTTTGGCAGCGTTACCAGTACAAAGCTTGCAATCGATTTTTAACTAACTTCCCGACTAGCTAGCCATATGAAACTTTTATAATAGCTCAAAACACGATAGAAATGAATTTTTTTAATACTTTTATCCAATTGTTCCGGGTTCTCGCTGCCTTCGGTAGCGTTTATATGATTCAACAGAAAATTTTAAAACATGGTATATAAAAAGTTCTTTTTATCTTGTAATTATTTTTATTTCCGGAATGTTTGGGAATGAAAATGTATTTTTTCGTATATTTGATATTTATTTAATCGATTTCCATTGTTATTACTAAACATTAAGGAAATTTGAAGAACTTTTTTCTCATTGTTGTTACCGATTGAGCAGTTTCTTACATTTGTTTTCAAATTTCATATTTTATTTTGATGCGTAAGGATTTTGCTGCCATTTTCTCATATTTATTTTTTGTTCGGCTTACGGCTTCTTCTAGCAAATAAAAAATAAATATTACGTTATGATTTACGGTTTTAGGAGGATATTTTGGTTGACGCAGACGGGAATGAGGCGATATATCTCACTATGGTTCAATAATACGTTCCATCATAAGAAATGAGAAGCGGCTTTTATTGTAAAATACTCATGATTTCACATAAGCATTTTTCGAAAATTGTTTTTTATTGTTTTTGAGGGTAAAAGAATGTGAATATTTTCACATTTCAAAAATGTTTTACTGCCATATGCCATCTACAATCAGCATTCACTTCATGTTTAATATAATAAAGACATTCTAGAATTGCAAAATATATTAGAAAAAGAATTAGTGAATTAAAAAAAAATTATCTTCATTAGATATTAAACATATTTTAAGTTTTATATTTGTTTGTTGGAGATGCATCACAAAAATAAATTTTGAATTTTACTTTCAGTATCCACAATGAGTTAAACAACAACTTGAAATCTACCTTTTGCTTAAAAGTTTTTATCTGAAGTTCTGTGTCAATGCATTAAAACTCTTAAGGAAAATAAAGTAAAGTATTTTCTTACGTGCAATGTCTTCTATATTTCCAGTATAAGATTTGACACAAAAAGTCTGTAAGTTAGAATTTTTTTTTTTTTTTTCCTTCATTGTTGAGAATGTTATAAATAGATAAGTAAATGAGACTGCGAGCTTTGTCGTTGATATGGCACTTGCTGAAATACTCTAGGTATTGACGCCATTACACCAATGTATTAAAAGGAAAAAAGTATATATACCCCTAGCCTATTTTTGTCTTCTAAGAAATGGATGTAAAATTCTGTACAAAATAGAATTCGATTTAGTACAACATGACCTATTTTAATACATTCTTCCATATAAAGGCATGCAGTAACTCTGTTTTATTTCCTAGCATTGGTTACTATATTCATTTCTTAAAATGTCTTTGGTATAGCTCTAGCATAGGAGTCTCATGGCGTCTTTTAAATTTTTCATGCCGTTTTAACTATAAATGGAAATTGTTATCGCAATCCGCGTTTGTAATGATCGATAGATGGCGCTCTCTGAACACTGCAGTTGTTAGTAAATATAACAGCCACGTGTAATTATTATTCTTTCTTCGCCATTTCATCATGGAAAGTCGATTGCATAATATGAGAATATGCAGTGGTGTGATAATTTCACCTTAGCCCACCAGAGGGCGAGCATTTCATTACAATCGCGGATTGCTTAAGTAAAAATCTCGGCGAGATACGTCCGAGCTACTTCGGTGACAAGTTTCGCCAAAGGGTTCAATACTGAAGCTGTTCAATTTTTTTAGCCATAGATGTCAACATTTTAATTTATTCCGGCGTATTTTAATCTCCGCCTTTATTTCATACCACTTATTTTTTAAGAGTAAATTTTCTTATTTTATCGAAATTATATATTGGATAAATTTTTTTCTGTAATTAAAGTGGTTCGAAATAGAGGCGGGGCTAAAAAATACTCCGGAATAAATTAAAATGTTGGCATGTATATACTTATTTATTTATTCATTTTTGACATCAATTTCGAGTTTTTTTTTTTTTTTTTTTTTTTTTTTTTTATAATTTTAAAGTTGAAACGGGGTTTTTATTTAATATTTTTTGAACCAATAATCCGATTGAACTAAAAAAAGTACAGCATTAGCTAGATATTGTCCTCATTAACAATGTATCAATTTTTGATAAAATCTAATAATCTGGTCTAAAAATCCGGACAGATAAAAATGGCAAATTTTCAGCTTCATATAGTTTAAATAAAAACAACAATGTTTGCACTTGCAGGGATGGAACACGGGCGCAGAATTCATACCACTATGAATGTAAGAAAAATTTCTACCTCTTAAATTATAGGTATAGAAATTTCTTAAACAGATTCCGGTATGAATTCTGCGCCCGTGTTCCATCCCTGCACTTGCACGTTCATTCAGAGTGATACATAAAAATTGGTAACGACGCTGCCTGAAAGAAATAATAGCACAACTTGTTCTTAAAATAACTTATTTTAAAGACATATTATCATCACCACTTGAAATTGTAAAAATTGAAAATAAAAATACGCGTAAATTTATATAACCGGAAGTAATGGGAATGGCACACTTTCTGTCCAAAATTACTAAATACAGCAAAATAAATTTAAAAATATCTTTTATTATACGCCAATCACAGTGTTTCTAAAAGCCGTTTGATGATCTTTAGCACTTAACTTAAAAAAAAGACGACATTCTATTTATATTTAATTGGTTCAAACTAACAAAAGAATCATATGCATAAATAAACCTGTTTTTTCTAAAAGAATTTGCATTTATTCAGTATTGTAGTAAGTTTCAAAAACGTGTATTATTTTTTTCTGTTTCTAAGAGTTTTAATTTATTAAAGTAAAATTTCAAGACTTATTGACTGGAAACCATTATGCACAACAAATTATTTCACAGGGCACTATAAAAGAATTGGAAATGTTAAGTGCACAGTTTTTAAAGGTGGGTCCTGTAAAAAATCTTTACAATATATTACAATTTCATCACAGTTAAAGCATGCCTGTAATTTTTTCCCCCCACCATTATTTAGGATTAGCAATCTTTTATATGTTCATAAAATATAAAACATCAAAGAATTGTATTCAAACATAGTGTTAAAAAGTAATATGATTAGTGGTAACCCTGCACATTTACAAACAAAAGCACGAGGGAAGACAGCGAGACAAATTGAACTGATTATTCAGTTGTGTTTTCAAGATTAAAAAATAAACTTTCATTTAATACACCATAAATTTATGTTTAAAAAAAAAGACATTTTCTTTGAAGCTTTATTTATATAAAGTGAACAAGAGAGAGAATTTTTAAAGAGACACGTATCCCAGTGTTCCCCCATGCAGTGCTGCCAGATTTGAGGGAAATTTTTATTCAACATCCACCGTTAAATTTTACTTATAAAGTTTAGCTAATTACATAGACGATTTTTGTAAAAATTGTTTCCAAACAATTAGTAAACCGTTTCAATTAAAATTTTGTGCTGGGTGTTAAATAAAAATTTCCCTCAATCTGGCAGCACTGCCCCCATGTAGTCGATGATTATGTACATCACTATTCCCCGAGAATGCTTGGTCAGAATTTAATAAGGAATTATTAAACTTTAGGGGACAGTTTACCGATATATCTAATAAGGACAAGATTATCCAAGCAATTCTTTGCCCTACGGTTATTATTTCTCAGTATTTTGGGGGTATAATAGAACTGTTAAAATTAACAAGTGTATTATTATTATTATTTTTTTTTTTCTGAAAGTGATTTTTTTTTATAATATTCACCAAACCCTTCTTTTCTTCCCTAAACCTCTATCCAAGACAAGCTATGCTAGGTGTATTAATTCCTTTGATAATAAGATTTAAGTGATATATATATATAATCTTAAAGGTTATTTTCCTGCGTTTTATGAGAAGAAACCATGAATGTATTCGGAACTTTTTAATTTTTTTATCATTAATATACCTGGAAATTAAAGTAAATGTACACTTTTGTGCGCTATACCAGCAATGGGATTTTTAAATTTAAATTAAAAAAAAAAAAAAAAAAAAAAAAAAAAAAAAGCTTTCTAAGTTTGTATGAATTTACTTCGAATTCATAATTGGATGTTAAAACCCTCTACTATTAATGTACTAAACTAAAAAATTTCAAGTCATTTTAGTTTTAGACTGATATCAGTTTAACTGAAACAATTCGAATTTTTTGTCATCTCATTGTTATTTATTATTGTTTTAAATAATATAAGCCAATCTTTGTTCGCTATGTAATTTTTTCGAGCTTATTTCTTGTACCCTCTGATTTCACATCAATAAAAATAAAAATAAAAAATAAAAAAATAACAAGGTAAAAGAGTCGGTGTAATCTATGGAGTCAAATACTTGATTTTATAATAGCTTAAAATATTTTTATGGTTGTTTACTACTAATACAGCAATATATCATATTTAACAGAGTTGTCAACATTTTAATTTATTCCGGAGCATTTTCAGCCACGCCTGTATTTCGTATCTTTTTTTTCTTTAAACTATTTTTTTCTTATTTTGACGTGGTTATATATTAGAGAAAATTATTCTATAAATAAAGTAAAGCGAAGTAATAAGTAAAGGTGAGGTTAAAAATGTTCCGGAATAAATTCAAATGTTGGCAATTATGTATTTACCAATAGCATACTTACAACATTCTGATTAATAATCCATAACATTGTTACTTCCCGCTTTTTTTTTTCTTTTTCTTTTTTTCTCTCCACATCAGTCTTTTTTATTTTTCTGTTTTTAAGTATTTTTCTTTTTATGCAACTGTAATCGTATTCTAGAAAATTACTCTAAATATAAACTGGTGTGGAGAAAATGGCGGGTACAAATAGCTTTACGGAAAATTAATACATTGTCGCCGGAGTAACTATTTTCCTAATTTGATCAGTAAGCCCCGCCTTTTGGCATGTCTTTTCAACGTTATGTAGGGTTCCCACGGCCCGAATGTTTTCAAGGGCTCTCCTACCAGTATTATCTAAAAATGAATTTCTTCTTAATTGTACACTGCAAGATTAAGAAAAAATAATTAAGAAGAAGTTTATTTTAATACTTTCGCGACCGCTTACGTGAATTCACGTCATTTGAAAATCTATAACTCCGCTAATGGGTGTTTCTTTAGGTTATATATGCTATATTATTTTTTAAAAATATACCCAATATTCAAATTTGTGCAATCAATGCACTATGGATACAAATACTTTGATTAGAAAGAGTATAATTGTAATGTATATTCATTTATATTTTAAATATGAATTCAGAAAACATTGATTTAAAATAATGTAATACTGAAGAACAATGCCCACAGGCGGAGCTTACTGTCAAAAAGACAAAAAAAGACGGTCGCGAAACTGTTAAGATAATACTGGTGGAAGAGTCCTTGAAAAAAGGCGGAGCCATAGGAACCCTATTATATTATTTACTAAAATGATTTTATGTATTCATGATTAAATTATTGAAATTTTGTTATTAGTAATTGATTTTACACTTGTCACTGGCATATATAAATACCAGCAGCAAATAAAGTGTTAAACACAAACACGTAAAATCGTTTTACAGGAACGCCTGAAGGTGGGGTTCGTTTCTCAGAAAAAAAAGTTAACTTTACGTGACTCGCAAGCAAAGTGTTAATTAGAATGTCCGCAGCTATGCCAGTAGTGAACAGTCCTGCCCACTAGTAGTTTATTTGGGAGGGGAGAACTAGTAGTGGAGACAGAGCTACACTTTCGCGACGTTTCTGTTTTTTGACAGTATGTTCCGCCTGTGGGCGATATTCTTTCAAGTTACATTGTTTTAGAACAATGTTTTCTGTATTTATATTACATACGTATATGCATAATAGTTATACTCTTTCGAATAAAAGTATTTGTATCCATTGTATCTGGATTGTAGAAATATAAATACAGGGCGTATTTTTAAGATATATAGCAACATACAAATTCCAAATGAAAAGCCCACTGGCGAAGTTACGGATTTCGAAATGATGTGAGTCTACGTCAGCGGTCGCGAAAGTGTTAATTTTCGAAATGCGGAATGGAATGTGAAATCAATTAGACGATAATCAAATTGGAATATTTCGATATATATACCTATGATCCCCCCCCCCCCCCTCTGCTAATTCTGAAGAGGAAGTTGCACTTTTTCGATGTGGCTAGCAGAATTCCAGGAAATGTTAGAAAGCCAGATAGATAGTACACATTTAAGATAATCACACAAAGCAGTGAATACAAATTAAGACTCTATTTAAATATAACAATTATACTGAAACACTGCAACTGGAATATGTCATTGAAATAAATATTTTTTAGAGTAATTTCTTTTTAGTTTTTGGTTAATTTATTATATTTCTTCCTTTCTTTTAACGAACTAATGCAGCAGAAAATACTTTTTTTTACTACATGTATACAGTCGTACTGGTTTATAACCAAATTCATACGGGCACAATAAAAATTGCATTACATCTGTAACTTCATTATAAAAATTTAAGGAAAAAGAACATAGAAAGAAAACAAAAGTAAAGACAAAAAAGCATAGTCACTTGTTTATTTTATTATTACATACGAATCCAAAAGACTGTGTCCTTTAATTGATAACACAAAATGTTTTTATTATTAATATTAGTATTTATTGGATCTATTTTTTATGCCATTTTAGCAGCACACATATTATGCAATGGTAAAAAAAAAAAAAATTAATGATGTATAAAATACGTAATTGCAAAAGTCTGGTTCGCAAATATCGTCAGTAGTACAAAAATTGTGGAATATTGCTTTGCTGCTTATTTTCTTTTCAACAATTTTCTTCCCCATGTTTAATGAATAAGTATCATTTTCTTCTGTATTTGTAACTGTATTTGTTACTGTGTATGCTAGTAATTGCTTTCATAGATTCAGCTAACCAGAAGCACCTCTGTACTGTGTTCCCAGCCTCTTCTATTTTCAAGTAGCATAGTATAAATTTATTCTTTTTTTTTTTTTTTTTTTTTTTCTTTTTTTTACAATTTTCAATTAAAACTAAAATGCATACGGCAAATCAGGAGTGTGATACGTATATTAAAACCATGTGATTTTCACATGATATTCGCAGCAAATCGGAGATGTATTTGATATTTTGCCGATTTGTAATTTTACATTCTGTAAAATGCCTAAGAATTGTATGGAATAATAAATAATAATCGTTTCATACGTTGCCAGGCAGTTTTCGCATTTCATAAAATGCTTACGTATTCATTAGAATATCGGCTTTCAGATAATGATGGTAATATATTACTTTATTAGAAAATATTAAAATATTATAAATCAGTAATTTTGACCGATTTTGTTAAAAAAAAAAAAAAAGAAAAAAAAGAAAAAAAAGAAAAAGAAAAAAATTTTTTGTGGTATATCTGGTATTGTCTCAAAATGCATCGTTTAAAATCATTGAATTCTCAGCCGCCATTTATTACGATTTCTTAAAGAATATTATATCATAGATGTTCATTATAATTTATGCCCCACAAAAGAAAGGAGTACTTTTCAAAATGACCCGACATTTAATGAAGGAAATAATAATGAAGAAATATGATTTACAATGGTTTATGCTAGGCTTCAGACACAACTGACATTGCAATTCCCACTATGAGCTCCAGGCAAACAAAGTAAAATTCTCAATGGGCATAATTTATTTACGTTTACGTTTTTTGCTCTTATCTTTCATCTTTTATCTTTATCATTTTATGCTAATATGTTTTATATATTTATGCTAAAACGAATGTACAAGTAACATCCCCCCTTGACAAAATGTATGATAAGAAAAATTAGGCTGTTCCTTACATTTTTTTTTCACATTTCAGGCGGAAAAAATGTATGGCAAGCGTAGAATATTTTTTCCTACGAAGTGGTTTAAAATTATGACTAATTTTTTTTTCCTTACTCTGCGATAAACACTCCTGAAAATAACTAAACCACTTCATTTGCGCGGCGCGAAACATGTTTCCCCTGAAAACAATTCTCTGAAAGGATTTCACGTTTACGAGTTCATACTCAAGGGCAAGAGGGGTGGGGGGAAGGGGCTACATATGGGGAAGGGGTGACCATTGAAGTAGTGACCTTGAAGGAGTGACCCAAACAATACCCTAAAAGTAGAAGACATTTTAAATGAACTAGCGAAAACTTCTCGTCGATTAGACCTCGCTCTGTAAATAAGAAAATTCAATGAAATATTTTGCGTAACTATGTATTGAATTTTATGTTTTGTGTAGCAGTTTGTCCAGGCTCTACGTTATTCGTCGCTAATTAAAAATTTTTTAGTTTGATCTTCTAATTGGTGAGTTTGTTTTACTATTTTTCATTTTCTTACTCTTATTTTCGGCAAGTAATTATGATATTTTAAAAGATTGTTAAACTTAATTAAAAATAAACTTAATTAAACCTAATTAAACTTAAATAAACTTAATTAAAAATTCGGAAGGACGACCCCCCCCCTACCCTTGGAAAAATCCTGGATACGCCACTGCTTAATAGTATGAAATAATCATTAAATTAGATTAGCTATCAAGTTTCCTGCCTTTTTAACATTATTTTGTTTTATTGTAACTGTTATTTAATTGCAGAAACAATTAGCTTTAAATATATTATATATATGTATATATATATACATATAATCAAATAGTGATATGGAAAAAGCGGAAGCCTTGGCAGCTGCAGCTATGAATTATTTTTAAAGTATTGCATAATAAACTGAAAGTATCATTCAAAAAACTGTGTCTCAGAAACGAGATGAAGATAAAATCTATATAGGGCATCAATTTTGTAATACATATGTATTAACATACAATTACTTACATATATGTATATATAAGTTGCTTAAAAAAAATAATAATAATAACTTTGTTTTAAAAAAGTAACATGACATGACAAAAGAAAGTAAATTAAAAGTTTTCTGTGTTCGTAAGAATATATCATTGATGCGGCTTTTCTTAAAAATTGTTGCTTAAGGAAATATTTTCTGCCAAAAAGAAAAGTAATAATATCGAAGAATTCGTCCCACGAATCAATATCTTATTCTGGATGAAGTAAAAAGTATTTTTTTTTCTATACCAAAGATACACGGAACTTTATAAATAAATAAATAAATAAATAAATAAATAAAAACATGCTGTATGTTCAATCATTTAAAAAGAAAAACTTAAAGAAGTACGTCTTCTTTTCATTCTTTTAAAAATCAATATTTCTTTGTAATTTTTTAACATACTTGCTCGAATCTCAATGTTTAGTAAAAAAAGAAAAACAGAACCTCTTCATGCATGTACTAATAAACTATAATCATGATGATTTTTTTCTTTTTTTCAGTTTTCTACCAGTGTTTTTGTTTTGGAATTTTTGAGTAGTAAATTTGCATGATTAATTAAGTAAAAAAATTACTATATAAATATCTTGGTAGGAAAATCAGAGAAAAAATTTTGACTGTCGTCACCCGGTAATACAAAATTACTTTTACAAGATAAATATAATTTTAAATTTTTATAAGGACCTCGAAAAAATTATAAATTTATAATTAAATAGCTAGTTAAACTAGAATTTATGCAAATTTGTCGGATGGGAAGGTAACAAAAATACAAAGTATGCAAGTCATTTGTTAATTATACATAATACACTTTAAATAAAATCAAATTTAAATTAATCTAACTAATTACCATATTAGCTATTACTATCATTTGCTGATGGAAAAAAAGGTATAAACTCGTCGAATTATTTGGTAGGACATGCAAGTTTTCTGAGAAAGCATGAAGTATAAAAGGCAAGCTAACAACACATTTAGGATTACTTTAATATTTATTTCTCGGTGCTACTGACAACGATGCCGAAGCAGAAACAATTGTCCGATGTAGAACTCGGCAAAATCTTTGGAATGAAAGCAAGTGGAATGAGTGGTGCAGTTACTTACAGTCTATAGGTAAGTCTAAAACGGTAGTTAATGTATGCATATATATATATTATAATATTAATATATATATATATATATTAAATAATTTAAAGTATGGCAAATGCAAGCGCCCAGGAAGACCAAGTGCACTTTCAAGGCGCCAAAAATCGACCGTGTTTCGACAGGCGAACGATTAAAAAATGTCTTCTTTTGAAATAGTTCACTCTGTAAGTTTACCATGTACCAGTGGAACTATCAGCAATGTTTTAAGTTCCAGCCCGGGGGTACAGTTCGTAAAATTACAACCTTGACAACATTTGACAAAGAAGCATAAATTAGCCCGCTTAGAATGTGCTAAAAAATGGGTTTCGCTTGGAGACAAATGAAAATATATAGTTTTTTCGGATGAGAAAAATTTAATTTCGATTGGACAAATGGCTTTACAAAATATTAGCCTGATATTAAAAAAAAAAAAAAAAAAAAAAAAAACTTACCCTTTGAAACAGCAGTATAGAGGAGGATTAGTAATGGTATTGGGAGTGTTTGATGCTAATGGCCAATTGTGGTAACTTATACCAAAATGAATGCAAAAGTGTATCAAGATATGTTGGATGATAGTTTGCTTCCTAATACTATCTCCATCATATCTATCCAGCTTAGCTTATAGTAGCACTCTAGTTATATCAGGAGATTGGACATTTCAGCAAGGATAATGCCAGCATCCATGCTGCTCATTCAACAAAAGCTTGGTTTGAAGCAAATGAAGTTCATCTGCTTGATTGGCCATTCTACAGTCTGGATTTAAACCTATTGCAAAATATTTAGGGCATACTTGCGTAATCTGTTTATAAGGACAGATGACAATATCGAGAGAAAGGCGAACTCATAAAATTTATAACAAATTTATACAGGGAAACGCTTTACCTGCATAAATATATTATAAATTTTACTTTTGGCGATAGTTGTACGAAAAGAATATAAAAACTAGTATGATGTGGCCACCACATGACTTTCTTATATGTAATTTTACACAAAATTCGTTGAGTACAAATTATTTATTAAATTCTTAAATTATTTTCCATTATAAATGCAGATGCAGACGATTTTTATCTGATAGAAATATATCACTAAATGCCGAAAGTCAATTCTTTGCCAATATCAAAAGAAATACGATTTTTTTTTCTAAGTCTTTTTTCGGTAAAATTAAAAAAAAAAAAAAAAAAAAAAAAATCGATAACTTTGTTTTAAATTATCACAGATCAACCATTCGTTTTAAAGGTATTGACGAGATCTTTCGAAAAATACCCATATTAAAAATTTACTCCCTCCTCCCGGGGGAGGGAAGCGATGCCCCCACATGCACAAAGTTTTTTCCTAGTTAACTACTGCTATTATCAATAATTCATATTAATTTTACAATCGCAAAATTAAAATAACTCTCATTGTGTAGAATTATACGAAATTTTGTCCTATACTGCCATGTTGAAAATTTAGAAAAAGTTGCATCACAGCGCCACCTGTTGTTCAAATGATCCCTAAATCTAATAAGCACCAGTTTATGTCAGGGTCCAACTAAATACCAAGTTTGATTAAATTTCGTTTATTGATTCGTGAGATACAGCGTCCACAAAACTTGTGATACACACACACAGACACGCAAACACACAGACATTTTCTAAAAACAGTCGAAACGAGCTGAGGACATCCCAAAACGCGTAAATCCATCGAAAACTGGAGTTCGAAAATTTTCACGAATCCAATATTTTTTCTATATATACATATAGAAGAACGTAATAAAATGGCCAGTAACTACCCTGCTAAAGAAATCGACAGGCTGCCTGAAAAATGGCAACGATGTTTGCAAATGATATTATATAACTGATTAAAATGTAAATAAACGCTATTAAAACTGTTTCAAATGTTTTATTTAAAATACGACATAATTTTCCCGCCAACCTGATATCTTGTTAATGGTAATTAGTTCTTAAATTTACAAGATCCTACAATTTTCTAAATTTACTTCATTTAATTTAAAATCATTAAAATGCAAATTTAAAACACTGAAAAAAATGATTCTTGGCAAGAACTTACAATTTAATACGCATATTTTATCATGATGTTTTTATTCTTAAAAAAAAAAAAAAACTTTTAGAATGATATATCTGCTATTGAAATTTTTAGAAAACGAAAAAAAGTACTATTAAACGAAGAATTCTAGAGTAAATTTATTCCATTTTGAGTTTAAAACATTTTTATGTTCCAAGAAAAAGAATTTTCATCGTGTCAGATAATTTATAAGTTCGAATTCCGCTCGTAAATCATTCAAAGAATAACAACTGGTTAAAAATATGGTTCAAAAAAGATTTTTTTTTTTTTTTTTTTTTTTTTTTTTTTTTAAACATTTGGTTGAGAAGAACTATTGTAAAACTGCACATATCTTTGGAATATAATCCTTGTTAAAAACGAAGAAATTAACAAAAATAAATGTATCGCGTTCATAAAAATGCGTATACGATCATAAATGTATAAACTATGAATTGATCACTTAATTTAATTGAGCATTTCATTAAAATTCGGGAATGTTTTTTTTTTTTCCACTTGTTATAAAAAAAAAAAAAAAAAAAAAAATTATAAATCATTTTTTGACCTTTAATATGACTTTGCCAAGGGGATCATTTTTGACTTAATTTTGTAAAATTTAATTTTTAAAACAATATTTAAAAAAATAAAATTTGAAAAACAAAATGAAAAAAATTTAATTTTTAAAACAATATTTCAAAAAATAAAATTTGAAAAACAAAATGAAATGAATAGAAAAATTGGTATTAAGTTAACAATATGTTTTTTCATCCTTTTGTCCAATTAGTGAATTAAGAGATAAATAAAAGTTTTCTTTTCTCTATTTTTTTTTCCTTCATCTTTCACTTTTGAAAAATAAATAATATTAGAATAAAATTTTTGAAAAATAAATATACCTAAAATTATGCCCTCTTGTATATATATATATATACGTAAAAAAAAAAAAAAAAAAAACCAGAAATTTTTCCTGGACAACATTTATATAACAATTAAGAAGATGTTTGTTCTGTTTGGTAGTACAATTATTAGTATTTTTAACTAAAAATTCCCGGTGTCACTTTATTAATTCAGAATGACAGGCCTTTCCAATATATCTGGCAGAGATGACAACATTTTAATTTATCACGGAGCATTTTTATCTTCGTAAAAACAGGACTCAAAATGTTCCAGAATAAATTAAAATGTTGGCAACTGTGCACCTAATATAACCAATAGTAACAATACAAAATATGTCTTTTCCGTGAAAGAGAAAAAAAGATATGAAAAAAATGTATGTATGCATATATATGTATATACATATAGAGCAGCACAAAAGATTATACACAAGCTAAATATTTTCATAAAATTAAAAATATGTTTCAAAAGTTTTTCACTATCTAAACAATTGGATTACGAATTCATGTTTCAAATTCGGAAACAATTAATTGAAAAGAAAATAATAAATTATAAAAAATTAATTAATTATAATTTATTGTGATGTCGCAAAGCTTTATGCACAAAACTGAAATATTTACTTTTACAAAACACAGAAATCTTTTAGTAGTTTGTGTTTCCATAGTCCCTGATGAGATCAAATATGTGATTTTCCAATGATAACACGAGCTTTTGTAAGGTTTTGGGATCGAGTCTGTACCAGCTCCTGCACTGAGTAATACTGCTTCCTACTCTTGTAGATGTACGTGATCAGATTACCAAGATGTTTTCTGTCAGATTTAGCTCTTGGTTTTGTGCTGGCCAGTTCATCACACTGATATTCTGAGATCTAAGCCATCCTTTTATACAACGGGAAATGGGTATCAATGCGTTGTCCTTCTGAAAGGTCTATTTTGGACTGTAAAGGCGTTGACTTGGCTGTCGTTAAGAGAATATTTTCATTGATGACGTTGGCTGAAAAGTAAGAACATTATAAAAACTTAATTTCCATTTAAAGTCCAGGCTCGGAATTAACTTAGAGACATATGCAAGTTTATTCAACATTTTTTCAATGCACGTAACCATAGTCTATTAAAAGAACATAATAAGGTTTCTTTAACGAAAACATTCTGGAGTGGGAAAACAGTAGCGGCACAAGTCCGGACCACCGGCCCTAATATTTCTTCAGTTCTTACATGGTTGGCAGCGAATGCAAAAGTGAGTTTCAAAACTGGAGCAAAATAAGACAATGCATTTGGCGTTTAATTATAGACGCCAAGTTCAAAGTTTAAGATAGAGAATGGTTGCAGTTCGTTAGAACTACTCATATGTATATTTTTAAAAAGCGATGAGTAATTTATTGACCGTTGTTAGTGAATGTTGGCAAGCTTTCGCCAAGTATTTTAGTTCCTGGGAAACCACCAGCTAAGCAAATATTTCATCTAGCTGATGATGTAAATTAGGCGACAAGAGGGCGCATGAGTTACATTTCGATGTAAGATTTAAAGAAACCGAATTAATTATTTTATGGTTTCACAAAACAAAATGATAGAAATACGTCAAAACATTATTATTTACAGCGCGAAAATTTTTTCATTACGTTAAGATTGATAAGTGGATACTGGAAAATGATCAAAGAACTTGCTTCAGTTACATGGAAAAATTATGAAAGAGAAGATATAAAATTTCGGAAACGTATATTGTAAATTTAATATTTATAGGATAAAATAGTTATATCGTTTTATTTTAAGTAGTTGTTTAAGATTAAAAAGTTTAATTTATAATTTTATTTATTTAGAGAATTTACCTATCCCTTAAAAAGAAAAATATAATTTTTTTAATATGTGATAATCTACATCACAGGGACCACCTAGGAATTCCCCAAATGGGAGCAAATGTTAACTCAGAGTTTCCTAATATTTCTTTGAATTCTGTCTTGAGCGACGTTTGTCCATTGTAGCCAAAAGCGTCCCATACCATGAGCGACCCATCACCTTGTTGCCTGCTGAACATGCTCTTCAAATCTCTCCTAAAGTCACGCATATAGAATGAAAATCCACATAGACTATCCAAATTCCATTTTTTTTTTTTTTCCATTAGAGAAAATTACACTAATTCGTCACAATAATAAATGTGCTGTTTTGCCTATTGTAGTCTTGTTTGACATTTTGACACTGTTTCATAAAAAGCTTACTAGCTAATTTTTATTTTTTCATGAATCCAGATTCGGTTATTCGTTTGTGTACGATGTCAAATGATATTTTTGATCCAAGTCGATTTTTTATATGATTAAGAGAAAAATGTTCAGTTAGAGCCATTCTTTTAATTCTATCCTCACGAAATCTGGTTTTTCTCGGCTTTTCTGAGCCATATGCAAATTTGAATTATTCTCCACGATACAAAACAATATTAATACCACTTTTAAATCAATTTAAACTAATTGTCATTTGCAAAACGGATTTACCTTCCGCTTTCAGAACTTCTTCAGGCAAGAACTGCAGCGATTTTGGCATTTTGATAACTCGTACAGTCGGCAGCAAAATTATTCGACCGCTAGCAATAATTCCTATATAAAAATTATGCACTTAATACTGTTTTGTGAAATAAATCCTTTGTCGAGTCATGTTCTTAGACTGACTAAGAGCATGATTCGACAAAGGTTTATATAACAAAACAGTGTACTTTTTTATTTAGGAATTATTGCTAGCACTCGGATAGTTTTGCTGCCAACTCTGTATAGCGATCACTACACATTATAATCTAGGAAATAAGACTCACCTATCCTCTGCCAATCGCATTTAAAGAGATATTTGCATAAAACCTCATTTGTGCTTAAAATTTGTGAAATCACAATTTTGATTTTTTTTTTTAATTATTATATATATATATATAATTTATCACTTTCCTTTCAGTTAATTGTTTTCGATTTCAAAACATGAATCTATATTAACAGGGAGGAGGTGCCGCTCACCGCTCTAGGAGCAGTGTCGAGCGATTCCAGCTATGCTAGGCCCCTCTTCCGGAGTTTATTTAAACTCTAAAAAAAAAAAAAAAAAAAAAAAATACAAAAGCCGCTAGAGACAGGTCTCCCACGCGACAAGGAGCGGCATGTTCTATGCTAGTAGGAAAGTGACAAACATGAATCTATAACCAATTGTTTAGATACAGTAAAAATTTCGAAGCATTCCGGTGTACATTTTTATTTTATTGAAAAAAAATTATTAAAAACTTTTGCGCCGGACTGTATCTGGTGTGGCACGCACACTACCTTCTTCCATGCTGTGATACAACGCACTAATATATTTTAAAAGTTAGGATAGTGATTCTCAAACTTTTTGAAAAATTCTTCTTATCTTCCATTACTGTGTTGAGAGTAAAAAACTTTGATTCACAGAACTATGATATTTAAATTTATAACTTTCATTATATTTCCGAGTAGCCAGTGGTTTTTCTTTCTTACTGATACTTACAATGTGTACTTAAATATCCTGTCATTTTGAATTAAAAAGCTGACAATGAAATTTTTCCCCGGACAAAATGTATTGAACTTTTAAGAAGATATTTGCATAGCTGTCATCTTTCTAATTAATATTCCATAAAACTGCTAGTACCTGACCTTTTTTTACACATAAGTGCATTTTTAGAGCAGTTTTTTTTTTTTTTTTCAAATGCGATTACAATTAAATAAGAAGAAAAATACTCTGAAATAAGTTTTGTGTGGAAAAAAAGGGGGTGCTAATAATTATCATCTACTTTAAACAAAAATTTCCGGTGCTTCTAATAAATTTTGCTCACTTTCAGAATAGAATTATTTAATATATGGTTTTATTTTAAGAAACCATTACATTTTATTTGATGCATTTTTCTAAAAATAAGTGTTATGCATATAACATTCACTTCCGAAACTTTCAAAATGAGTAATATACACAACATGAACAACTAGATGATTTTTTCGCAAAAAACTGCGGCTAATTTGCGTAATAATGATATGTTGACAAAAAGCAGCATTATACACTAATGAAATGTTATACAAAAGCTACAATATTTATTTTCATATCTGGGCTCATATTTCTTTGTAATTCTACAAACCGGGCGCACACAAAAGTTTCTAGGGCGCATCAATGTGCCTAAGCACATTCTTTGCTAACCATTGTTTTAGGACTTGAGGTACTGTATTTTAACATTTTTAGAATGCTTTAAAATCTTCAAAATGCTTCATAAAAAGCTTCTTTACATTTACTACGTAATATTGCAGCTGTTACTCTTATACCAGGGTTCTCAGTAGTCACTATTTTAAATAAAAGTTATTTTTTTTTTTTTTGAGATATATATTACAAACAATATTAATAATAATAATAACCATCTTCTGTCAGTAACAATTCCGGTTAGATAGCTTCAAAACAGAGACTTTTGGAAGCCTCCCCCCCACTTCCCTTAGAAAAGCTATGTATTTGTAGTGCTAGAGGCCTATTTCAGTCGGTACAGTTGTCGAATTTTTATAGGTCACTCTTAATTAGTGCTAGAGGCCTATTTCAGTCGGTTTATTGAATGGGGATTTATTGAATGAAGTCCCCCCAAGGCACAACTTTAACATGAGTCCCCCCCCCAGGCCCAACTTTGACATGAGTTCCCCCCAAGGTACCCCTATTTCAGTCGGTACAGCGTTGTCGAATTTTCATAATACACTCTTAATAGTGCTAAGGGCCTATTTCAGTCGGTACAGCGTTGTCGAATTTTTATAATACACTCTTAATAGTGCTAAGGGCCTATTTCAGTCGGTTTATTGAATGGGGATTTATTGAATGAAGTCCCCCCAAGGCACAACTTTGACATGAGTCCCCCCCCCAGGCCCAACTTTGACATGAGTCCCCCCCAAGGTACCCCTATTTCAATCGGTACAGCGTTGTCGAATTTTTATAATACACTCTTAATAGTGCTAAGGGCCTATTTCAGTCGGTACAGCGTTGTCGAATTTTTATAATACACTCTTAATAGTGCTAAGGGCCTATTTCAGTCGGTTTATTGAATGGGGATTTATTGAATGAAGTCCCTCCAAGGCACAACTTTGACATGAGTCTCCCCCAGGCCCAACTTTGACATGAGTCCCCCCAAGGCCCAACTTTGACATGAGTCCCCCCCAAGGTACAACTTTGACATGAGTCCCCCCCCAAGACACACCTTTGACATGAGTCCCCCCCAAGGCACACCTCCCCCTCATTGGGAAAAAGAGAAAAAACGTTGTTTTGCGGCTATAAGACAGTTTGAACTTCCAACGTTATTTGTTACAATATCTGCAGCTGAAACACATTGGTTTGATTCAATGAAAACTTTATCATGGAATTTAGATCGTCACGAATTAACTAAAGAAGAATTTGTCGATATTAACAAGTTTAGCAGTAGGCCTCTGGCACTAAATTAAAATCTGTCAATGTCAGATTTTCATGTTTTAAATAATGAAATAATGTCGTGTCTGTATAATTTTATTTTATTTATTTATTTATTTTTTTATTTTTTTGTAAATTGCTGTAATACTGACAGGCTGTATTTTAGTTTACATTCAAATAAATTGGAATGTATGCAGAAAGCAACTAATAAAAAGACAAGGTTGATTTTTTATATATTTTCCCTTCTAGTAAAAATTTCACTTTAACAATAAAGGTAAGCTATGCCTCTAGACTTTTAACGAGCAGACACAGAAATTAAAAATCATTGTAATACGTGTCTTCTCAGGTGCATATATGAATTATATGAGGTGTATTAGTATACAGGAAAACATTTAAAAGCCATATTCGTTTTATTTATTTATTATTTTTAATTTTTTAATTTTTTTTATTAATCTGCATAAATGTTACACCATTAGAAAGATTTTTCAAAACTGAACATTTTTTGTGCTTACACTTTTCACTTAATCTCAATATGAAAAAAGATTTCAACGAAAGTTTATAGCTACCATTGCAATTCTAAAATACCCATGGAGGATAAAATTAAAATGTAATGTAAAATTTAATCATAAAAATTATGGGCTAATAGTTATTACATCATTTTATTGCAGTCATGATAATGTACTTATCTGATATAAACAAACAGTTGATTGTGACGTCCTATTTATCAAATTAGTTAGAATAAATAAGGTTACAAATAAGGTACCTAAGGTTACTTCGTTACAAATATGGTACACTTTCACTTGGTACCTTATTTGTAACGTTTTGATTAGATACTTTAGAATTAATTAAAATATGAAAATAATTTCAATATTGGACATTTAAATTTATGATTATTGCCAAAAAAATTTACCAGTTATTTATATATATATATACATATATATATATATATATATATATATATATATATATATATATATATATATATATATATATATATATATATATATATAATTATTATTATTTTTTTTTGGGGGGGGGGTGTCATAAGATAAAATAATGTTTTCACGCAAAAAATTAAAATATATTAAATTTGCCCATGCATATAAAAGAATTCTTATTAAAATGAGTCGAAGAAAGAAGCGAAATAAGTACTGAGTTATATTATGATAAATACGATATATAATATGATACGTTATATTAGACCTATCGTCCAGGTATTTTCAGGTAGGTATTTTCGTTAAAAGAAATAGTTTATTCGTTCGGTGCAACTTGCACATTAGTCCCGTCAGGTACAACTTGCATATTAGTCCCGTCAGGTGCGACTTGCATATTAGTCCCCTTTAAATATAGTGTCCAGAGAAGCAGGCAAAGCATTCGTTGATTCACTACCTTAACTGATTTCACATTCCGTCATTTTTTATGGGATTATATACTAGTTAATGAAGATTACTAAAAGAGAAAGAAAAATAAAATTTAGCATTCAAAATAGTGACTGCTGAGAACCCTACTTTGTATATTTTATGACGGTTATTATTAGCATAAATTCCAACACTTGTAGTTTTTTTAGCACTACTTTTTCCCGTTTAATAGAAAAATTTCTGTCTTTAAATATAACAAAAGGTTAAAATAGTGATGTTAAAAATCCGGATGAGTTGATACCTAAATATTAGATTTAAAAATTTATTTAGTTACATTTCTTTTGCCACAAAATTCATTGAAATTTATTCAACTAAACTTAGATAGATGCATTGGCTACAAATTTTAAATATACCTCATATTGTAATTAAATTTGCCACAGCGGAAAAATTCATGATATAACTGGAAATGTATTTATTTATTAATTAATTCCTTTTATGGCACAAATTTGCTTTCAGTGTTAAAACTTTTAACCCAAGTTCTTACTTAAAATTATCGTAAAGTTATGCATTATTCATGTAATAATTTTTTAACCTTTCATTTATATGCAATATTTTAATTTTTAAAAAGTAGTTCTTATAGAAACTCATTATGTATTTCTCATAATCTAGCTGTCTAAGTATTTCTAAAATAAAAATTTCTTCTTATTTTTTAACTTCATCCGTTAGAAACTACCTGTAAAACTCTTGATAATGAACTTAAATTTTGAAATAATTAATTGTAATTTAAATCTGGGAAAAGAGTTTAAACCTTTAAAAGTATGAACTTTTCTCGAACAGAAAAAAAACTTTCCATAATATTGAAAGAATTTTGCTCTTTAAGGGGAAAACTAACTTTAAATTATCTTTGTTGAACTTTAAAGTTTCTGATTAATTATTATTAAAGTTAAAAGAATATTACATAACACTTTAAAAGTATTGAAAAGCTCAAAACGAATAGCTAAATTGTTTTGTCTATGATTAATTTATATTTATGAATCCAATGGTTTCAAAAAGAACATTTTATGGCAAATTTTATAGACGTCATATATATACACACAAACACATATATACAGTCGGTAACAAAAGTGTCCGAACACTAACAAAAATTCATATAAAAAAAAGTACACTTCGTACGGTTTTATTAAATAAATCCTTATCGAATCCTATTCTTAGTCAGTGTAAGAACATGATTCGATAAGGATTTATTTAACAAAACAGTATGATGTGTACTTTCTTTACATAGGAATTTTTGCTAGTGTTCATACACTTTTGTTACCGACTGTATATATATGTGCGTGTGTGTATATATATATACACACTCTTGTTCAAATGTTTAGCAACTTTTAAAAACGATCAGTTTTTCTAAATTAAAAGATTTAACTTTGCATGAAATGTTCTCAAACACTGTTCTCAAACACTAAAGAAAATTGTCATACTCGTGTTTTTCAATGAAATTTAGTTTGGAAGAATAATTTTGAGGACGGCAAAAAGTCGAGAAAAATCTATAATTTTTTCAGTCATCCTGTATGATTAAGTGAGCGATATGATCTATAAGTGTAGAATATCCTAAAATGGATTCTGTTAAAGTTTTGAATGCATTTGTTTAACGATAGAACGTTAAATAAAGAACATATAAGCATTTATTTAAGAGCTTGGAAAAAAACAAAACAAATCAGAATATTTTTTACTAAGTGGCATGCATATCTTAAAACGAAAATTATTGCCAACGTTAGGTGAAAATCACTTTGAAACAATATATTGAAATTGGAAGCATGTATATTAAATATATCATGAAATATGAGCATTTTTATGCAAAGCGTTTTAACTGCAAATATGCTAATATGAAACAAAGTTTTTTTTTTTTGACTAATTTAATAGATTAATGTGTCTTGTCCACCTCATACTACAAGCATTGGGAAATATCATTGGTATTCAGAAAAATCTACGCAAAAAAAAACACGCAATTTTTCAGTCATTGACCGAAATTGATTTTTTCTACATGAATCATTCACAAATTGACATTTTCTTTATAAGTCAAAAGATAATTACACTAAATTATGTAAATCTATTTAATACTTTAAATACGCATCATAAACGTAAGAAATGCGTCGTTAATATTATAATAAAATTTATCTCATGCTTTAAATAAATAATAATAATAATACAAATAATAGCTTTATTTTTTAAATGAATAATTACTAAGCGAATAATCATAGTCGAAAAATTTAATAAGATAAAAAATAATTTTATCTTATTTATAAACTTAGTCTGTATGTATGTTATGTCTGTTATGTAAATATAAGTATACTTTATTCAAATCTAAATAATAAATTTGGACTTTAAAATCAAATTTTTTTCAAAAGTTGTTGGTGTTTGTTTAGAAATTAAATCAAATTGTCAATGCTTGGAATCAGAAGTATCCTTCATGGGATAATTTTTTGGGAGACATAGTTCGTATTCAAAAATCAAGAAAATATGCTCCAAAATCTTTCAAAGTTTTATATAAGTCTTGAATTTTTTTTTTTAAGACTTAAGACTTAAGACAATAATTTACATACAAATTCTCGAGTCTATTCCCAAAAGAATAATTAAAAGAAATAAATAATTTCAGGGAAAGTATTTTTTATATTTATGTTACAATATTTTTTTTCCCTTCTTTTTTTATCTCAATATTTAATGTAAAATTTAATAAGTTCTTTTTTTTTTTTTTTTTTTTTAAACCGACGTCACGTACAGCAAGTGTTAATCACCTACTTTTATATTCATTATTATAATAATATTACTTCATATGTATTTATTCATGAAAACTTTGTAGGAAAAATCTTGAATGTACAACAGCTGTTATTCAGACTAGAAGAACGCACGGTCCTAAATTTTGAGGCCCAGGACCAGCCCAATCTGAAAGAAAAAACTGCTTACCTGGCCCATACCAGGCCCGACCCGGCACATTTATTATTTTGGAATATATAGCCCGGTCCGAAACTTACATGCATTTGCATGCAAAATATTTTTTGTGTGTACTTTTCAGAAATTTTATAAACCCAAGCAATAGAGTAGATAAAAACAATCCATTAAAAAAGCTAATGATTGTTTTGAAGACTATCACATAGAAATAGAAATTCACTATCACGGACGGACAGACAGCATACAGACAGAAAGCCAAATCGAAAAATATATCGAAAAGTATTCATCAAACAATATAGGAAAATATTAAAAATGCTTAATACTACCAAAAAATCTACTTTGATTCTTTTCTACTTCTTTTTCATGTGTTTGAATCCTTCTAAATGATCCTGAAACAGAATATTAATCTTAACCATTTTCAATGGGAAATATGCTTTTGCGATTGTGAAATATGCTTTCAGTTTCATTACATTTAGTGTATATTTTACAAAGTAACGGAAAAGTATATAAAAATAGTCTTCACAGTCTTAGACTCTGCAGACCATAAAACATAAAGTCTCATAGACAGCAGCGTATTTAATCTGTTTTGTTTGTACATATGCACAATTTATTAGCGACATACATATTCTATTTTGAATAAAAAACCTGCTATTTTGACTTTAAATAACATATATCAGTTTCGAGACACGCTACAAATATTTGCGGAAATGCAGAGAGCAAACAGACAGACAATCATGTAAACAAATTTAAGTTATAAATAATTTTGAACGAAATTAAATTTCACGGGACATTTTATACCCATAAAATTATATAAAGTAAATAATTAAAGAAACGTTTTATCATTAACATTCTTCATTAGTTAACAAGGAATGTGGAAAAAAAATGCAGGATGACACGGCCCAGTAAAAATTTAATCCAAGCTCGGCTCGGCCCGAAACCAAATTTAGAAATTCGGCTGTAATCCAGACCGAGGACTGGGCCGGGCTTGGGCCTGAAGTCCGGGCCGCGTATCTCCGAAATGTTGGCGCATACAGGTCAACCTGGCGAATTTTTGTAGCTCGCGCCAAAACCCTCTCTGTCGCAAAGCAACCCTTCTTTCCACTTCATTCATGATTCGTTAAGGATTCGAGCAATCTTTTTTTTTTTTTTTTTTTCCCAAGAGAATAAACTATTAAAAATGTGTCAGTGGAGTTTTAGTATCGTAATTCTTAAATAATATATTTAATGCAAAAATTTATTAGAAATCCTCCACCCTTTAAATTTAATTTAGCAAGATTAATGAAGAAATAAAATTGTAATATTCTAATTTTAAAGCTTTTAAAATTGTTCTTGAAATACATTTATTTATTTATTTATTTATTTTACTTTCTCTTACCAACATATATGGTAGAGAAAGTATTGTTTTGGGGTCAAATTTTCGAAATTGAATTTTTGTTATATATACACGTTTTGAGGCTCCCTGAATCATAATTGTTAAAAATGTGTCAATGGAGTCTTTGTATCGTTATTTTTAGATAATATAATTTAATGCCAAAATTTATTAGAAAACCCTTTAAATTTATTTTATCAAGATTAATGAAGAAGTATATTTGTAATATTATGATTTTAAAGCTTTTAAAATTATCGTTGAAATACATTTATTTTATTTTATTCTGTTTTATTATTATTTTTATTATTATTATTATTTACTTTCTCTTCGTCAAATAAAATTGTTTCTAAACCTATTTTAGATTATTTGAAAAGTACATTAAACTTTACATTCTTACGCTATTGATCTTAAGCTTTAATGTGCATGAAATGCAGGGTGAAAAAGAAAGTCGTGTGAGTGACACACCAGATTATCATTATTACGCATCATTATTTAGTTTATTTTACCCATATATTGTAAGAAAAGTTTTATTTTTGATTCAGATTTTCGAAATTGAGTTTTTGCTACATTTGCTTAAATATCATGAAACAAAAAATTAGGTTTTTAGCGGTTGCCTGAATGTGTGTGTCTGTGTGTTTGTTATCACCATACCTCAAGAATAGATATTGGGACTCGGATGAAATATTAAATAATTCGTGTGCAGTGACTAAGAAAAGAATTCAAATTCATTAAGTCTATGTGTGAATTTTCTGGTAAATACAATTTAATATTTTTGGATGAAAAAAAAAAAAAAAAAAAAAATTGAACATTTATTTTATGTGCATGAAAGAATGTTTCGTATACAATGTAGAATGTATATCCTTTATTAGAAGTTTACACAGAACCCCACAAAAGAATTCAGATATATTCATACAATGGAATTGCTGAAAGGTCATTTCATGTCGTGCTATGTGTTTTAAATTCTGTACTAAATTAGTACACTATATTGTGTTTGTAAAATATATAGTAAATATACAGGTCTACCCCAAATTAAATAAAAGCATTTCTTTTTATAAATAAAAATCAATGTAATAAATGCAATTAAAGTTTAATTAATTTAAAATTATTCTCTTATTTTAATTTACTTTATCTTATCCGTAAAAGGTCGCGAAAGTATTGTTTTCGGATCACGTTTTCGAAATTGAATTTTTGTTACATTTATATGTTTCGAGGTTTCCTGAATCCAAAAATTATGTTTTTAGTGGTTGGTTTATGTGACTTGTCTGTGTGTATTACAGATATTGAGTTTGTAAAATGGATGCATCAGTTTTTAAATATCACTTATGTCATTGATAAGGACAATATTGCTTTGGAACAATGTAAGTTGTAAATTTCACATGTTATTCAAAATTTACGTTTTCTTTTTAACATGGCAAAATAGAGCAAAATTTCGTTTAAACGTCCATTATGCCAATATTTTGTCGTAAACATGTCAGACTAATATTTTAAAATATATTTTTTAATACACTTCATTAAATATGAACATTTTAATTTGAAACTTTAGTAATTAAATATTGTGTTTCCTTCATTTGACAAATTAGGCCAATACTTCCCATGAACTTGCAATATGGGGATCAGTTGTGTTGGAAATTAATGTACGAAAACAATCCTAATAAAATTAGTCATTTAATTACGATAAATCAAATTTATCGAATCGGATAGAGGGTAGCCTATGAGGTGCGGCATTTCAGTCTGCGACTGTGTTGAGTGTTCTATCATACTCATTCCTTTTAATATGAATACATTTCGCTCTCAATAGAAATTAGTAACAATAAATATAGGATGAAAATGGTTATGCGCATCATTATTACTTTGATTTGTATAACATATTAAGTTAGATTGTTTATGATTACTGAAAAACAAATAGAATAGCATTAATAAAATGTTTAACGTTTTATTTTATAACTTTGTATGTTGGGGTTGGGGTGGGTGGGTAAAGAATGAGAAATGGACATGTCCGAGGAGGAAATTATACTTAGAAAATTTTATGAATTTCAACCATAAAATTTAACACGAAATATCTATTTTATTATGATTAAGATGCTCTTTAAAAATACATAATAGATAAATATAAGGTGATAATTTATGAAAATTCAAGCACTGCATCGTAAGAGAGATATTTTATAAAGTCATACATTTTAAAAATTTAAATACAAAATGACAATAAAAATAGTTGAAATGTAAAATGGCGTACTACTGATTTGGACTTATGAACATTTTTCATGCATTTTACTAAGAATTTGTAATTTGTTTGAACAATTTTTACAAACTTTTTGGCCTTATACATGAAATCGGATCTCAATGCTAATATATTACCATTATTATTATCTACTTCTCTATTCGGATAACTATTTCTCAATTTCAAGATATGTTTCGTTTTGCGATTTAAATCCTACATTAATAATCAGAAGAAAAAAAATTAATAACAAAAAAAGAAAGAAAGAAAAACGCCGGATGTTTATTTATACAGGTTAAGCGGCGTGAAGTTTCTCTTTGCACTTCCAGATTTGGCGAAAATCGCATTCTCTGGCGAAAAATTGTGATATTGTTCTGCGTGCGCCAACAGTTCGGAGATACGCGTCCGGGCCGGTGCAGACCTCTAATTCAGACACTCAACGTTACGTTTCATTTGCATTTCAAATATTTTATAAATCAGTTTTATTTAATATCCTTAGAGGTACTGATAGTGAAATAGAGCGCACGGAAAAATTATCTCGGAGTGATTTATCAAATTTAGTATCAATTTAAATCTCAAATACTTTAACTCTCTGTAACTCATGACCTTTAATATTTTTGTGTTTATTTGTTTCGTAATAATTGGAAAAAAATAAAATACACGTGTTTCAGGTTTTTTTTTTTATTTCTCATAAATTTCGAAAAAACAAACAAAAACACCTACAGGCAACAAACACTTTTTAGCATAAAATCCTATAAAATACGTGAAATTGGGTCAAAATCAATATTATACAATGAATTTGAAACACTTACCTCTTCACTGTTTCAATATAAAACACAAAACACACGAAAAACTATTTTTTATTATTTTTTGAATCAGAGCCGGTCCGCACTTGTCGTTAGTTACCCACTGTCGAGTAATGAACTTCAACTTACGACATACGGCGCCATCCAGTTGTGTTTCTAGATACTAGATTCTCTAACTGTGAGTGTATACGACAGGCTACAGTGCGTGATTACGTTGTAGAACCGATTCTTTGAAATTGAACCACGATCGAACGGTATGTTGCCTACAGTCTACAGTATGGTACAGAGGGTTAAAAATCGGAAAATATACATTTTACAAAGCTGATTAACTCGCCGAAGCGGATAATAATTTCCAAAATTTTCGTAATGAACAATATTCATCAGCGAACATTATTGTAATGTAATTAATTGGGATAAATTTTCTTTTATATTGATTTGGCGGGAAAGTGGTATGAATTAACCCTCCAGATTAATTCATACAACTATTCCTTAAAAAAAAAAAAAAAAAAAAAAAATCCGCTTATTTAATTATTGAATTTTTGTTAAAATATCAAACAGATATTTTTATAAAAAATTATAATATGTGTATTGGTATTTAAAAATCCGGAGAATTGGCAACCCTGCATTTGCATAACTACTTCATCAGGGTTGCTACAGGGATTTTTTTTTTCTTTTCGTAGCACTATTTACGAAAAATAAAAGTTATGATATGTTTACGCAGGTAAATTTGCCCTTTGCATGCATAAATTTATTATAAATGTTATGCTATGGAAATAATGGTACAATAAAAATAAAAAATAACAAACCCATTCGAAATTTTCGCATTTTATTTTTTTCTTATGTACCTTTAAAATTTCAAACACATTAATATAATATGAATTTCGCGACTTAATTAAAATTTTAATTCACCATTCGCCGTAATTAATATTAGAACCAAATTAATATTGTGCAGTAGTGAAACTAAAATGATACAAAGAAAGGTTTTGAAATAAAATTCATAACTGACGACCCAATTTTTAGACTGCTGCAAGGCAGCACTGTTTTAGTATAGGACCCCCATAAACGACTCTTAAATTTTTGTCGCCATGTTGGTGATAACTTTTTATTTATTTATTTTGACATAATTAAAAAAAAAAAAAAAAATCATCTTTTGATTATGCTTTTCCTGATCTGTTTTTTAGTCAATTTATGATAATAGATCATTTTCTGTATATCTTTAAAGTATTGATAGGTTTTAAATGACGTTTGTAAAGATTCTTAAGATCGAACTTTTAAAAATATACATCTTTCCATAAAATACTTTTATCAGACAAATGTCGTCATTTTTTCTTATTAGATCACTGAGATGAGTCCGCGTGCGTAAATATTGTCCGTTTATAAATATTATTTTTATCCTGTCGTATTTTATTAATTACATCACTATCGTGTCGTTTCGACAAAATATAATCGTAACTGGAACACGTTAGAGAAATATTATATACCTAGATAATAAAAAATTCGCCTGTGGCAGCCCTTCTTTATGGAACATTAAGTTTTATTTTACTTTATTTTATTTATTTATTTATTCATTTTTAGTGAGTACATTTATGTGATTCTTTCCCATAAATTATCAAAAAAAAAAAAAAGTTTACTAATTTTTTCGTGCCTGTCAATGTAAAAATTAATAAAAACGATTAAAATATTTATGTTTCTACACACACACACACACACACACATATATATATATATAGGAATATATAAATGTAGAAATATATAAACAAATGAATGAAATTAAACAGCAAAAAACACTGAGATCTTCATCAGGGAGGGCCCTCAGTGCAGGGGTGAACGAGATGTTTCTGAAAGGACAGTAGCCATAAGCTAATAACTATCCTTAGCCCCCAACTTCTCCCCAAACAGAAAACCACCAATAACTGAAGAGAAGTCAAACATACATATAATATATAAAACTACTAAAAAAACTTCATAAAATTATCAAATTGTAAAAGTTACAAAATTACATCAATTCATTTAAAAATATATATACAATGCAGTAAAGAATTACTGAATGTAAACAAGAAAGTATAAAATGAAATAAGAATACAACCCTTCATCTAGAAAACAAATTAACTTCGGCCGACGGTACTACTCGTCGGTACTTCAATATCGCCCTTGAATGAGGAAGAAGAACAAACCGAGATAGGAAAACTCTGGAAACTCACAGTTAAAAATTGGGACGGGTAACAGTTAATTTGCAAGGTACATTTTAAGTCTTCAAGAGCATATTTTAAATCTTCTTCATTATTGCAAATAGTACGAATTCTTTTAAGCTGTGTGCGAACATAATATTTTTTAAAACTTTTCTACTGATATTTGAAAACCAATTAGTTAGACTATTGGTCCTTTTGGTTTTTCTTATCTGTAAAACTTATATATTTATAATTTCATGTCAATAGTTTTATATATATATATATATATATATATATATATATATATATATATATATATATATATATATATATATATATAAACTTTAATACAGTTTTCACAATTCTTTTATTATGTAGATACAATTAAAATTTTAAATGCAACTTTGGTCAACTCTTTTATTTATTTATTTATTTTATTTATTTATTTATTTTATTTTTTTCGTAATTTTTTACGAACTAAGCAATAATTTTAATAGTATGCTTGAAAAAGAATTTCCACAAAGTTTAATTGACATCGTTCTTCTTTACTTATTAGTCTTAGTGAGTTATTTCAATGATAAATAATCAATTATTGTAATAGAACAGGAAGACATCGAACTTTCGAAGCACTTAAGGAAAGAATGCCTCATTTATTCAAATATTCGAGAACTGCACTTAGAAAAACGAAATATAAAAGTTTATCTTTAAGTAATTAAAAATAGATTTACGTATATCACATGAAATGTAAATTAAGAACGATAAACTCAAAACTTTTCCATAAAGTTAAAGACTGAATAATTGTCTTGGGTGAAGAAACATAATTAATACTTATTGATCTTACCCTGGGTCTAAGTAATTAGTTGCAAGTTACTTAACATAAAAGTTTTCTTAGTTACTATTTCACTAATCAGTACTTAGTAAAAGATAAAATAAAATTTAAACGGTAGTCTAATATGTCAAAATAATTAATTTTTGAATAGGAAATTAATTAGGGAAATGATGGGTACTATTACTAAAAAATTTTGATAAACTATTATATTTTACATAAAACAAGATAAGTTTGTAACAAATATCGTTATGACATTTTCGTTATTGTTAAACTTATTAACGAAGATTTAAATTTGGCCTTGGAAGAGACATTTAGTAATTCAGAATAAAAAGTGCATAAAAAATTTCGTTTCTATGTGTTTAGGTGTATACAGCCATAGCCTCCAAATTAGATGCCTTCCGCGTGGCTCGGAAACTTGGCAACAGTTCAAGCGGTAGACAGCGCCACCTGGTACAGATTGTGCGACTTTTTTATTCAACAGTTATCAAAAAATTTTTACAGTGGGATTTTATATACATAAAAGGCGAATAGAATTGAAGAAATGTCGATTATTTATATCATATATCACTTCTTAAAATTATTGGTGACAGATAAATAAAAAAGTTGCGCCATCTGTACCAGATGGCGCTGTTTACCGCTTGCAATTTTGCCAAGTTTCCGTGCCACGCGGAAGGCATCTAGTTTAGGAGGCTATGATACAGCATATCCTCTTCTTAAATTCTTTCAGATTTTTCCCTAGAGGTCACCGAAGAGGGAGTCTCCGGACAACACTGAGCTCCATCGTAATGGAGCTAAATGGAGCTCAATGGCTACTAACTAATGGAGCTCAATGCCGGACAATCCTTAAGTATGAGTCCAAGGTCACTCAGTCACAACCTCCAAAATTTTTTTTTGTCGCATCTTATAAAAATAAACTTAAAACAAAATCATAAATAATAAAAATTGTCATTGATTTTTCCCTATGTTTCATACCATGCAAGATAAATATGTTAAAAGCATCACACAATCTCTTCATCATTGTTAAATCTACAAATAAATAATCGTGATTCAATCTTGAATAAAACGACTTGTAGTTTAGAACAAAAAAAAAAAAAAAATAATAATAATAATAATAATAATAAATAAATAAATAAATAAAATAAGGTAATGTTGTATGATTGTTTATGATTATGATTTACAATTATTACGACTTTTACGAATATAAAATACCCAAATACACTTGAAAATAATTTACATTAGTTTACTTCAGCTTTGCGCCCATACAACCTGTACAAACTATGTAAAACAGCGTAGTGTTTCATATTTGCTTGCACGGTGACGTCTCAGCATGCCATATTTTCTAAAATTCGGCAAGCATATGACGTGTATACACGTCTTGACTACAGAACGCATAATTAAAGCTGTTATGACCGCATACTTCAGAAACAGTATTTGTTTATGGTAATCTTTTAACCCGTTAACGCCCGAATTAATTTTGCAAAATATTATTAGCTGATTATTTCACTGCTAAATTAATATAGACAACTGAGAGTAAAATATATTAACTTAAACAATTATTCTGATAGTTTTAAATTTAAAGCCTATCCTCATTTGTTGACGTTTAGTGTTCTAGCGAGAAAACTTTGAGATAACAGATTAATTTCTTATTATATGTTGACAAACACCTCGAAAGTAAAGTATTATAATATATATTATTATTCAACTTGATTTAAGTTAGTATACCCTCGCAAAAAAGCAAATATATGTGCGACGAATGAAAAATCGTAAAATGACTATCCAAATTATGAAATAATAATTAATAGTACGCACATAAAACTTTCAGGGATCATTTAGAGTGACGCTATAAACTGTCACTAAAAAACAGAAATCATTCCAAGAAACCACAAAAAATGTAAGTGCCATTTTATTAGCTGTCCTAAAACAAGGAAACTTGGCACTAACGGGTTAAATTATGCTTTTGAATCAATTAATGTAGCAATGACGACATCAGGGCTTTTATTAAAGGAGAGTTTGCGTTCTGGATTTTTATTTATTTATTTATTTATTTTCCAGCAGTAGTTGAGAATTGTAATCTTCATTATTATTAACTGCAGAAGATTACAATAAAATTATCAACGATACTGCTATTAAAAAAAAATCTAGTTAAAATATATATATACATATATATATATATATATATATACACACATGAAGCACAAAGAAACTGCTAAAAGCCTTGCAGTATGAATATAGTGGTGGAAGAGACGGGAAAAAAGGCGGGTCCGTAACACAATCCTAATATTAATCCTTCATAAATATTTTCCCCATTTTAAATATAATAAAGAGTAATAAATGATAGTAATAATAAAGGATAGTTTGTACTCATTTCTTAACCTGTTAACGCCCAACTTAATTTAAAGCATAAAAGTAAGTAAAATTGTTTTGAATTATGTTTAAGAGATCAATATTAAGCTAACCTAGAGAAATTATTACAATCCTATTACTGCAGCTGGAGACGATTAGTGTCCCATATAGAGGCAGAGGTGATTGTGTCCTGGTTTTCAGGTACTTATTTATTTATTTATTTTATTATTATTATTATTATTATTATCACTTTTGGTGCCAGAATTCCCGTTTTTCTGGTTGTTAAATTCATAAAAATTGACTTAATTATAAATTTCATATGACTACTAATTTTTTTTTTTTTTTTTTTTTTTTTTTTTTTTAAATAAAGAAATGATTGAATTTCCTTGCTGTAAATGATATGTTCTCTACCCATATAGAAACATTTTCTCGTTAAAATTTCAGATACTTTTTTCCTGAATTCACAATCACTCCTGATATAGGGGACTGCACGTTTGTAGAAGTTTGGGATAAATATAATTTTCCAGTGTGACTTGCACAAAATAAAACTCTCACCCATAAAACCATAAAACTCTTACATTCCTCTTACCCGTATTATTTGTGAAAATTGAAAATCGGACAGTTTCATACCTGTAGTATGGAAAGATATTTCATAATTTAAGAGTAAAACATGATTTTTATTTATTTATTTATTTATTTTTACTTTCCACTTTTAAATCTCATTCTGGCTCAGTTTTACTATAACTACTATATCCTGTAAATAGGAAAAGTGTTTCATAATTTATCAGTGATGTATGATTTTACTTTCAAGATTTTACTCTAAAATAGTTTTACTCAAACAGTTTCTTGACTTCTCAGTGAGGTTAAATCTTAATTTTCTTACTTTATCGGTAGACAGGTTTGGGATTTTTCTGCATAGTTGAATTTTTCTGATTAATAGTCTAAAATTTATTTATTTATTTATTTATTTAAATTTTAAACTTAGCATATTTTGTTCACTGTAAAATTCATTTTTTCTTTTGGCTCTAGCATGGATCTTTTAGGTAGAAAATTAAAATAAATATATAAATAAATAATGACTAATAACCTAAATCTAAATTTTTGCGTAATATATATATATATATATATATATATATATATAGATATATATATATATAGATAGATAGATAAAACACCTACCTTTAAATATTTAAATTGTAAAATCTACTATTATTAATTAAGAAAGTTCATTTTCACTGCATTTGCTAAGATTACAGATATAGCCATATTTTTGGAAAATCTTGAAAAAAAAAAAAAAAAAAAAAAATCAAAGCAATATTTCGCTAATTAAAGCTACTTTAATTTTAGGCTAATACATAAAAAAAAAAAAATATCAGTGGTAATGAACTCTATTGACACTTATTTTATTATATACTAAACGACATATAAAAGGAAAATTTAAAAAATGTACTGATATATTTGATGTTCAATAAAACAAAAATAAAGAGAAATCCAGTAAATGCATAGCTGAAAAATAAAGACCAAATGAAATCAAAATAACAAAAATAACATATAAACTAGTAATAATAATAATTATTATAATAATAAACGATAAAAGTGACTCGTAAAAGATGCAACAACCACCACAGTGTAACGCAACACACACGATCGTACACGAAAGCAAATGTTTTGTCGATTAATGTTGCCATTTTACGATGAAGAATTTGTTGTTATCTGCAGAATATCTTGAAATTAGTTTAAATGAAGGATGGTTGGGTTTTACATCGCACTAGTGCTGCGCAGATGGGCATTTGGCGACGATCTGGGACACACCCCTTGAGGTGGTCCGGAGACATGCCATCACAATTTTGATCCTCCACGGAAGGGATGTCTCTCCCGCTTCGGTGACCCCCAGAGGTAACATGGGACACATTTTTGATGGGAACATGGAGGACATTGCGGCCACGACAGATTTTACGTGCACCAGCCACCATTAGTGTACACGACGGTCTTTGGCCGTCTCGAGTACCGAACCCGCAATCTTCTAATTACGAGGCCGGCGCTCTACAGACTGCGATATCGCGGCCCGTTTAAATGAAGGAAATTTTACATTTAATTTTCTAAATACAGAAAATTTTGCTAATAAAGAAAATAGTGTTAATTTGTTTATTTATTAAAAAAAAAAAAAAAAAAAAGTATTTTTCTGCGAATATCTTGCAATTATCTGAAAAACAACAATTTATCCTCCACAGATTTTCAAGGAATAATCTTACGAATGACTCATTTTGATTCGTTTAATTAATGGCGCCGAAGACTTGAAATTGGTCGGTTGAAAGTAAATAACTTTATATTCAACTATCTTTTAAACTAATTGTTTGACGTACAGTCGGTAACAAAAGTGTCCGAACACTAGCAAAAATTCCTATTTAAAAAAAGTACACTTCATACGGTTTTGTTAAATAAATCCTTGTCGAATCATATTCTTACACTGACTAAGAACAGGATTCGACAAGGATTTATTTAACAAAACCGTATGAAGTGTACTGTTTTTACATAGGAATTTTTGCTAGTGTTCGGACACTTTTGTTACCGACTGTATATCATGTTTTCACAAAAAAATTTTAGTTAAAAGAGCTATTTATAATAATGTAAAATTTATATTAGTTTAATTTAACATCACATCCATGTTATCGAAATGAAAGAGGCAGTTCAGAACTACATTTTGGAATGGTCGTACCTCACACTATTCGGGAGATCTCTTGCCTAATATTATATAAGACATTTATTCTGAGAAAAAAAAATGTGTATACCGCCTTCATCTAAAACGAATAAATAATCATTTTCTGGATTCATACCTACCAACATCCTAGTTAATAGAAAGAAATTAAAACTTCTTCACACACCATAAATTTTAAATCAGCACAACCGGTTTCGAAAGGACGTAGCCTTTCTTCATCGGGTGCAAAAAAAGGGGTACTGCCTTGGAGGCAAAAGCAAGA
Source organism: Salticus scenicus (assembly GCA_963930645.1). Classification (NCBI taxonomy): domain Eukaryota; kingdom Metazoa; phylum Arthropoda; class Arachnida; order Araneae; family Salticidae; genus Salticus; species Salticus scenicus. The sequence continues at coordinate 138,110,976 of OZ005655.1, forward strand.
CTGAAAGCAGGGCAAAATCCAGAGGGGAAGGAGCAACACAAACAACCAATAGGAAGCATCATGCAGGGCAGGACCAATCAGAGAGGAACAACACGTACACACACACTAAACAAAAAAAAAAAAAAAAAAAAAAAAAAAAAAAGGGGAGGGGGGGGAAGGAGTAATCAATTTTTATTTATTTATATTTTTTATTATTATTATTTTTTTTAATAATATTAAACTAATAAGTAAATTTAATAAAATTTATCTATTAATTATTATTTTTTTTAATTAGAATTATTTTATTATAACTAACATTATGTTATAAACATAATGAAGGGAATTATTTAATTGAATTAAACAAATTTTTCCAGGGTGTAGACAGTAAAGTGGAATCAGATTTTTCATTGACAATTTTATCACGATTAAGGTAAATAGCTAAATTTCCCAAAAAATCCAGTTCGGAAACGCGTTTGGCATGAAAGATAATTTTGGCACTCTTAAAATTAAAACTATGATCAAATTCCCAACTGTGCTTCGCAATAGAAGATTTAGAAACTACTTGATTAACAACATACCAAGAATGTTCACGTAAACGACATTCAAGATTTCTTTTAGTTTGATCAATATAAGATAAATCACAATTATTACAAGGGACATTATATAGATACCCCACTTATGAAGCTCAGGAACAGGGGATTTGGTTGAAGGGAATTGGAATTTATTGACAGGTTTAAAAATAACGTGAAAATTGAAACGCTTCAAAACTTTGGCTAATTTAAAACATAAGGTTCCCCCCTTATGTTTAAAAAGGCAAGACAACAAGATTATCAGGTTTAGTTTTATCATCAACGGAAAGAGTAGAATTATAAGTTGGCCTACTGAACTTTTTGAGAGCTTTATCAATTATAGAGGGTCTAAAACCTCTTTTAATAGCAACAGACTTTAAATAATTTAGTTCTTCTTTAAGAGAAGAAGTATCAGAACAAATTTTAAGGGCACGATACACGTAAGCTTAAAAGGTGCCAATTTTTTGTTTAGCCGGATGATTAGAGGGAGCATGGGGAGGGTTAGAAACAGAGAAAGGTTTCCTGTACACAGAGGTTTTAAAAGAGGAATCGTACCTAGTACTTAAAACATCAAGAAAGGTTTCCTAGTTAATATTCCGTAGCATTCTTAGTTCTGTCTTTTTTGTACTCCAGTTTTTTCGACAGTATTTTTTTCCTATGTAATCGTTATTACGTTTGGAGAATATTATTCTAAACAATAAAGGGATGTGGAAAACGGGGAAGGACTAACAATACTACGGAATATTAAATACGATGTTGACAGGTATGTGGATTCCTAAAACAGAAAAATATATTTCCGAATTATGAATATATAAGTTAAACAAATAATATGGATAGACGAAATGATCGAAAATTTTTACTCTACACTTTTCTAGATGGTAAAACAATATTATGAATATTATGAATCCTTTGTGTTACGAGAAATTTTCCCTTGATTTCCTAGAATTGGGTCATAACACAAAATTATAGTTACTAACACTCTCCTTTAGTGTTCTCATTTATTTTCTGAGATTTCTAAATGAGATTGACCACGATAATATAGGAAAACGCTCTAGAATTCTAATAAGGTTTTTTTAGAACTTGCTAGCAAAGAGAACAAGAATTTAGAAGGATAACGTGGAACTATTTTTACTAGAGCTACAATTTAGTTTATAGATGTCGGTCACAAAATTTTTTCTCAATGTATTCTGAAATAATAGTTTGCAAGTAATAGCATAAGGAAAATTATTCTTATGGAGTGATTATATTCTCACTTGACTCCTTTCGATTGTATCATTTCACTAAAGATTACTGCTTGACAATTTTATAAAATGGGTAAAAGTTTGTTATTCCAAATTTCTAGAAAAATTAAATTATTAATTCGTTTTTCAAGATTACATCAGTTAGGTCTGTATTTAAAAAAAAAAAAAAAAAAAAAAAAAAAAAAAAATTACTTTATTTAGTTTTAAGTAATTAGACTTGTATTCTTAAATATACTTACTCATTTTTCAAATAAATGAGTTTTTGAACAGCCATTGGGAAATAAAAGTTTTTTTCCCCCCTTCGAAGACACAAACATAAAATGTGCCCAATTTTAATATTTCTCAATTACTAAGATATTTAGAAGGCTTTAAATAATGACCTACGTCAGATTATTGCAAGGGGAATTAATCGATCTTTGAAATTAGAAGGAAGTCTTTTGAAATGTAAATCATAAACAAAGGATCCAAAACTTTTCATAAAGTTGGTGATAGAGTATTTTGTACGCAGAAGAATAATTAAATGCTAATCGATCTTTATGTTTGATAATTAACTGGGAATTCTTTACTGAAAAAGATTTGCCTCTCAATAATTAATCTATATGAGACGTCAAAACATGTACGTAACATGTACGTAATAGAATATAGTCAAAATTAAAGATAAAGAGATCTATGAATTCCAGATATTAATAAAATTAGTAATTTTTATTTATGTAATGTTGTAAGTGAAAATCAGCTATTCAAAATAAATGCAAAAAAAAAAAAAAAAATCTATTGAAATTATACAGATTCAAATTAATGCAACAATAATAATACTATATTTAAGCATTAATAATAAATAATATATCTTCATATTTAACATTAATTTATAAATCTGAGAGATATAATTAATATGATACATGCCAAATTGGAAAAAAAAGTGAATTTATCAATTTTAAATCGTAATCTGCAATAAAATACCTCCATTTTCGTTTATTTCTTTATTTACTTTTGAATGAAAATAAGATCCCTGGAATACGTGTCACAGAGCCAGAAAAAATTATACAAAAAATATAATGTAACATTAACTATTATATTATTCTATAAAATATATAATTAAGATAAAATTATTGAAATTTTTGTTCGTTATTACTCAATTAAGAGAATGGTTTTTTATATATTTTGACAATATACAGTCGGGAAAAAAAAAAAAAAAAAAAAACGCAACACCCGTTGTAATTTCGTTATTAATTGACTCAGGAACATCTAATAGACATAATTCAACAGGAAATTAAAAGCACTTTCTGAATATGTCGTCAAATTTTGAATTAGGGGTCATCTACATATTGAAATCAGCGCCAACTTTGATTTTTTTTCAATAGCAACACCCAATTTTGACTTCATTTTCGAATTTCTGAGAGTCTGGCAGTGCGGAAAAGTATACTGTTTGTATACTTTATCTTTAGTATTATAGAGTTATAATCAAAAATGTGTTAGGGGGTTATCTGCAAATATAGAAAAATAAAATTAAGATCTTATAAGAAGTAGACAAAATTTTAATGTTTCACACCGGAAATGTTTCAGGAAAAAAATAATGAAAGAATTAATAGAACGTTACTTTTTTTTCTGTTCCTTAATTATCCTGAATTCAATTTAGATGTGTATACACTTCAGTACTTTTTTAGTTAATTTTAGGTCTATTTAAATACATTACACTTGCGATTAGTCCATACAGTACTCTTTGAAAAAAGTGCAATATTTTTCAAGTAAAAGTGTATATTATGGCTGTACTGATCACCAATAAAGCTTAAATTTTCTTTCGTAGGTGTAACATAATATACGAAATGAATTAATATACATATATATATATATACAACAACGCATAAACAAAATATTAAACTATTTTAATCGCACTTACTAGTTTTGGGTCAGTTGAACTCTTTGGAACTGTACGATTCATTTTATAATTTTTATGAAAATATAATATCTTAATTAACCCTTTCGCGACTGCTGACGTAGATTCACGCCATTTGAAAATCTGTAACTCCGTCAGTGGGCGTTTCTTTCGTAATTTGTGTGTTACATTTTCTTAAGTGTGTACCCAGTGCTCATAATTTTGCAATAAAATATACTATGGATAAAAATATATTGATTAGAAAGAATATAATTATAATGTATATCCATTTGTAATATAATTGTGAATACAGAACATTTGTTCTGAAATATTTCATTTTGAGAGTAAAACGCCCGTAGGCGGGTCTTACTGTCAAAAAGACAAAATCCTGCGGTCGCAAAAAGTGTTAAAATATATTTATAAAAGTTAAAGTATGTTTTTAAAAATGTATAAAGTTCAAATATATTAATAAAATTTTAAAGACTAAAGTGCCCTTAAAATCATAATCCTCCCCCCTACAAAATATATAAATAAATAAATAAATAAAATAAAATAAAGCAATATATGAAGCAAATGATTAACCTTTTTTAACTATGACGGTAGTTAAACCATTTTACAAGTCTGTCGAGCATTCCAATTCCATTCGTTTTTTATCGTGGACAATTTTACATTAAACCTATTTTTCTATTTAAAACAGTAAACCCCGCCTATTTAGTTAATTTTTTTTCTACCAGTGTTCGTTTAAAAGATTCAAAATTTATCATCAATTAATCAATGAAGTAAATACCACTTGCAGGGATGGAACACGGGCGCAGAATTCATACCGGAATCTGTTTAAGAAATTTTACTACCTATAATATCGTTGGTTTAAGAAGTAGAAAATTTTCTTACATTGATAGTGGTATGAATACTGCGCCCGTGTTCCATCCCTGCACTTGTGCATATTTTTGTCAACATAAAATAAAGGGTTTAACACGAATACTCAATCTCACATTTACTTTTCCATTTCTGTACTGTTTTGTTTTGAAGAACGATGAAGGCGTGGCTTGTCTTCTTTATAAAACAGGAATTCTTGATGCTAACACTAATGTCTAAAAATCATCATTTTTGTTTCATTTCTTTGCGTTTGACGTTGTTGTTATATAATTTGACCCGTAAATAAAAAATAATATTTTGTTTAATTTTCTTTGTTATTTTTTAAGATTTGATTCGTTATCTCATGCAAAACTTTATAAGAGACGCCCCCCTAAACCACTCCAAAAGAAAGATTTATTTATATCTCGAAAACTAATAACTGGAATGAGCTGCAAATTTGCACACCCATATTTTTCAGCATTAGGATTCATTTTATGTAAAAATTAATATAGGTCATAATTCATAATTTTTATGATATGAATTTATTAATATTTTTCAGAATTAAAAATATTTTTCAGACTCAAAAGTAACGATGGATTATGTTTGGATTTCTTCACTGTATCTCGTAAAACAAAAATTATATCGATCAAGTTATTTTTTGTGAAGATATTAATAAAAGTTTGAAATATGAATTTAACATTAGTACCTTCAAACTTTGAACGCTTATAACTCTGTAAAAAAATAAGTAAAATATACAACCAATATACTTTTTCGCGTTGTCGCGATCCCAGGAATTCAAATATAAAATAAAAATAGGGTGTTACCTTTGAAAAAAATCAAAGTTGGTGCGCGTTTTAATATGTAGACGACCCCCAATTGAAAATTTCAGTTCATTTTTTAAAACTACTCACAATTCCCCGTCGAATGATACCTATTACATTTTTCTACATCGATTAACAACGAAGTTACGTTGAGTGTTGCGTTTTTTTTTTTCCCCGACTGTACATGCATAGGTGAGATCACGGAGTATTATTTAAAGAGGAGATGAAAGTCCAATGGGAGAAAGCTTTAAAACTGCGATGTGAATTTTTGCCAGCTATTGGGGGCGACACTTGTCCCTTTACCCTATATTTCGGCGCGAAGTACTACTGTTTTCAGTTTCATTCTACTGACGTGCTTTTCGAATTTTGAATTTTAAACAGTTTAATATTTTTGTACGTGCTTAAAACTGCTTCATTGAGATGGGTTCATGTAAATGCTTCGTTCTTCGATGTAAAACAGGTTCTTATGATAGTGACAAAAAAAAAAAAAAAAAAAAAAAAAAAAAAGAGAAAAGCCCAAGGACAGAAATGCCCGAGTTTGTTTTCTGCTCCACGGGTAAGTATTATTATTAGAGTACTGCGCGGGTCGGGTTTTACCCGACAGATGATTTTTAAATCAACCCGAAACCTGACCCGAACCCGACAAAAAAATTTTCATCAACTCGAAAACCGACCCGATCCCGCAACAGAGAATTTTTTGCGACCCGAACCCGACCCGAAACCCGAAAAATAAATCAACATTACTTATTCATCAAAAAATCATGCAAAACAAGGTAAAATGATATAACATGATATAAAATAATGTAAATTTTCATTGTCACACAGTTGGTAAATTATTTGGAAAAAAAAAAAAAAAAAAAAAAACTAGTATGTTGTGGCCACCACAAGACATTCTTCTATATTTTTCTGTAAAATTCACTGTACGAATAATTTATTAAAACTATAATTAAGAAGTGTAACGTGATGAATGCAAATAATTTTCATCTTAGGGAAATCTAACAGTAAATATCCAATCAGAGACAGTTTTATCGTCTATAAATAACTTCTTAAACAATGCGTTTTTATAATGGCTATCTCACATATCATGGCTCGTACACTTATATGGCCTAGAAGTTGAGATATAGCCATCCTGTTATCGATGAAATTTGCAGTGTAAAAGGCCTATTGGCCGACAAGCATTCAAACTGAGTCAGCATAATGTCTCATAATCGCCTTCTCACATATTAAGTTTTGTTTGATGATACACAATAGAACCTGAGATATAGCTTTCCTTGTAATTGTGGAAATCGCTGTGTGGCAGCGCCACCTGTTGAGTGGTTTACACCAAAAGTTGACAGGCGATAATATATATTAAAAGGCACCGACATACACATTTATATGAAATTCTGTGCAGTAGTTCTTGAGATATAGCCTTTCCTTAAATTGCGGAAATCCTTGAGTAGCAGCGCCACCTGTTGGCTAATAGGCATTCACTTTGAATCAGCGTAATATTTCATATTGGTCTTTTCACATATCGGGTTTTGTTGGATTATAAGCAATGAAACCTGACATATAGTCTAGACCTCTCAAAAATTGTAAATATTTAGTGTTGGTTTTTTCTAAATGAAAATCATTCATTATGGTAGATAATTTTAATAAATAATACATAGTTTTAAGAAAATATTTTTACTGAGCGAATTCCTATAGGAAAATAATAGAAGAAAGTTTGAGGTGGTCACAGCATACTAGCTTTAAATGAAATCACAACAAGTATTTCTTATATATTTGCTGTATAAACAAGTATAAATAGAGAAAATTCAAAATTCCGTTTACATAAAAGCAAGGATTGAATTTCATTAAAAGTAAAGGTATTAAATAAATAAATAAATAAAAATAAAACTAGTATGTTGTCCTCACCACAAGACTTTCTTCTATATTTTCTAATACAAATTCGCTCAGTACAGATAATTTACTAAAGCTATTATTTATTAAAATTACCTACCATAATGAATGCAGACGATTTTCATCTTAGAAAAAAATTACATTGTGCAAAGAAAGACAGATTTATTCTCCATAAATAGTATATTAAAAAATGCGTTTTCATAGTGGTTATTTTACTTATCAAATTTTGTACAGTTATACACCATAGAAGTTGAGATATAGCTTTTCCGGCTCGGGGAAAATTGCAGGACAGCAGCGCCACCTATTGGCCGATATGCATCCAAATTGAATCGGCATAATGTCTGATTATGGTCTTTTCAAATATCTTTTTTTTTTTTTTTTTTTTTTTTTTTTTTTTTAATTATTATTATTATTATATACAATAGAACCTGAGATATCTCTTTCCCCCTTAAATTATGGAAATCGTTGTATAGCACCGCCACCTATTGAATTATTGGTACCAAACGTGGGAAGACTATAAATTATATCATGGTACATCCACATATAAATTTATGTGCAATTTTGTTTAGTAGTTCCTGATATATAGCCTTTCCTTAAACTGTAAAAATCAACGCAACCTTTTGAGAAATTGACATAAAAAGTTGATAGGGACTAGGTTATGTCAAGGTGCATCTACATGTAAATTTATATGCAATTATCTGCAGTAGTTCCTGAGATATAGCATTCCCTTAAATTGCGGAAATCACTGTATAGCAGCGCTATCTGTTGAGCGATGGGCACCAAAAGTTGATAGGCTCTAATTTATGTCAAGGTGTATTTATTTATGAATTTATAGGTAATTATGTGCAGTAGTTCAAGAGATACAGTCACCACAAAATTTTTGTCACACACATACAGAGACACAGACTGATATTTTCTAGAAATAGTCAAATCGTGTTCGGAACTCTCAAAACGTCCAAATTCATCAAAAACCGGAAGGTGAAAATTTTTACGAATCTAATACCTTCTTCTACTGAATATAGAAGAAAGTAAAAAAAAACTTGTAAACTGCGAAATCTTTTCATTTTCCAGAATTTAAATGCGAGGTTATACTGTATTTGTATTTCTTTAATTTATATATTAACAACAGTCGAGAAAGATTCATAATACTTTTCTAATTTTCATACAATTTTTTTCAAAAGATACATATTAGTTCCGTTGAAGAAAAGAAAACAGATCCAGATACAAATACGGATCTAATTTTCTGGCGGATATCCGCGGATACGAATAGGGTGCTCCGGCACATGTCTGCCCACCAGCGGCTGAGCGGTTCAGCGCTCGAAGCTGGTAGATGGGAAGTGTCGGGTTCGATCCCAGATTGCGCTCGTCGACCTAGCCGCTCGGAACACGCGTAAATACGGGCTAGGACCCCTTAGAAAGACTCAAACGGAGGGAATTCCCCCTATAGGCCTAGGACACATCTGGAGTCAATCGGCCTTAAATCCTCCAACCAAACAACCAACCGATACATGTCTAGTATGTGCAAAATGTTTAAATTAGTTACATAGTTGTAAACATTCCTGTAAATTTATGTTCATAATTGTAAAAAAAATATTTTGAAAGGTGTTCTCAAGTCGACTCGACTTGTTGAAAACCAAACCCGATCCGCAAGAAAAAAAATTCAGTCAACCCGACCCGCACGAAAAAAAGATCAGTCAACCCGACCCGAACCTGATCCGCAAGAGAAAAAAATTCTGTCAACATAAAAGTTCTCTAAACATAAAAGTTACACTAATTTTTCTCTTAAATTTCTAATGTCAAGTATCCTATTACACTAATATTATAAGAAACGAAATGTATTATTAACCCAGCATGATCTCAGAATGAAATGCCTCACTCACTAGGCTATCCATTCTTCCTCCACTTTGATACATTTACCTTATCCTAGTTTTTGTTGTTTAATTTTATTAGGCTCAGTTTTATGCAACTCCATATGTACTATTTTTAACGTAATAATTCTCATGATAATCCATTATTATGCAAAAATTCAACTTAATTTTGTATGATAAAAAAAAAAAAAAAAAAAATCCTGAAACTTTAATAACTTATGCAATTGCGTAAGTTTCGCACAGGTTTGTTAGCGTACTGTTAAAATAGTGTACTGCTGCGCTACTGAGCTTGTATTTGATTTCCAAAATATTCATTTGATAAATGATGATACAGCAATGCTTAGACTTAGATTCTTCACTGTCTCTGATTCTGAGAATGACTCAAACAGTTGAAACTGGTCATAATCTTAATCAAATATTCAATTAAAAAAAAAAAAAAAAAATCAGGACAAAATTTTAAAATACTCTTAATTACAAAATTCACATGCATTAGTGAAAATTTTAGAGAAAAATCTTAACATAAAATTACAACTTTATTTTTTAAATCATACTAATATTTTTTAATTTCATACTAATAGTAAACACTAATAGTAAACCAAAATAACTTTTCCTTTTACTGAAAAATGTAATGCCAACACTTGAAAATTTATTGAAACAGTATGTAATTTTATTACACATCAGGTTACACAGAAGAAAAAAAAAATGCATAACAAAGAATTATTTTAAACTTGATGTTGGTAAAAGGAAATGAATGAAAAAATCAAATCGCTAGCAACTTCTTATTTATTATTATTATTATTATTATTATTATTATTATTTTATTGCACCGTCAAATATAGCAACAACAAAAAATTATAAGACTCACTGCCATAAGATATCCATAAAAACCAACATTCTCAAAAAAAAAAAAAAAAAAAAAAAACTATCTCTCGATAACAATGTAGTTTAGCTTCGGTTTTACGCATAAAGATCAACGTCATTTTAAATGTTCTCTCACTAAGTAAAATGCTTAAAATAGTTCTTTAAAAAAAAAAAAAAAAAAAAAAAAAAAAAACATGTTGTCAAAAAGACTCTATTAAATGAAATCTGCGTTCAACCGAATTTTTTTAAGCTCAATATTATTCTTAAAAAATTAATAAAAACGAAACATTTCCCTATTGAATAACGTTACGGAAGCTGGAAAGCAGGGTATAGCGAACGCTGGCGCCCTCTGTTAACGTTAGAAAACAACATCGCAAAATTTCAGCGTTACTTTCGTCTCCTCTTAAATAATACTCCGTGGGTGAGATAGTACTTCCATTTTTCCGCGCCTCCAAAGAGACTACAACTGTTTATTATATATTTTGACAATATACATGCATATGTGAGGTAGAAGTACTTCCATTTTTCCGCGCCTCCAAAGAGACTACATCTTTCGCCTGTCTCATGATTAGTTTCAGCTGAATTGTAACCACTTTTTTTACCGACAAAAGAAGTTCCGAGGAAAACCCGCATTATATGTAAACAGACGTGTTCACTTTCTTTTTTTAAGCTTCGTCTTTCTTCATATTTCAAATTAGCACAGACGGTGCTCAGTTGTAATACTTTTATAATCACCTTAAAACATTGTAAATATTTAACAGTAAATTCGTCTCCGCAATTAAATGTATCAGTGTTTAGTAATCCAGAGTAATTATTTAAGTGCTTCAGTGACTTATTCTGAAATTTCATGAATTGATTGACTAGACTAGTTGAGTCTTGATTATGAGAAGCTCTGTGTTTTTTCCTACAAATAATGGGAGCTCTATTACGAAATGTGAAATTTCGTTTTTAAGATAAATGCACGGGTTAATTTTAATTTTAAAAGTCAAGAATCCATCGAAGTTAAATCAAAAATGTTTCATCGAAATAGTTTTGATACCTAAGGATCTCCTCACAGATGATGGCTGAGTACAGGATTTTTTTTTTTTTTTTTCGTTCTGATTTGTTATCAGATAAATAAATAAAAGTTTTCTGAATATGATACTTTGACTGACTGTGAAACTTAGATTATCTTATTATAAAAAAGAGTATCATTATATCTCACTATTACAGAAATCTATATTTTGAATGTGATTTAAGGGATTTTTTAAAACATGAAATATTTTAATTTGAAATATTACTTAACCCTTTGCGGCGCAAGACAATTTGAAACATTTAAATTATACTGCCACCGGAATTCATGAACTAAATTAAACTAAAAGAAATTTTATATTTTAAGGTGTAAAATACCGGCCTTTTCTGATATGTTATAAACGTGAATTTTTGCTAAAATATTTCCGGGATGAAATTTTGCAGCTGGATCTTAAATTTTGCGTCCTCGTGGCGAGGACCCCGCGCGTTAAGGGGTTAAGAAGAATAAAGAAATATATTGAATAAAAGAGTATATAATATATCACTTTTGAATGAAAAAAATATGTATTGTTGGGATTAATGCATTGTATACTATTAAATATGAGATATTTTAATTGAAATATCACTTTTGGAGAAATAACTGTGTTGTGGTTTATTCGGATATTGTAACAAAAAATAAAAGGCCTTTCTAAATAAAGCCATATAAAATGACCTTTTATTTTTATTAGATGGATTAGTGTTAGATACCCGCTAAGGCTAAAGTTGCAGATTTAATAAAAGAAAATAAATAGTTCTAAAGATTACGACGAAAATTTTGTGAAAGCACGTTTTGAAGTAAATGTTTCAAACGAAGCGAAAAATATCAACAGATCGAAAGTTAAAATTAATGAAAATAATTCGTAAAATAGTTCTGAAATTAATATACCCAAACAACAGAATTTACTTAAGTTGATGTCACGTTTTGACAGTACGGGTGATATCAGCGTATATTTAATCTTATTTGAAAAACAAATAGCGAGAATAAACATTAACAGAGGCTGTTATGTTACTTATTTAAGGAATCTATTACCTTAAGATATTGTCAGTATTATCACTAGGGGACCTGTGGGTCTATTCTGGCCTGTTCGCTTCGTTATATTCCTTCGGAATTCAACGATCTTCGGAATATAACGATAATTTGTTATTCTGGGCTGTTGCGATCGAAATTTTAGCGATATTTATCTTCGTTATTTTTCGAGAGCTCTAAGGCTGTCGTTGAGTGGCTCTTGTATTCGTTACAATATGGCGCGCCTTTTTGGTATGATAAAGTTGTTTAATCATTCTTTTTTGTTTGTTTGTTTTTTAAAGAAATAGTTATGATTTATGAAATAAGGAAACTTGGTTAAAGAAATGTTAGCAAAGCTTAAAATACATAGAATGTAAGCAAAAATTAATCACCTTTTCCGACACATATCCAAATTTAAATAAAGTGAAAACGGAATAAAATACAAACTTTATTATTTTAAAATTATGAAAATTTCAACTGTTAGTTGAAATTTAGTTATTATTATTATATAGTTATTTATTTATTTATTATTATATATATATATATATATATTTTTTTATTTATATATTTTATATATTTTATATATATTATATATATATATATACTAGCAGACCCGGCCACGCGTTGCTGCGGCTAAGTAATACGTTGATAATTTGATAAAGTATATAGTATTTCCCCACAACTGGATTTGGCGATTTTTTTTTTTTTTTGGCGCCTTTTTGAACGATAACGAAGTCGTTCTGGATTCTTTGCAATAAAATATGGTAACCTGCATACTTTTATTTTAGATTTAGGATTTAGCTTATGATTTTATCATTTATGATTTTTAGATTTATGGTTTAGCCATAATCGCCAAATCCAGTTGTGGGGAAATACTATAGTTGTTACCCACAACTATAACTTATAATATAACTCCAGTAATTATATTCGGATAATTATAACTTCAGTATATCCCCACAGCTGAATTTGGCGATTTTTCTTTGGCGCCGTTTTGAACGATAACGATGTCGCTCTGCACTGTTTGTGATATAATATGGCAGCCTATATGTTGTTTATTTTGGATTTATTATTTTATGTTTTGGATTTATGATTTAGATTATCATTTATCATTTATGATTTATAGATTTATGATTTAGCCATAATCGCCAACAAAAAATCGCCAAATATCGTTGTGGGGATATACTGATTAATATATTACTGAAAAGATTAATATATTTTAACGAAGTGGTGAGAAGATTCTGAGTATGTTAAAATTTTAATAGTAAATTCAAGTTAATCAAGAAGGAAAGCATTGAGGATTAAGATAAGAAAATTGCAAGATTTTAAGATCGCATTTTCAGCAATAAATATGAGTCAAAATTTAATGCAAAATACATATATAAATCACAAATTTAATCAGGAACGTTAAATTGGTAAGTTATTAAAGAAAAAGTAAAGAAAAATAAGATAAATAATTAATTAAAGTTTCGAACATCGATCATATAGATTAGCGTTACAAAACAAATAAACAGACTTAAACTCTTCCAGACTTTTAATTAAGTTTTAAAATTTAATGTTAAATGAAACAGACTTTTAAATAAGTTTTAAAATATTGAAATGGTTACTTTTTATTTAGAACGTTATGTATAGATAACAAATTTCTTAAAGAAAACGAAGTGATACAGATTGGAATAATGCAACAAAAATTGAAAAAGCAAGGTTATGTCGTAAATAAATTTTTAACACACGTGTCACGTGAAATAAATTGTAGCATATACATAATGTATCTGACATAAGATATTAACATGTTGCAGCGGAATAAATTTCATATCTATCATCCTTCGCGGAAAAAAAAAATAATATCGCCAAATTATCTGGCGCACACATTTAATTCCTTTCAAAAATCATGGTTATTTTAACAACTTATATTAAGAGAGTAATAAATAATATGAAACAATATTTCGCACAATACATTATACGAAAATATACATCTAGCTTGTATATTTTCGTGTTACGCTTTTGATCGCAAATACGAAAAACTTCAAGGACGACAGAGCTTTGAAATTTAAAATTAAAATTTTGTCAATTTGACAGCAAAATAACTCAATCTAACGTATGCACATGATAAATAATACATATCTGTACAAAAATATGGGGAATAAAATCCGGAAATAATTTTCCTCGTTTTTTAATATTTTTTTTACAAAAAATACAATGGGCGATTAATATAAGAAATCTTTTTCTTGATTTCACAGACGGTCAGTGACGTCACACTTCGCTTGTGTATAACTACATACTTTATCAATGCGAATAAAATCTTTAAATTGATTATGACGTCAATTTTCGTGAGATGTATAATTTAACTTTTTATAATTTTTTAACGTTCACGTTTGATTAAATGTATTTACTTTTATGTCGAAAGAAAATGAACTCGTATTTTTTCTTTTTGGCAACAATTAAACTTATGGAACTCACAGATATTTTGGAGCAACTGTAACAAAGGTCTATAATTAACAAATAATTGCAATAAAACAATATTGTGACAATAAATTGAGATAAAAACTATCCTATCTCTCAAGTTGGACCAAACTGCACATAGTGTGCAAAATTTCATTAAAATCGGTTCCTTAGTTTAGGAGTTTATCGCGGACAAACATCGTGACACGTAATTTATATATATATATATATATATATATATATATATTTAAGTAATTGTTTTGAATTTTTTATTATCGATTGCATTAAATGATTGCATACATAATTTAATTTTTTGATTTAATGTTTATTATTTAAATTTATCTTTTAATTTAATATTTTGGGTATAGTAAATCTTCTAAGCAATTTTAAAGTTTAATATTTTTTAAAAAGCAATGCATTATTCATCATATACATTTATGTAAAAAATTGAGTAATGTACTTCTCATATAAATTTACAAATAATTTTCTAGAAATTAATATACAGATTAAATCAAACTTCTATATACTTTTTTTTTTTTTTTTTTTTTTTTTTGGGGGGGGGGGGGGGGAGGGGGAGTGCAGGAAGGTTTAAAAAGTTTAAACATTATTTAAAAACAATTCACATTTAATTTAATAAAATCAAACAAATTTTATGATATTAATATAAAACACTCATTAAATATTTTTATCGTCTCAATAGACAATGACTCTATAAGTTTTAACTTCAAATATTTAAATAAAAATGTGTTTATAAATAGAGAAACATATTTTTACGTTTTATTTACTAAATTAGAAAAAAAAATGAATAATATAAAAACTTTCTTCTTTTAAAATTATAAAAATTTCAGCTGTAGTTGTGAATCTTTTTTTTTTTTTTTTTTTTTTTTTTTTTATAATTATTTTGAATAATTCTAAACAATTACATACTTGCATTTAATATTTTGGGCTTAGTAAATCTAAACAACTTTAAAGCTTAATATATTTTAGAAAACAATATATTATTCATATATTAATGTAAAAAATTAAGAAACGTACTTTTCATATAAATATACAAATAATTTTCTAGAAATTAGTATACACAGTGTAAATCAAACATTTATATACTTTCTTTTCTTTTTTTAAAAGAAAAGATCTAATATCATTGAAATAAATTCCCGTTTAATTTAATGAAATCAAACAAATTTTATCACATTAGTTCAAATCAATATTTAAATATTTATATCATTTCAATAGGCAATGGCTTTACAAATTTAAACTTCAATTATTTAAGTAAAAATAAATTTATAAATAAAGGAAAATATTTTTATGTTTTACTCACTAAATTAGCATTACAGTTTAATTAACCCGTTAGTAGTCGCTATAGACAGCGCCACCTATTACAGATTGCGCACTTTTTATTTAACTGTCACCAATAATTTTAAAAAGCGATGTGATCGACATTTCTTCGAACTTATTCGCTTTTTATGTATATTAAATGCCACTTCTAAAAATTTTTGGTGGCTATCGAATTAAAAAATCTGACAACACTTAAGGATGGGCGGCAAATCGACCAACTAGCGACTAATAACGGGGTAATTTTACTCAAATATATCTAAATATCAAATATTTCAATTGCACTTAAACATAAAATATAATTCAAACAAGGTGCATTGTACGTACTATATTTCAAAATTAATTTTTGGAAAAAATAATTAAAACACGAATACATACCATGTAAATAAAATAAATCTAATATTTTGAATCGACTTCCTCTTTATTTTGCCGAGTAAATAATTACCAGGTGTATAAACTTAAATCCGCTGTTTGCGTATAGATGGCGCTAGTGAGTGTATTGACAGCGGACATTTAAATGTCTTATTGTTTTTGTATTAGTTTGACGTCTGTTCACATAAATCAGTGCAAATCGTTAGTGATTTCATATAAAAACATTAATTTTTCTTCGTGTAAACATGTCTCGTTTTGTACCAAAAAAAGAGCATATGCGGGAAGCTCTGCTTTTCTGCTTCAATTTGAAGAAATCAGCTGCCGAATCGCATAGAATGCTTGTGGAAGCTTATGGTGACAGTGCTTTGTCAGAAACAACTTGCAGAGACTGGTTTCGTCGGTTCAAAAATGGCTATTTTGACTGAAATGACAAAGAGCGGAAAATCGGCCCCGAAAGTTTGACGACCATGAATTACAGGCTCTTTTGGACGAAGATGATACCCAATCGCAAAAAATGCTTGCCGAGAAGTTAGGTGTCACTCAACCAGCCATTTCTATCCGTCTACATGCCATGGGAAAGGCCTTATTATCAACAAAGACATGACAAACTGATTTTTCTTCGTGATAACGCGCCAGCACACACGTCAAAATTGGTCCAAAATTATCTCAAAACACTTAACTGGGAGGTGTTACCCCATCCCGCTTAATTCACCAGACCTGGCTCCTTCTGATTATCACCTGTTTTCATCAATGGGCCATGCACTCGCCGAACAGCACTTCGTTTCTTACGAAGACGTTCGAAAATGGCTAGACGAGTGGTTTGCCTCAAAAGATAAGTAATTCTTTTGGCGTGGAATTCACCAATTGCCCGAAAGATGGGAAAAATGTATAGTTAGCGAGGGAAATTATTTTGAATAAAATTTTGTTTTGCTTTATATAAAAAATAAATGTGTTTTTATTACTAAAAAACAGCGGATTTAAGCTTATACACCTGGTATATCGAGTGGCTGACTTCTTTTTAACAGCCAGTCTAATATAAAACATTACTTGGCTATTTTAAATTTCCTTTTCATCGAGAATCGAGACGATACAATTAAATTGAACTGGAAAACTGCTCTGCTACAACACATAAAAGAATCCACACTGTGTCTTTGCTTTTTATTTTTTTCATTTTCACAACAAGCAAATTAACAAACAAACAACATATATTTAACATGGCGATGGCGATCGTCGTCTGCTCTTTCTCACTTGCATTGTAATCACAATAACAAACCACGTGCTTCGTCCTGATTGGATGAAAGAGTTAACCTCGAGCGCAGTTTTCCCCCACTTCGTTTGATTATAACGTTCGGAGGGCAGAATCGCTCTCCCGCGGAATATGGTTATGAAAGAGATTTCGATCGAAAAAATACCGATCGATTTGTCGTTTTAACGAAAAGGCCAGAATAGACCCACTGACCCGTTAGATAACGACTATGACCATGTAAAATCTATCCTTCTAAAAAGGTTTAAATTAACCTCTGAACAATTTCGACAAAAATTTGTCATTCATCGCAAAGAACATTTAGTATGTCGGCGTGATTTCGCCTTTGAATTGAACACATTCTTTGATGAGTGGATCAGCGCACTGCAGGTTACTAGTTTTGATGATCTAAGAGAACGTATTATAACTGACGAAACTAAGCAAAAATTACCCCAGGAAATCACCGAAATTATCGATGATTTGCACAAAATAAAGAATATTGAAACATTAATGAACAAGCTCGAAGATCATGAAGCTGCTAGGAGGAACGTAAAGAGGATAACGAAAAATTTCCGTAAGTTAGACAGTGTTAACAAAAAATCACCAGGTAAAGATTTTGAAAATGGGAAATCATTTCATCGTTCTTTAAACAATGGGAAATCGAAAACAAAACAGAGCGATTCGGAGTATAATTCTAAAAACATAATTAAACGCAATGTTAATTGTTTTTCCTGTAATAATCATGGCCATATAATTCTCCTATTGCCAGAGGAAGAATTATGGTTTACAATGTATCCGATGTAATATTTACGGTCGTGTACAAAATTATTGTCTCCAAAGAGAAGTCAATAAATTTACCCCTGTTAGTGAAAATTTGAACAGTGTAAACACCAGGGGAAAAATATTGAAACCAATGGAAAAAAAAAAATGCGCGTGTATTTTGATACAGGGACAGAAATTTCGCTGTTGATATTGGATCCCCTAAACTATGTTTTAACAATATCACTTTAACTGGCATAGAACAAGAACATATCTACCCTATAGGTTATTTCCATCATGATTTTTCTATTGATAACATTGTTATTAATACCAATATTTATGTGGTGAGAAATTGGGTACACGGTTTGCTCGTAGGGAACGATATGATAAGTAAATATATCAATAAATGAGAATGGTTTAAATGTTATTGGTAAATGGAATAATTTCCGTATGGGATATATTTTACTTATTCTGAACAACCAAAAAATGTTATATGTGAAAATAAAAATGTTCTTGCTAAATTTCATTTATCTGTGAAGAAAAATCCCGAAGCTGAAAAGTTGTTAGCGTCTTCCACTGATAGGCAGGTGTCAGTTGATGATAATTTATCTTCACAAGTAATTTTTTGATTAACTTAGCACAGCTGACGAATTTAAATGAAATTAATTTAAGTCACCTCAGAAATTCTCGATTTAAACACGTAATAATGTTATTGGCAAATAAAGCAACGCTGGGAAAAAAGAAAAAAAAAAATGAGCCCTGATACCATTCCTGCTGATTCTTAAGTAAAATTACCTCAGGCATCCGAATATGAAATCCATTTTGCCCCATCGCCCACCGTTTTCTCGGGACGTCACCACCTCCCCCAATTTTTATCACTCTTCGGTAATTTTATGGCCATGAATTTTATTTGGAGAATATATAACAATTTTCAACAAAATCGTTAGAGCCCTTTGTGAGATACCAACTTTTACAAAAAATCAATTATTGACGGTAAACAATAATTACATAGAAAAGCATATATAAAGAGTTAATATGGCGAGTTTGAAGAAAATCCGTGCAGTCGTTCTTAAAGGAACGCGCTTGAAATTGAGCTATGACTGAAATTGAGCAAGACCTAAAATCGAGCTATTTATATAGGACGCCTTTCAATTTTCCTGAACTAACCAACTATATCATTCGAAAGGATATCTGATGGAATGTTTATATAGCAAATTTGAAGAAAATCGTTGGAGCCGTTTTCGAAATACGGACTTCCGGTCCCACTTCCGGTTTTTTAATTTTCACCAAAATTTGGAAAATTCATTTGTGCACCAGACCTGTCTTATTTCTGAAGTTTTGAAGTTCTATCTTTATTAGTTTCGGAGATATGATATCCAGAAGATTCCACACACATACATACACATACTGACCAATTGCCAAAAACCACTTTTTTGGACTCAGGGAACCTTAAAACGTTTAAATTAGGTGAAATCTCGGTACCGAATTTTTGGACCAAATACAGTACTTCCATTACCTACGGTAGTAGGATAATGGAAGTAAAAAATAATAAACAAAAAAGGTCACGACGAGATTTTAAACAAGGAAGATTAAAAATACATCGCACATACGAGGAAGAAAAAACCTAAATATAAATCAGATTACTTTTAAAATATAAATAACGTGAAAATCTAGTTTGAACTTGCTCTAGAATTTTGATTCTATTATCATAAAAAGGAACCCAAATAAGTCTACAATACTCCAGATTGAAGTGAATCATACTGAAGTGTAGGACTTTTAACGCAAGTTGGTTGAAAAATTTTTCAATTTCAAATTAAGAAAACAAAGTTTTTTATACGCTTTAGAAATAATGCTATTGATGTGGAGTGAAAAGTCAAGTTTGACATCAAAAGTAACACCCAAATCAATAACAGAGTCAGATCGAAATAAAGGAAGATTATTAATTTGATAAAAATACATTAAAGCATGAGAATTAGGATACTACATTTCTTAATATTCAGGCATAATGCATATGCACCACTGATACAAGCGATCAAGATCACTTTGTAGAAGAGCAGCATTAGTAAAAGAACAAATTTATTTAAATAATTTTAAATCATCGGCGAACAATAAATATTCAAAAAATTTCAAAATAGAGCGCAGGATTTTGAAATATATACCCCCAATATATATATATACATATTGGGGGGGGGGGGGGATTAATAAAACCGACTTAAAAGAATTAAATATGGGTTTTAAAATTTATTAATTGTCTTTTGAGGAAAAAATTAAAAAGTTAATTTCTATATAAAAATTATCAAAGGAAGCAGGAATTTTGTTAGATTTTTATTTTTAATATTTTTCTTTTAAAGATGTTGAAAAATAAAACCGCAATTCTTTAAGTAGGTATGATTACACTTCCAATAAAAATTAAACATTTTCTTATATATCTGTAGAAGTTTTAGCATTTTTAAGATCTGGAAATCAAAGAAAAAAAAACTAAATAATTACAAGATAAAAAGAACTTTTTATATGCTTTTAAATTTTCTGTTGAATCATATAAACGCTACCGAAGGCAGCAGGAACCCAGAACAATTGGCTAAAAGTATTAAAAAAATTCATTGCTATCGTGTTTTGAGCTATTATAAAAGTTTCAAATGGCTAGTTAGCCGGGAAGTTAGTTAAAAATCGATTGCAAGCTTTGTACTTGTAATGCTGCCGTGGGCAGCAGGGTCCCGAAGCAGTTGGTTAAAAATATTTAAAAAATGCATTTTCACCGTGTTCTGAACTATTCTGAAAGTTTCAAATGTGTAGCTTGTCGGGAAATTAGTTATATAAATTTTCTGTCGAATCATATAAACGCTGCAGAAGGCAGTAGGGACCTGAAACAGTTGACTAAAAGTATTAAAAAATGTATTGTTACCGTGTTCTGAGCTATCTGGAAAGTTTCAAATGTCTAGCTAGTCGGGAAGTCAGTGAAACATCGATTGCAAGCTTTGTACTGGTAACGCTGCCGAAGGCAGCATGAACCCGAAGCAGTTGGCTAAAAGTATTAACAAAGTGCATTTTAACCGTGTTCTGAACTATTCTTAAAGTTTCAAATGTCTAGCTAGTCGGGAAGTTAGTTAAATAAATTTTCGGTCGAATCATATAAACGCTGCCGAAGGCAGTAGGGAACTGAAACAGTTGACTAAAAGTATTAAAAAAATGTATTGTCACTATGTTCTGAGCTGTCATGAAAGTTTTAAATGTCTAACTAGTCGGGTAGTTAGTTAAAAATCGGTTGCATGATTTGTACTGGTGAAACAAGCAAACAAACAAACAAGAATCGAAGTTAATAAGAACATGGTAAAAAAGACAAATTAAATATTTCAGATCTGTAGAAAGCATTTCGAAAGCCATAGGAATTGTTGCATGAATATGTATTTTATTGAACAAACCTAATACAGTGAAATTTACAAATATTAAACGGAAATATAAGTTTTTATTTGAAATCTTCAGTGGTACCAAGTCAAAGCTGCCAAGTTCTCTTAAATTATAAAAAAGAAATGTTAATATTAGAAATTTTTATACATACCTGCAGCTTATAAATTCCAATTATAAATATAAATAACAAACAAACATACATACATACAAAAAAATGAAGAATTATTTTTAACATGCGTATTCAAAATTACAGCCAGAATCACAAGAAATTAAAAAAAAAATGCCAAGAAAAATTTTCCGCTTTTCTAAAACTATTTCATTTGGAATAACACAAGTTTCAAACCTTTAATCTCATGGGATATCATCAAAGTAATTCCTTTCTACTTATGAAAAGAAGTTGAATGAAGCTGAAAATTGGATTTCAAAAGTTAAAACTTGTGATAATGGAACGGTTATTAAGTCGATTTTTTTTTTTTTTTTTTCCTTTGAGATATATTTATTTCATGAAAATATTAAAATTTTATTTTGAGTAATTTTTATCATGAAATTAATTTTTATATTAAAATAACACTTTATAGTGACCAAATTGAATATAAAATATTTTGTTAGTTGAAGAAACGTAATTAGAAAATGTATTTTTAAAAATTGAGTATGATTAAATTGTTTTTTGCTTTTGGCAATGCAACTAATGATTTAAATAGAAAAGAGAGGAAGAGATTGTTAATGGATAAAATACATTTTAAATGTTAAACATTAAAATACTTTAACTGAAAAGTCTCATAGGGAAATGATTTTCTATGTTTATGAGAGAAAATTTTAAGCAAAAATAATCTTCTATCGAACCGAACTAAAATTATAAAACTTTTACCATAAAATTAATTTTTAAATTAATGTAACGAAATTGAAGTTAAAAACTTATTCAATGAAATTAAATAAGAAAATTAATTAAAAAAAAAAAAGAATAGAATTAAAATGCCTTTAGCTTTTGGCTTTGTAACTAATGGTTTACCAGCAATGAAAGAAAAATATTTCTAAAGGATTAAAAATAAAATAAATAATCAGTATTTCAATACTTTTGCAGAGACAAATTCATTTGGAAATGCTTTTCTCTGAAGTATTTTTATGATAGGAAATGTTAAACAAAAATATTGGAATTTTAATTATAAAAATACATTTAAGAATTTTAAATAAAATTTTAACTGAAAATATTTGATAAAGTTTCTATTATTTTTATGTTATTTCAATTCTATTTTTTTTATTTAAATTTATGTGTAAAAATATGTTACAAATGATTTTTATAAAGGGAACAATTATAACATATAAATCTATCACCAGTTAAATAATTGAAAATGGTTATCAGCAGGTAAAAAAAAAAAAAAAGCTTTTGAAATTCAACAAAATAAATCATTAATTTAAAAAAAAAAAAAAATTGAAAAACTAATTAGGCAAGTTTTTGAACTGATTATAATATTTTTTGAAAATTGAAATTCAGTTTGCGAAACAAAAAAAGCAGGCAAAATCTCGGGCTCTTTTACTGCCCCTTTACAAATTTACACATCATAAAATGAGCTTCTTCATAAAATTCAAATTTATATATGATGAACCATCACAAGATTTTATTTTCTTTATAAAAATGATACTTTTATAAAATGTTTCATGTTTTCAGTATTACTTATTTAATGCTTACATACACACACAATCCACTAGTTTATTTCTGACTCAACGTCTTCTTCAAAGAAATTAGCAGTCGCTGCTATCCCGAGTTTTACCTGAAACAAAATATAGCCAAATTATGGCCTTCTAGGAAACTACTTGACCAAATTTGATGAAAAAAATATATAAAGTTAATCTTTAAGACGATAATTCGATTTTGATTTTCCTTATCGCCAGGAAAATTATATTTCACTGGTAACCGCACACCGTCCAGGGCAAACAAATAAAAATTATATTACCTCCTTACTAAACATCCTTACTAACCTCCATAGCTGTATTTTCACTACGAATGAATTTTACGAGACCGAGTGGACTCGGTCATATAGGTACATTAAGTAAAAAATTCAATGGCGTACAGATTTAAATGTTTCTTGACTAAGCATGAGTGTGAGAAGCACCTCTCATTTTTTAAATGGCTGGGGGGTTCTACTCTAAAGGATAATACACAGCAGGTAACGGGTTCCAACCCAAGTTGCACTCGTCGACTTAGACTTACTTAATTTATTGTGATTTTTTTTCAAAATTCACGTGAATACTACGGCTTGGAACCTTCAGCCAAATCTTCACGGAGAACATTCCACACAACCTTCATACCCTCGTGTAGTTAATCGACCTTAATCTTCACATCACTATCAGTGATTTTAAAAACTACACTGAAAAAAAAAATCCCAACACCAAGAAAAAATTATTGTACGGTAATGAAATTTCAGCAATACATTTGTCTAGGTAACATATTTAATTGATTAAAGTTTCAAGATCACAGGTAGAGCCATTGGCGAGAAGAGCCATTTCAAATGTGAAATGTTGGTACATTAGTAACCGGTGTAACCGCCAGAATTTTGAATGCAAGCATGCAAACGTGCATGCATTGTGTCGTACAGGTGTCGGATATCAGTTTGTGGGATGGAGTTCCATGCCTGTTGCACTTGGGCGGTCAATGCAGGGACGGTTAATGCTGGTTGTGAATGACGCTGGAGTTGTCGTCCAATGATGTCCCATACGTTCTCGATTGGAGAAAGATCTGGTGATCTAGCAGGTCAAGGCAACATGTCGACACTCCGTAGAGCATGTTGGGTTTCAACAGCGGTATGAGGGCGAGCGTTATCCTGTTGGAAAACACCCCCTTGAATGCTGTTCATGAATGGCAGCACAACAGGTTGTATCACTAGACTGACGTACAAATTTGCAGTCAGGGTGCGTGGGATTACCACGAGAGTGCTCCTGCTGTTATACGAAATTGCTCTCCAAACCATAACTCCAGGAGTAGGCCCTGTGTGTCTAGGCCGCAGACAGGTCGATAGCAGGCGTTCACCTGGCCTCCTTCTAATCAACACACGGCTATCACTGCGACCAAGGCAGAACCGGCTTTCATCAGAAAACACAACAGATCTCCACTTCGTCCTCCAATGAGCTCTAGCTTGACACCACTCACGTCGCAAACAGCAGTGGTTTGGAGTCAGTGGAATGCACGCTACAGGGCGTCTGGCTCGGAGCTGTCCTTGAAGTAACCGATTTGTAACAGTTCGTTGTGTCACTGTGGTGCCAACTGCAGCTCGAATTTCAGCTGCAGACGCAGTAAGATTAGCCACAGCCATACGCCGAACACGGCGGTCTTTCCTCTCAGTAGTGCCACGTAATCCGACCAGGAATCCGGTCTTATTGAGGCAGTACCTTTCCTTGACCACTGCTGCCTACACTCATGCACAGTGGATACATTCCTGCCAAGTCTTTCTGCAATATCGCGGAAAGAAAACCCACCTTCTCGTAGGCCTACTACACGACCTCGTTCAAACTCAGTGAGCTGTTGATAATGGCTTCTTCGTCTTCTTAGAGGCATCCTTGACTAACATTAACCCACTACGTCAGATCTCAGCTGTAAATAACGATCACGAACCTTACAGCGCTTATTTAAAGCAAACCTCATTTGCATGTTCATAGTGTCGCTACTAGCGCCACACTTATGCGCGTAGCTCGAAATTTGAATCGACGTCATCTTTCAGATGTATAAATACGCCTACCAAATTTCGTTTATCTAGCACAGCTCCTTCCTGGTGTTGGGATTTTTTTTTTCCATCAGTGTAATTGATACTCACTCTCACGACGCTGCTGTTCTTAGAGACACACTTCACAGAAACGAACGAATGAAACCCGATATTTTATCACTAATAATAATCAAAAGGGTTAAATTTGTTTTATTTAATAGTTAATTTTTAATCTTTAAATAAAGCCGAAATACTTCTTCAAAATTAGTTGTGTTAAAAAATCAGGAATGTTGGCAAATATAGTACAGTAGAGCACCGATTTTCCGAGGTGCCTATTATCTGTGAGTGCAAGAGCCTCTAAAAACAATTTAAATTACTAACCTCCAAAAAACCCATTTTTAATTCAAGCCAACAACGAAGAAAATGTAATAGGTTCTACAGTGCGAAGGTCGAAAATTACCGACATGTTCACTGTATATCATAATTCTATAGGCCTACTTGTAATTTTTTTAACGGTTTTAGGAGGAAATGAAATTTTTTGCTTTAGAAATAGGGATTATACTGTTCTACCGTACCGCGTATTTTTATTTATTTATTTATTTATTTATTTTTCATGTTTGCACCTCATTTTACTTTGTTTTTCGGTTTATCCGCGATTGCCACCCAATTGCGCAGATAATCGGTGCTCAACTGTATTTACATAGTGACAGAAAATATTTTTGAATCACAGCATAGAGTCACTGACGCTTCTGTAAAAACAATAAATGATTAAAATAAAGCGAACAAACGTAGCGTCAGCACTACATCGAAATATTTATGTATTAAAATATTTAAAAGAAATATTAATATTTTAAAAATATGTATACACGTTTTCCTGTACATAAATTTTCTTTCAAATTTAAACAACAAGCAAATAAAAATCTGTTTGGAGCATATAGATTTAAAATTACAGCCAGAGTCACAAGAGATCAAGAAAAATTTTACGCTTTTATAGAACTACTTCATTTGGAATAACACAGGTTTCAAAGTTTTAATCTCATGGGATACCGCCAAAGTAATTCCCTTTTACTTATGAAAGGAAGTTGAATGAAGGTGAAAATTGGATTTCGAAAGTTAAACTTGTGATAATGAAAGAGATGTTATGTCAAGTATTTCTTTCTTTCTGTCTTTTTTCTTTTGATAGAGAGAAAGATATTCATTAAATGTATGTACTAAAATTTGGCTTTGAGTAATTTTTATCGAGCATTTAATTTTTATATCATAATAACACTTTAATAAGACTAAATTAAAATATATATATATATATATATATATATATATATATAACTGTAAACAAAATATAAATTAAGAAACGTATTTTTTTAATAGCGTATAACAATAAATTGCTTTATACTTATGGAAATGCAAAGCAGGGTTTTTAATTGATAAAATACTTTTTAAATGTTAAATATTAAAATACTTTAACTAAAACGTCTCAAGAGAAATGCTTTTCTCATGCATTTTTATATTTCTTAGAAAAACATTTCAGACAGCTTATAGTATTTTTTGCAAACTGAAATTCAGTTGTCGAACAGTAGTAGTAAAATGAACCATTAAAATATTTAACTATAAAGTAATTTCAGACCCTCCCCCCCCCTTCCTTTTTTTTTTTTTAATTAAAAAAAAAAAAAAAAGCTTTTTTTTTTTTTTTTTTTTTTTTTTTGTCTGACAAGTGGAACAAGTACATCCGCTCATGCGTCAAAAGTTTGAAAAATAATTTAAATAATCATTAAACGGAACAAATAAAAATTGGACAATAAATTCATTCACGTACAGATTCAAATATTTCTTGCCTATTCATTTGGGGAGCATGCTTACGAGAAATGCCTGTCATCTTTCAATAACTTTGAGGTTTTGTTCTCAATGCCAAATAAATACAAGGTAAAAAGAACTTTTTATATACAAGGTGGTCCGAAAAACATGATAGAAAGTAAGCGATTGTTGTGGAAAAAATAAAATATGCAAGAACATGAAAATTATGTTATTGAATAAAGGTATGAATGACATTTAATATACAAGGTGCTCGAAATGTCTACCGTCCCCGACTATAGTCTTATAAAGCCAGTTCCGAAACTCTGTCATAAAGCACTGGAGTGTGTCAGAATCAAGTGCATCAATCTCGATTCTGATGGTCGATTTCAGGTCCTCAAGTGAATCAGGGGGATTCCTATAGATTCTGTTCTTGGTGTAAACCCATAAGAAGAAGTCACACGGATTTAGGTCCGGACTGTATGGGGACCCCTCTATCCCGTGCCCCGTGAATTTTTCTTCATCCAAAGCAATCAAACGCTCACTAAACGTCGTTTTTAGTCACAGGAAGACATCATCAGTTCTATGGAGACGAGCCCCATTTTGCATGAACCAGTACTGGCGTATCATGTTGAGACAGCCCGCTTCAGGGCCAAAGTGACGCTCTAGAAACTCTCGATACTTCACTTTCGTGACCATACCGTCAATGAATATCGGACCACTCATCCACTTCGACGATATGGCACACCACAAGGTGACCCTTTGTGGATACAGTCGTGAAACGATACTGAGATGAGGATTTCCCGCACCTCAATGGCGCTTCAAAAAATATTCTTACAATAAATAATCGTTTTTCCAAGGTCAGTGATTCCATATTGGTTATTCATTATTTCCGGTAATCAAGCATTCACCTTAAATGTCAATATGTGTGCTATTACAATATGGAAGAATTATACTTATTTCAATAAATTTGAAATTAGGAACTTAAAATACTTTCTATCATGTTTTTCCGACCACCCTGTACCATGTTTTTAAAATTTCTGTTGAATCATATAAACGCTACCAAAGGCAGCAGTAACCCAGAACAATAGGCTAAAAGTATTAAAAAAATTCATTGTTATCGTGTTTTGAGCTATTATAAAAGTTTCAAATGGCTGACTAGCTAGCCGGGAAGTTAGTTAAAAATCGATTACAAGCTTTGTACTGGTAATGCTGCCGAAGGCAGCAGGGACCCGAAACAGTTGGTTAAAAGTATTTAAAAAATGCATTTTCACCGTATTCTGAACTATTCTGAAAGTTTCAAATGTCTAGCTATTCGGGAAGTTAGTTAAATAAATTTTCTGTTGAATCATATAAACGCTGCCGAAGGCAGTAGGGAACTGAAAAAATTGACTAAAAATATTCAAAAAATATATTGTCACCGTGTTCTGAGCTATCCTGAAAATTTCAAATGCCTAGCTAGTCGGGAAGTTAGTTAAAAATCGATTGCGAGCTTTGTACTGATAACGATGCCGAAGGCAGTAGGAACCCGAAACATTTGGCTAAAAGTATTTTAAAAAAATGTATTGTCACCGTGTTCTGAACAATCCTGAAAGTTTCAAATTTCTAGCTAGTCGGGCAAGTTAGTTAAAAATCGATTGCAAGATTTGTACTGGACAAACAAACAAGAATCGAAGTTAATAAAAACATGGTAAAATAGAAGATGTTGCGTTTGAATGGAATTTGCTCTTGTTGGCCTAGTTGTTAGGAGCTTTACTTTGTTTTCTTTAAAATTCAGATGAATACGACTAGTGGGTTTTCAAAAGACACCCATGTACGGCATTCCCCCATGCTTATTACTCTTTTGTAGTCAATTGATTTTAGTCTTCTCACCACTAACTTGACATCTTTGAAACTGTTCGCTAATCATTCTCACGTCGTTGCCAAATTTGTATACTGTTGTATTTCTCGAATGTGAATGTTGAATATTTCTTGTGAAAATTGCTAGATAGAAGCGCGTTTACGTCGATGTTGTAAATAAACATTGTTTTACATTTTCATATTTATCTTTATGTGTCTGAGCTTCATCTTCATGCTATTTGAAGCCTAACTTTTAAATATTAAAAATGTTCATTTTAGTGAGTTGTACAACATCTCAAACTTCGTTCTAAGGTTTTAGAATCATCTCTTGTACATGAACAAAAATTGACATGTACACTCATATACTCAAATGCTCGTTATTTAAAGTCTTTTGTGTAAATATCAAAAGAAACAATGTGGATGATTTTTTAAAATTTAATATAAGTAGAATGGGAGGTCCATTATTTTAAATATATTTGGTTTCAGATACACAGTGCGTGCTTATAATTAAAATTCTACCAAAGTGAAAATTGTAATAGGGAGTTTGAGTATTTGTTCTCTAATTCTCATTTTTATACTATATCCAAATCGTAACAAATAGGTTTCTTTCTGATTCCCACTAAAATAATTATAAATTCTAGATATGCAATTTCCAGTGATTACCATGCTATAGAAAAAATCTAAAACATATCCAATTTTCACCCTCTTTTAAATAATTTAATGCAATCAATTAATCCCTCCCCTCTGCACCCATTGAACGTAGTGTGTGTAAATTCATGCTTGCCTTTTTCTTTAGCGTACAAATTTCTGCTGGATAAAACTTACTAAAAAAATAATGTCTATTAAAATCTATCCCTTCTACAAGTTCTTTGCGGTTTACAGGGTGCAACGTGTTATCATATACGCCCTTTATTTTCCAAAATGTTCATTAGAAGAACATAATGTTAGTTGCAAAAATTTCATTCAAAAACCAAATTTAGTAATGATCCTCATACTTATTTCAGCTGCAGGGTGCTGTTTATAGAGGAAGCCTAATTATAGCAGCAATATAATGCCGGGATATATTTATACAATTTTTTTTTTTTTATTTATATGTGCAGAATTAACAACTTTTTTAACACGCTTTTATTAGCTTCACCTGTATGTATGTTTGTATGCATGTTTGTAACCGCTCTGGGAGCAAACAAAAAATCTATATTGTAAAATAATATTATAGTTTTAAAAAATTAAAGAACACGCTTTTATAGAAATGTGAATTAAAAAGCACAAAATATCTATCTTAGTATTAAAATGCAGGGTAAGAGAAAATCGTGTGAGTGACACGCCATAATATTTACATACATTTAAATCTTTAATTAAAATAATTTAGAATTAAACAAAAATCATTTTTAAAAAATCTCCCCTGACTGGGCTCGAACGCTAGACTATTAGGTTCGTAGCGCGGAGCTTTACCTCACAGCCACAACGTTCACGTCTTTTTTTACAATATAGATTTTTTGTTTGTTCCCAGAGTGGTTACAAACATACATTGATACATACTCTCTAAAATATGAAGAGTGAGATCTGACTCTAAAAGAGTGGCATCTCACTCTTTGAACATGCCAAAATGGAGCCAACCTCTAAAGAGTGGGAAGTCTCTTTTCGAAAGAGTGAGATTTCTCACTCTTTATTAAGAGTGAGATTGTTCCGAGTATTTCAAAGAATATGACTGTTTATTTTTTCTAAAAATAATATGGATACGCTAGACGGTATCTTCTACCATTTTCCTTTTTTTTTTTTTCCTTTCTTAAATTTTTCCACATTTTCTTTGGATCTGCGGGGATTCGAACCGTAGCCGTTTTCGTGGCAGGCGAGCGTCTTACCACTGAACCACTGGGGACACACAGAACTTGCTTAATTTACAGTGGTAAATCATTCACATAAGAGATTAATCGCATTTATAAACTTTTACTTCATTTATTAAGAATATAAAATTACAGAATTCTAATGTACATTTTAAAATTAAAGTTAGAATTGCTTTAAATTACTAAAATTGGAATTATTTTTAAATTAATAAAATTAGAATTATTTCTCAAATCAAAATGTATACTTGAAAAGAAATTCCCTAAGACAAATAGTTATTTTAAGTGTAGCTTAGGGGAAAAGAAAAATTCTTGAGTGTGCATGTTTAAAAAAAAAAAAAAAAAAAAAAGGTTAAATATTTACGACAAATCTCCACAGTTTCTTGAAAAACTCGTCTGTTCAGGAGTATTAAATCTCGCTGATGATTTTAATTTTTAGTAAAATATTATAGCCAGCTTTTTTTATGTTTCACATGTGTTAAGGCATCAATGAATATAATAAAAATAGAAATTCCTATTACGCTTTTAAGATGTTATGCATTAAGTATTTGCATTGATATTTTCTTTTATACCTTATATATTTCCAAATAAAACTCCATGCTCTCATCACGAATTTCCATAACTTTTTTATGATTTTCGATTCTTTACTGATAACACTTCAATTTTATCAATCGTATAAAAAAATTATATTTACCAAAACAGCTTTTAACATAATTATTTTCTCTTTTTAAACTCAAATAAATTCAATAATTTCTGTTAAACAAATCACATGCAATAGATTGCGAGATAGATAGAAATCGTCTTTCATATTTCGTTCGAAATATGGAAAGTAGATGGCGCCAGCAAATCTTCACTCTTCAGCAGGTTGATCTTGCAATTGATGATGACATCACTCTTTGTAACAGAGTGACTAGAAGTCTCTCTTTCGAGAAAAGTGAGAAATGTCACATTTTCAAGAGTGACAATAGTATTTTCTCACTTTAATTCGTGTCAAAATAATGGTCACTTTTTTAAGGAGTGAGATTCCCACTCCAGAAATTTTAGAGAATACAAACATACATACAGGTGAAGCTAATAAAAGCGTGTTAAAAAGACGTTCCCTACGTGAACGCTGTGGCTGCGAGGTAAAGCTCCGGGCTACGAACCTAAAGGTCTAACGATCGAACCCAGTCAGGGGAGATTTTTTAAAAATGGTTTTTGTTTAATTCTAAATTATTTTATAATCACCTGTAATATGGTGTGTCACTCACACAATTTTTTCTCACCCTGCATTTTAATACTATAAAGATAGATATTTTGTGCTTTTTAGTTCACATTTCAATAAAAGCGTGTTCTTTAATTTTTTAAAAGTATAATTTTATTTATTTATTTGTTTATTTTAGGAATGCACAAAATAATTCAGATCCATTGTGATGTATAGGAAATAACACTTTAAAATCTGTTTCAATGATTGTAAACTGATTTAGATGATATGAAATCGACATAGGTGGCTGAATGTAAAATTACGTTGAAAATACACTCCATTAACATATATTGTCATTTAACAGAATCGCGCGAAAGCATATATTTTTCGTTGCATTTTATTCAAATTATTTAACTCTAGAACACTAGTGTAACGTAAAATTTACGTATACGTGCGGTCTTCCTTTATTGGTATACATTTTTATAGCTTTCAAATATATTTTTAAGTACAAATAATTTTTCCGTTAATGAAAAGTTAGTAATATTGGGTAAAAAAGCAAAAAATTAAACGTATTTAAAAACAACATTAATGTAACATGAGCAAATAAAACGAATTTTGCATGAGCACGTAAATTTTGCGTATCTCTAGTGATAGCAGCCAGAGCCTGATTAAGGCCGGAGCACTCTCTCATCGGAATATTTTTCGAATTATTTTTTACTTCATATCATAGAAATTCCATCGCTGACTAGGCAATTATTTTTATTAAAAATGAACTGCGTACAACAATCGAATTTACTAATCGTTATTAGACACCAGAATTTTTTGAAAATAATTTTTAATCAGAATTTTCTGTTTATTGTAAGAGGAAAGTATTTGTCAAAAAATAATGGTGTGAGTGTAAATAATGTGTGCCCCGATCCTAATCAGACTCTGATAGCGGCAGATATGAACACGCTAGTGTTCTAGGGTTAAAACGTATTATAAAGCAGACGTACTCAGTTAACTTGCAATTTAATACGTTTTAGAAAACTTTTATATATTTGTACATGATTAACATTTCACCTAGTCATCCATGGAGAAAATATAAAAAATACATGACCCCCCCCCCCCCCCAAAGGAAAAAAAAAAAAAAAAAAAAGAGAAAAATTGGATGTAAGTAGGGTAGTGATAAAATTATGTTTAATAGCTAATATGTGGAAATGCACATAATAAATTATTGAGATTTTGGAGGTGAATGCATTAGCTGTAAATTATTAGGAAAACGTTTCGATCTACCAGAAGTAATTGTTTCAGGTAAAACTTTTTAAGCACTTTTTTTTTTTTTTTTTTTTTTTTTTTTTAACATTAAATTACACATAATTATTATTTTCTTTTATATTCATAGAAAACAGTATCGAAATTGTAAAAAAAAAAAAAAAAAAAAAAAAAAAAATTCAATAACCTGATTTAGATGGATTTACATGTTTTGAGATATCATAAATACAATTCGCTCTTCTATAGAAAATGCATGTATTGGGTATCTTTGTTTGTGTGAGACAAAAATTTCGAGGGAGTTTTACATGTAGAAATACTGCATCGAATTTCATAAAATTTTATATTTCGTTGAACCTTGATATACATTGGTGTCTATTAATTTTTGATTCATATCGGCTGACAGATGGTGTTGTTAGCTGCTATTTTTCTCAATTACGGAGGTACTATAGCTTTGTTTCTATTGTGTATAATTGAGCAAAACGTAATACGTAAGACAGCTATTATGAAACACTATAGAGATTCTATTTTGGATGCATATCGACTGATAGGGTTACTGCTAGGCTGCAGTTTTCATTGTGCACTGAAATGTTGTAGCTCAGTTTCTGTGGTGCATATATGTATCAAACATTATATGTAAGATGCTCATTATTTAAAAAAAAAAAAAAAAAAAAAAAAGATTTATTTTTGGTGTATCTTGTTCGTCAGATGCCGTTGCGATTTTGTATTTCTGGATTTTCCATAAAGCTAAACCTCAGCAATTATTGGTTACATTTGTACCAAATTCGACATATAAAATCTCTATGATGAAAAGTTATGGTTAAATTTTTGTAAATGTTATGTATTAGATGGCGCTTTTGTATAGAATAATAAGGAAGAAAATTGTGTAATGGACAGAACATACTAGTTACATGTAAGATTTTATTCAGTTTTGCACAAGTAAAATGAAAATAAAATGTATAAAATTCTAATATGCTAAAAAAGTTTGTTTGAGTGATCTGTGATCGCTTAAAGCATATATAAAATGCGTTTGCACACATCTTTTACACCTTCACTACTACTCAAAAAAGTTTAATTGCAAATAATACATCTTTGTAATATTGAACCATATTTTATAATCTTTCTATGCCTTTTCTTTATTAATTAGTTTAATTCTAATGATTTTATTTACACATGTATGTTTATGGGAATATGCATATATATGTGCAGAGAGAGGAAATAGATAGACAGAGAGATAATATGTACTGTTTTTGAAAACGTTAGTATTATAATTGACCTAATTAAATTTCTAATAATTCCCAATTTGTTTAATCAGAGTAGCTAATTCTCCGAATATTAAAAATAAATAAATAAATAAATAAAAATAAAATAAAATAAATCATTTATAATATAAATATTCACTTTATTTAAAAAAAAAAATCCTTTGTTTAAATAAGACGAAGGTAATTTTTCATAATATTATTAAAAAATCCAGAGAATTTGAAGCTTCTTTTTACCTCTAACCCTTAAAATTTTCTTTATTTTCAATAAAATCACTGAAAAAAGAAGGACTATAAAACGTCCTTTCTTTAATATTTTCTTAATTAACTTCATTCAGAAAAATATTTGTTTAGGAGCTTTCAGCATAAAATCATCAATTTTTCTGAGATTTTTCTGACACGCATTTCCTTTTATTAAAGATGTATATGCATAGTATATGCATAGTATATGCGAAATGTTAATTTAACTTAACAAAAATGTCCAACTAGATGAAGTTAATAAATATGTCCAAGCATTTTATATGTCGAATTAAATTAAACTTTTGCTTATATTGAAAATAGGAATTGTAGAAGCATCAAAGTTATTCATATTTTTTACTGCTCGTTTTAAAAGTGTAGTCTCTTTAGCAAATAAGTACATCTTGGAGAATATGAAGCTTTCTGTCAATTTTTCGAAAGGTAGTTTAAAACAAAATAATGTTTTATTCTTATCATATACTCTATACTAAGAGTATATATATATATATATATAATATGGTTTTCACACAGATCAAGACTATTTCTTCTTATTATTAAATTGCATTAAAAAAAAAAAAATAATAATAATAAGATAAAAAAGTAGATTGATGTATATATAAGGTTTTTTGTTCTTATCATAACGCTTAAAAAGAAAAAAAAATTTAATACGTTATATCTTTTTTATATTATTTTAAAATATTTATCTCAACTCCATTCACAAGTTTAGAAGGGGAAAAAAGTATTATTTTGTGAAAATAGATGCGTATACTTATTTTTTTTTTTTTTTTAATACTTAAATGAGAAATACAACAATCTATTTATAATGGTATATTCATTGTATAATACGATAAGTTCTTTCTTTATTACATGTGTTACATTAGAGACTCCAGTTCTCCTACGTCTAGCCATTGAAATATTTCTACTATAATTTAAATACAAAAGTTGTTATGTATTCGACTTCACTAATTTCAAATCTGGTAGAAGGCTGGTGACAGGTTTAAACACAGGTTGCTTCATTAGCCTAGCCGTTCGATGTTTTCACTATGAAATTCTCTTTAATACGAACTAGAACCTCTTACAAGTATCCCCCCTGCACGGAGAATAATTTACCTAGACTTAAGTACCCCGTGCGAGATCCGAATAACAAGCAACTAATTAACCCCTTAATGTTCACTACGTATTTTCCTTGTAAAATTGCTAAATAATTTCAAAAATGGCACTTAAACACATAAAGGTAAAAATGTTACGGTTTATCCTAATCTTCAGGAAAATTTGCGTTCGCTGTTAACCCTTTATCGGCCACTCGCAACACGTGGTAGAAATTGGGTTTACTTGGAAATGGATATAACAATTTCGATGAAGGTTTGGGGTTAGGGGCTTCTTCGGGTTAAAAAAAAAAAGGCTTATCCTCATCTTTAGCAAAATTCTTGTTTTATTAACCCTTTATCGGCCACTTGCAACATATGGCAGAAATGGGGTTTACTCGGAAATGGATATGACGTTTGGGATAAAAGTTTGAATTTGAGTATTTTTGGGGGTGATAAATCGATCGAACGCATCCTCTTCTTCAGGAAAATTTGACGTTAACCCTTTATTTGTCGGTTGCACCGTATGGTACAAATTGCGTTTACTCGGAAATAGATGTCACGATTTGATGAAAGTTTGCGGTTAAGTATTTTTTGTGGGAGAAAATCAAATAGACAACATTATATTCAAGAAAATTCGCCTTTACTGTTAACTGTTTAACTATCGTTGGAAAAATATAGCATAAATTGAGTTTTTTCAAAAATGGATATAATGATTTTAATAACCTTTTGGGATCAAGTATTTTTTGGAGTAAAAAGTCGATTGCACTTATAATTATCTTCAAGAAAATTTGGTTTCACAGTTAACTTTTTGTATGTTTGTTACAAAATATAGCAAAAATTGCATTTACTTTAAAATGGATATACTGATTGATTACTAATAATAATATACTTATGAATGCTTGAGTTTCAATGTTTTTTGGAGTAAAAAATCGATTAGACTTATGCTTCTTTTCGGGAAATCTTGCGTTCACTGTTAGCCTTTTATCCGCAAGTTACAAAGTGTGGCAGAAATTGGATTTACTCAGAAATAAATATAACGCTTTTTACGAAAGTTTGGAGTTAAGGATGTTTTGAAGGGAAAAATCGATTATATTGATTCTCATATTAGGAAAATTCTGGTTTGCTATTATCCCTTTATCCTCCACTTGCAAAATATCGCAGGGATTGGGTTTATTCGGAAATAAATATAATAGCTTTGAGGAAAGATTTGGGGTTAGGGGGTTTATAACTCGATTTTGACTTATTCTCATCTTCAGGATAATTTGCATACGTTGCTAATTCATGAGACGCCGGTTGAAAAATATGGCAGAATTTGGGTTTTCTAGGAAATGAATGTGACAGTTTCAATAAAAACATAATTTTAAAGATTTCTTCTGACTTATCCTCTTCTTTCCGAAAATTACTATTCACTGTTAATTAATTTCCATACACTCAAAATATGGCAGAAACCTGGTTTTCTCTGAAATAAATCGGACAATTTTAATAAAAACATGGAATTAAGGTTTTTATTTCTATTTATTTATTGTGTGAGAAACCTATATGACATACACTCATCTCCAGGTAAGTTAGCGTTCACTCCTGTGTTAACCCTTACTCCACTGTGCCAAAATACGGCTGAAATTTAGTTTACTTAGAAATGCTTGAACAATTTTAATATATATATATATATATATTTTCAAATTGACAAACAAACTGAATTTTTTTCTCCAAGTTAACGTTCACTGTTAATCCTTACTCCGCCCATTGAAAAACTACTGCAGAAACTTTGATTAACCCTTACTCTACCGTGACAAAATACGGCTGGAATTTAGTTTACTTGTAAATGCTTGAACAATTTTAATATTTTTTTTTTTTTTTTTTTTTTTTTTTTTTTTTGACAAACAAACTGAATTTTTTTTTCTCCAAGTCAACGTTTACTGTTAACCCTTACTCTGCCCATTGAAAAACTACGGCAGAAACTTTGATTTCTACGTAAAGGGCTAGCGATTTTGTTAAAACTTAGAATTAAAGGATTTATTTTTATTATCTTTTTTTTTTTTTTTTTTTTGAGATGATAAACCTATTTAGTTTATCCCTATCTTCAAGAAAATTAGTTTGCACGTGGCAAAATATGACAGAGACATGATTTTTTAAGAAACTATTTCTATCATTTTGATAAAAATTTAGATTCAAGGAATTTTTAAATTTACATTTGAATTGTAAACACAAAAATCTGACATTCTTTTTTAAGTATTTAGCGTTTATCGGTAATCTGCGTTTTTTCTTTCTTTTTTTTTTTTTCTTTCTTTTTTTTTTTTTTTAAGTAATTATATGATTTTGATAAGTATTCAGAATTAGTGTGTTTTTGAGTTGAAATTTCGATCTCAAATACCATCATCTTCAGTGTAACTAGCATTCTTTGGGAACCCGCACAGCACCGGGGGAGATGCAGCATAAACTACGTTTTCTTGGAAATCCACATAATAATAATAATAATATAAAAAGTTTTAGATTTTTTTTTTTTAGGATGAAAAACTTGTTTCACTTACCTACTTCAAAAAAATTAGCCATCGCAGGTTTTTGCCTGGAACAATACATAACAAAAATGTAGTCTTCTAGGAAACCGCTTCACCGAGTTTGATAAGAAATTATAATTAGAGATTTAATATGATAATACAATTTGAAATTTCATTATCTCCAGTAAAATTATCTTTCAGTGGTAACCTGCGCTCCGCCCTGGGCAAACAAACAAGATACTGATAATAAACATATATTCTATATGCTATGTACATGTTTCAAGATTTATCCCCCCCCCCCCCGCAACTATTATTGAAGTTCTGTTGTAAAATTTTATACTTGAGAAAAATTCTCAACTGTGTAGAAGAGTACGTCATTTAAGATTATTTTGACGCATACACTTTTAAGATTTTTTTTCTTTCGCTTTATTTAATGTACACTCAATTCGATTTTATTTAAAGTAATTCTGAAACAAAATTAGGATTATTCAATTTTAGAAATTTTAATAGCTTTTATCAAAGGTACGAGAAGTTATTGTCCTCTTTAAATTTGATAAACATAATAACCTAATTTTATTTTCTTCTATAACCAATAGAAGAAAGTAATGAATTCGTAAAAATTGTTGATTTTGGATTTTCGATGTATTTACATGCTTTGAAAGTACACGATTTAAACATTTTTAGAAAATATCTGTCTGTGTGTAAGAGAAAAAACTTTTGGCAACTGTATGGCAGGAACAACTCCTAGGATTTCAAACAAATTGGTATGTATTTGCAATTTGACACATATTTATTGCCTTTCAAATTTCGGGGAAAATCGGCTAAGATTTGATATTGCCATCCATTTTTCCTAAATTTTTAACATGGTGGTATGGGACAAAATTTCCAATGCATGTGCACAATGGTAATTATTATTAACGAATCACTATGAAATTAAAAAGAATTATTTTTAATAGTAATAAAAATAATTACTTTTAAAATTACTTTTAAAAATAATTCTTTATTCCTATTCAAGGGAATATATGTATATATATATATACACGTAGAAGCAACGAAAGTATCAAACGGACGAATTTTCAATTGATTTCTTCAATTGCGGGAGAAATATTTTCTCTTTAATGCATGTCTGGCTAAACCGTGAATGGAACATATTTGCCAGGAAAAAGGATTCCAACTGAAACCTGCGATATAAACTTTAACCCTCTTTAAAAAGTTTCTCCTTGTTGTAGACATCTAAGATTTTTTTAAGTTTTTTTAAGTTTTTTTTTTTTTTTTTTCCAACTAACGCAACTTAAAATTCAATTTGATTCTGATATTATAGCCTCATCAATAAACTGAATTTGTATTTATAAGCGGTTCGAATTTTTTTTATAACCCGTTTGTAGTTACTAGTTGGTCGATTTGCCGCCCATCCTTTAGTGCTGCCAGATTTTTTTTATTCAATAGCTACCAAAAATTTTTAGAAGGGGCATTTGATATACATAAAACGCGAATAAAATCGAAGAAACGTCGATCACATCATTTCTTAAAATTATTGGTGACATTTAAATAAAAAGTTCGCAATCTATAATAGGTGGCGCTGTCTATAGCGACTACTAACGGGATAATTATGACAACAGCCAATGCAGTTATGGTATTGATTTTATTATTTACTATATTATAAGTTATGCTACACAGTTTTTTTCCCTTTAAAATTTATTAAACTATATTTATTGGAAGCTGATTTTTTTTTTTTTTTTTTTTTTTTTTTTATAAAAATGAAGATATGAAAGATTTTGTTTAGTCAAGGAACTTTTGTGTATTCTGAAAATATTTTCCTAAGAAATGATTGCATTTCAACAACAGAGTACTTCAACTATGCCACATCAAATATTTACACACAATA
Organism: Salticus scenicus; assembly: GCA_963930645.1. NCBI lineage: Eukaryota > Metazoa > Arthropoda > Arachnida > Araneae > Salticidae > Salticus > Salticus scenicus. Next base: position 138,151,085 of record OZ005655.1, read on the forward strand.
TGGCATAAAGCGTATATATCTAAAAGAAATCTATTTTTAGATTTCGGAATATGATACACTGTTTTCCTTTTAACTTTCAATTTTTTACATTTATGACTTTCTTAGATGTATAATATAAGAGGACAAATGTCATTTTTGAAGAGTTTTTGCTTCCAAACAATTTGTTTTGAAATAGTTTTCGAAACCAAATAGCTTTCTTTCTGTCATGAAATGTATATATATATAAACATATTGAAACCTCAAACTATACAATTTATCCTTCAGGTTCAAAGCATTCGAAACTAAACTATAAAAATACAATCTTTCGTTAGAAGTGAAGCCATGGGTTATATTTAGATATGTTTTCTTTGTTCGTAGGTATTTGAGAAAATATACTTTTATATTCCAAAATATATATGGTTGGATTTCTCTTGGGATATGGAAGTAATAAAAACCTATCTATTCTGGAACATTGTTACACATACATATACATATTAAGTTTAATTTCAATTTTTTACTTTATGAATTTTTCAGACATATGAGATAACGGGACAAATGTTGTTTTGTTTCCCAACAATTTATTTGAAGATGTTTTTCCAAACGAAATAGCTTTCTTTGCCATGACGTATACATATAAATAATAATAGTTATGGTTAAACTTCATATATATTCCGCATTCTGTAGCTGAAAAGGTTATATGTGGAAGATTCATAAGATGACAAAAAAAAAATATATATATATATATATATATATATATATATATATATATATATATAAAGTAAAAAAATGTCCAATAGATGCAACTTGTATGAAAAATAAATAAATAAATAAATAATAAAACAGAAAATAAAACAAAGAATTAACTCCTGAGGATTGCATAAAGGTCTTGAATTTAGATTCAGTCTAGGTCATTTATTTTTTAAAATTACCTTTTTTCTGGGAAAAGTGCAGTCTGGTGGACAGTTTTTTAAGCTAAAAACTTTTTATACCTTGAGCGCATCTCATGACTCGTCCGCATACCAAATCTAGTGGTAATCCTTTCGCTTTCTTAAAGTGTCAAGGAATTAAAAAAATTGCAATAGATGCAACTTGCATGGAAAAAAATATAACAGAAAATATGACAAAGAATTAGCTCCTGCGAATTGTATAGACAATTGGAACAATCTTTGAACCGTTTTAGATTCAGTGTGGATCATTTCATTTTTTAAAATAATCTTTATTTTTGTGAAAAGCACAATTTGGTGGACAGATTTTTAAACTGAAAATATTTAAAAACTTGAGCGCGTCTCATGACTCGTCCTCATAGCAAATTTAGTAGTTAATCCGCTCGCCTGCTTAATGCGTCAAGGAATAAAAAAAAAAAAAAAAAAAAAAAAAAATGTAGTAAAGAATTAATTGATGCGGAGTGCATAAGTAACTTGAGCATTTCTTGAACCGCTTTAGATCAAGCGTAGGTCATTCGTTTTTCAAAATTATCTTTTTTTCTGTGAATTGTGCAGTCTGGTAGATAGTTTAAAAAAAAAAAAAAATTATACCTAGAGTGCAAGCTAAATTTAATAGCAATTCGCTCGCCACCTTTATCAGTTGCTGGTTACACTGGGATGTAAATACCATGTACATATTGAAATTTCAAACTTTGCAATTTGTCTCTCAAGTTCAAAGTATTCGAAACTTAAACTATAAAGGTACAATGTTTCCTTAGAAATAAAGTCACAGGTTAGTCGGATATATTTACCTCATTCTTAGATATTTGTAAAAGAGTGCTCTATATTTTCACCTTCTATGTTGGTTAAACAACTCATGTAAGTCGCCATGTAGGTTGAGTTTCTCTCTCTCTCTCTCTCTCTCTATATATATATATATATATATATATATATATATGTATGTATAAAACTTTCGCTGGAATTTTTTTTTTTTCTTTTTCGTTTGCGACAACATTTTCTCGCGGAGAGCAGGGTTCTCCGTGGCAGGAGAGGTATCAATGTTTTTCGAATACTCTAAGGATGACATTTCAGTCAGTTAGAAATTTCTATCACATTAATTAACTAAGTTATTAATTTAAAATGTCGGGTTTATGAAGGTACTCTATTTGCCAACTTGAAAACAGTTTCCCTTATGACTTTGTTTTTCTGTCATGATGTCATTTTCCATAGGAAAATTTAAATGTTTAAATGAATAATAAAATAAATGTCAATGTTGCTATTAAGATTTTTTTTTCTGGCAATTTCTTATGTTGTTTATCAGTTTATATATGTTCTTTTCTAGAGAATAATGATCCCCATTATCCATTACAGGAAAAAATTTAATTTGATGATATTTTTTATAGTTACACTTGTATTATATCAAATTTCGGTATCCGAGACCATCACCATGCATAAATTGGATGGATTCTGAATATTTGTTGACAATATCTTCTGAATAAGTATTGGTGATGACTTCTGAATATTTGTGGGTGACATAAGTATTGATGTTGTTTTCTGAATAATTGTTGGCGATATCTTCTGGTGATGACTTCTTAATTTTTTGTTGGTGATATCTTTTGAATATGTATTATTGATGGCTTCTGAATATTTGTCGGCTATTTCTTCTGGATATAACCAACAAATAATCGGAATTTGAAATTTGCCACCGAAATAGCTCTATCTTATCTCACCAAGATGTTTACTTACACATTTGCGACACTCATTTTAATTTATCGACAAAAGTATAGAATAAAAAAGTAAATTAAAGTAAATTAAAAGTAAAATATATAAAAACCTTCAATGGGCTCCTATACTAAAGCTATACCAAAGTAACTTTAAGAAATAAATATAATAACTGATGCTAGGGAGTGAAATACAGTTACTTCATGCTTTTGTATAAAAGAATAGATTAAAATAAAGCCAGTCGTACTAAATTAAATTCTGTTCACAAATAATGTAACCAGCATTTTAATTTTTATTTTTCCCTCTCTCTCTCACTGTCCCTCTCTCTCTCTCTCTTTTTTTTAACGAGCAATTATACCAAAAATTCATCCTCAAATGCTGACAAAAATTTAAAAGTAGGGGATCATATACTAAAGCTGTAACACATAGTAGTCTCGATATTACGAATTTCTTTCTATTCGAAAAAAAAAAAAAAAAACTTATTTCAAGCATAATATTTCATTTTAAAAAATGTGGTATTAAATACTATGTATTTCAGTTTGACATTGAATATGGAGATTTCTATAATATTTTTCTGCTTTTGTCTTCCGTTATGCACTATTAATATTCCTGTTCAGTGAAATCCCTTCCGTGCAGGATCAAAATTTTGATGTAATGTCTGCGGATCACCGCTAGGGGTGACTCCCAGACCGTTACCAATTGCCCATTGCGCAGCACTAGTGCGACGCAAAACTCATCCAACCAACCAACCAACCTTTTTAGTGAAAGGCAAAGCAGCGAATAGGTAGGCAGAGCCGTACAGGGGTTAATAAGTGAATAAGCGGAGCGAGCCGAGGGCAGAGCCATCTAGTATTAGGAAAAAAAAAAAAAAAACACGTGGCTGGCATAGAATAGACACACTTTTCTACTGTACTTACCAATTACGTCGCTTAAACTACAATGCGTCTTATTTACATAATGCCATGCATATATATATATGACATAGCAGAATATAAAAGATGAAAGCATATATTATATATGCTTTCATTATTTGTATTCTCATTTATATATATTATTATTATTATTTATTTATTTATTTATTTATTTTTTTTTTCAAAACATTTTTCCATTTATTCATGAGTTTTTTATCATTTCATCCGGTGCAATGTTTGAAAATGTTTTCATCGTATATATATATATATATATATATATATATATTGCGTAATTTAATAAAAATTATGTTGTTATGTTGTGTCTAGGAAAAATAAAAACTATGTTGTTATGTTGTCTGTTATGTTGTATGCAGTATAAATAAATTAAAATGTCCTCTAAATAATTTATCTCATCTAGACCTTAACTTATCAGAAAACTTTTGCAAGTTCCTGCACATAAATCAGTCGCTCTATTTATGATGTTTTGAAAATAGTATATGCCGTTTTAAATTTTAGTAACATATATTAGTTTCAAGACATTGTAAAAATATTTATAGAAATTGGGGCATTCACAGACAAACAGACATAAACACAAACTTACAGAAGAATCGAAATCATAATAATTTTTAAATTTTTTTAGAAAAAAATAAAGAAGTTCATGAAAACTAGAAATGCACTTCCAGTAAGCTCCTTTTATATCCTCTAATATATATCTGAATACTTTTATGTAGCAATGTAAATCAATTATTGACGTTAATCGCACCGTGTTTTATATAAAGTATACTTTTTGCGCATATTATCAATATATGTGATTTTTCGTGCAGTACACAGGTATTAAAATCTTCTTTATAAAGATATCTAATTAAATTAAATTCAAGAGAAATATCTTGGGTGCCCCTATATACAATGTGCTCCTGTTATTTAAACCATTTTAGTGGGATCATGCCACAGAGGATTTGAATAACATGTATGAGTTTCAAATTATTCTAACACTATTCACGGAAATTAGATCACGGACAGGGTAACGGACAGGCAAATGAACACATAGATAAATAAAACAAAGTCAGAAACACTTTTTAACTTTGCTTGAAAATATTAAACTTTTTATATAATTGGATTTCTCTTAGAATATGAAAGCAATAAAAATCTATACTCTATGCAGATGTTTCTGGATTTTCTCCCTCATCTTTATTGAATCGAAAATTTTGTATAGCAAAAATCCTCTCTTTCTCTTCATATATATATATATATATGTTTTTCATTCAATTTTATTTTGAAGCACAATTTTTAGAATATATTATTTGCTTTACAAAGTGTATAATTCAATTTGATTTTCTGTAAAAATAATTTAGAAATAAAGTTAAGATTATTTAATTTAAGTCGATGATGAAATTTTCTTAAAAATTGTAAGAATTTATTGTTCTTGTTTTTTAGATGTCATTTTTTTTTTTTTTTTTAAGTACACTCTAGGACCAAAAAAAAAAAAAAAAGCGATGCACCAAGAAGGAGTAATGCAAATTGGACACAAATTGACTGCATACAGGTTTCGATGGGAAATGCAAAATTTTAAAGTTTGGCTGCCATAGAATGAGCATGTGATGCTGCAGCGCATCTTAACTGCGCATCTGGCAGAATATTCAGAGAAGAAAATTTGATACCAATAAGTTATTTGATAGTTTTATTTCATGTACTCAGATAGACAGTAACTTTCCCTGGTTCACAGGTGCGCAAACAATATACGCAGATGTCAGCATTTGAGAGAGGAGTGTAGTTGGGCTCAAACAAGCCGGTTCCTCTAACCTGCGAATTGTTTGAAATTTGGATAGGAGCGATGCCAGTATTAGATGATGTTGGCAGGAATGGGAGAACCATGGCCGAACATAATGCTAATAAGGAAGCGGTCGGCCTAGAGATAGGACAGAACATAAGAACCGATCAATCGTCAGAGAAGTACTCAAAGCCCCAAATTCGTGGTTATCATCGATCCTACGTGCAACTGGTACCTCATTGACTTCAAAATCCATTAACAGGCAGCTCAGAGAAATGGGGTTGAGCTCACGGAGACCTTGCGTCGACTACTATTAAACTTTGTATACCGACAAGCCAGCTTACAGTGATATCGGGCGCATTCGACCTGAAATGCTACTGAATGGAGTAGGAATGTCTTCAGTGATGAGTCCAGCTCCAATTTGAGCTCCTATGACATGCGAAGACGCGTCTGTAGACGCCTCGAAAAAAGAAGGATTTCAACTTGACTGTCGCCGGCCATACGACTCGACAACCAGGAGTGGGTGCCATTTTATTTCATAGCAGGACCCCTTTGGTTTCCTTCCGCAGCATCTTTAAGCAAAGCGGTACGTCGGCAGAATTCTACATCCGGTTTTGTTGTTCTGCATATTACGCAATTTTGAGCGTTTATTTAAACATGATAATGCCCGCCCGTGCACGAAGATAGTTTTTACTGCTTGTTTTCTTCCTTGTCCAACATTATTTTGATCAGCGAAGTCGCCGGATCTCTCTACCACTGAGGACATTTTGAGCAACATGAAAAGGGTCCTACAACCACCTCGGGATTTTGCCAATCTAACGCACCAATTGGACAGAATTTAGCACGATATCTCTCTGGAGGACACCTGCCAACTCTATCAATTAATGCCAAGCCAATAAATGCTTACATAAGGTCCAGAAGTGGACCAAAGCTTTATTGATTTGTTTACTTTGTGAGTCCCTTTCTCTTGATTAAATCATCCAAATTTTCTGAAACTATAATCATTTGTTTTTCTACACATGTATATCACATCTACCAATTTTCGTCCCATTCGGATAACTCCTACTTGGTGCATTTTTTTTTTTTTTTCCTTGGAGTGTAATTACAAAATAACACATTCACTCTATGTTTTTTATTTAAAATTAAATTACCTGTAACACGGAATTTTAATCATTTTAATGTGTAATTTATCTTTCTTTTTTCTTCAATTGTCTTTAAAAAAAAAATAATAATAATAAGGAGAAAAAGAAAAAACAATATTCTTTATCTTAAAAGAATGTAAAATCTTCCAAAAAGTGTACATTGTATAAATTAATAAATAAAATATATAAGCAGGACCGTTCATAATATAGAACTTACAGCTTTTTTTTTTTTTTTTTTTTCCGAATACAAAAAAGTCATTCGTATATACTATAGCCGATATGGACTCAAATTATTTGAATATATTTTTATATTTTTTTAATTAAAGAGAACAAAACTGATATGTCTTGCATTGTTTTGGAAAACATGATCAATGTGGAAAACAATGTGTGTAGCTGTTATAGTTATTTTGCAATGAAGAAAATAATTTACACATATATGTGTAATGTATGGTAATTATTGGATATTTATAAAGTCAAGCGTGAATTATTCTAGATTTTTGTTTTCGTATATGCAATCATAATAAAAATTTGTAATTTATGAATTAAATATAAGTTTTAACTATTTAAATTCCTTACTTTTTTTTCCGCAAGGAAATGCTTCATCTTTTAAAAACCAAGGTTCTAAATCAACAATTTACAAACTAAATAAATCAAAACTTTCATTAAATATAAATCTTATACATTTAAATTAAAGCTCTCTTTAAATATTATTACAGTTTCCTTTCATTAGATTTAAGAAACTCGCCACTTGCTACGTGGCAGTAAAAAATGAATAAATAAATAAAATAAAGTAAAATGTCTATTTTTAAAAATTAAACAACTTGCCATTTTTTACTTTTCGAACATACATACAGTCAGCAGCAAAAGTATCCGAGCACTAGCAATAATTCCTGTCTAAAAAAGTGCACTTAATACAGATTTTTTAAATAAATCCTTGTCGAGCCATCTTCTTAGTCAGTCTAAGAACATGATTCGACAAAGATTTACTTAACAAAACTGATTTAAGTGAATTTTTTTTTTTATATCGGAATTATTGGATGGTGCTCGGATACTTTCGCTGCCGACTGATGTAAGGAAAGTATTGTAATCATGTCAAAAATCCCACATTGAGATTTTGGGGGGTTTATACGTTTTGAGGTTCCCTGAGTTCATATTTACAATTTTAAAAATGATGTATGTGCGTTTGTGTGTGCGTAGCTGGGGCTGGGGTTGTGTGTGTGTATGTATGCGAGTGAATACGATAGCGCCTAAACGTTTTGTTCGAATAAGCTGAAAATGGGTACTGAGGTCATAGGTTATGATAGCACGAACGCATTTGATTTTGGTAAATCTAGGCTTTTTTTTTTTTTTTTTTCTTTACAGCGATGAAAAAAAAAATCTTTATCATTATGGCCTATGGACCCAAATTCTTTAAAGTGCAATCTAAACGCTTTAGTAATCTGAATTGAAAATTTATACACATATTATAAGTCACCGTCACACATACTGTATAGATTTTAGTGAGTCTAGCACTTATAGTTTACTTATAGTTTTTTTTTACAGGGATACAAAGAAAAATTCTTTATTATTATGGTCTATGGACCCAAATTTTTTAAAGTACAATAGCGTCTAAACGCGTTATTGGATTGAGTTGAAAATTTATACATATATTACAGATCATCGTCGCACGAATTAAATAGATTTCCGTGAATAGATTTCCGTCCTTAAAGATTTTTGCAGGTTTACAACAAAAATTCTCTATTATTGTGATCTATGGGCTCAAATTATTTCAAGTGTAGTAACGTAAAATTAAACAATTGAGAAATATACTCAAACATCCTATTATAATTTTCGCTTTTGTTTATTTAACGAATTGTCTTAATTTAGTATATTTATACAACCATTCGAACTTAATATTCGGAAAGTCAAGTGGAGTCACTGCAGATATTTGTTTTTTTGCCGTGTGCTTAATAAGTGATAATTTCACCTTATTTTAATCAGTGGCGAACAAGTTCTGCGTTTTATTCAAAAACATAACATTTGATTTTTCAGTTGGTCCATAGAGAATTCAAAAATTTTTTAATGAATTATGGAAAAATTACATAAAATCAGACTAATTGGTTTTTCAGTTGATCATAAGAGAATTCAAATTTTTTTAAACTGAATATGCAAAAATTACATATTTCAAGGAGCCTGTCTATGTAAAGTCTATGTTCGAAAGAAGACATTTCATACAATTGAAGATCTTGAAATTTGTTTTAGAAAAATCAGAGAAATTAAAATAGATCCTTTACAAAAATCAGCAAACTTAAAACAAACTACTCACAAAAACCGTAAAGAAAGTTCCCTATTTCGGTAATCAGCCAAAAAATTCCAAAAAAGTGGTGCGAGAATCTACAAGGGGAAAAATTTAGATTTTACTTTTCAGGTCTAGATTCCACAAACACTGAATAAAAATTCCGTAACTGACATATAGAAAATAAACTGCGTTTCTAGTAAAATACAGTTCCACGTCATCCTTATAAATTCTAGTTACCTTTACTAGCGAGTCCTAAAAACCCCTATTAGAATTCTCGCAATCAATTTTATTTTATAATCTCTACAAATAAATGTAAACACAGGAGGCGAGTTTTTTAATAACTATAATTTTGGTTTATGACTGAATTCTAGGAAATCAAACGAGAATTTCTCCCAATACAAAAGAGTCATAATATTCATAATATTGTTTCATCATCTAGGAAAGTCTAAATTAGAAATTCTCGATCACTTCGTCTCTCCAGGTTATTTGTTTACTTTATACTCTTAACTCGGAAGTTTATATTTCTAGTTTAATGATTCAGAAAATGACTATGTATTCGTTCTAGAAAATGAAAGCGATATATTTTTTTCTCAATGAAGTGTTTACTGATCAGATCTCATGTAAGTACTACTTCTCTACTTAATTAAATTATTAAATGCTGTTTAATTAAATTCCTACTTTTTCTTCCAAACTTCAAGAATTAAAAAATTATATATATAAATTTCTTCTGCTGTCACAGCTGATGCTATCACAGCTACTATATTCAGGTCCTTCCTTACACTTTTAGCTGCTCAGGTTGAAAGATTTTAGCCATCCTAGGCGCAGTGGCGTAACAAGGGTGGGACGGAGGAGAATTTCCGCGCCGAGCCTCTAATCAGGAGGGAGGGGGCCTCCGAAAAAAACCTTAACCTTTAAGTATATGTATCTGCTGAAGTTATCGTACCATTATTGTAACATTAAATATTCACTTCAATTCTACTTTAAGCCGTAATGTTCTTTTCTAAAGAACCTTAATGTACAAAAAGTGACTGTAGAATAACAACTCTAAAACCAAAGAGAGAGAGGAAAAAAAAAACGCATTTATGCAAAGATTGACTAAAGCAATCCAAGCAGATCCATTGCTCCTTTTCTTCTTCATCGTTTGGGTTTGCGAATCAATCTTAAAACTTACCTCAATGCCATTTAATAATAATAAATTTAAGTGAAGAAATGAGAGGGAGTCTCAATAAAGGCGAGGTTCGAATTAGGGAGCCTCAGTGAGACTTTCGCCCCAGGCCTCTATAGTTGTAGTTTGCCACTGCCCAGATGAAAGATCGAGAAACATCTAGCCTCTGTACACTACAATTTTAAAAAGCGTTGCACAACCACGGAAAGCGAGAAACTTAGTCTATGGGTTCCATTGAAGATTTCATTTTCTGACCGCATTGTGAGGAAAGGTGATTTCCATCCTTGTGAAAATAAGGTATATTGAAGATATTTTAAGTTCTCAAACACACACATACATTATTATATGTGTATAAAAAATCATCTACAGGACAAATAAAATTACCCTAGAATTTTCTCATTTTTATGTTGGGGAGGAATAAATTTTAACACGATTTTAGTTATCTATTATTTTGTTTTGTTATTATCAGGTCTATCTAGCATTGCCAGGGGTAATATATTGTTTATGAATTTTAAGAATTATCAAAGCTACTGTCAATTTAGAAATTTGAGGTTATTAAACTTTTCGATTAGAATAACACAGCCCAAGACATTTCCTGCTTCACTTTTGCTCACTACAATTTATAAAACTATTTCTTATTCGTGCTACGCTGAAAATACTTTGAAAAGCATAATCGAAAGTACGGTCATCAATAAAAGCACATAGGATTCAATTCGCAGCATTCAGTTCTCGATAGGTATCAGTATGACATCTAGCATCAGCTTCAATTCGAATATGAAGTTGCTCTTCAGTTTCACCTTGTCTTCCAATCGCTGTGCATTGAGTATCAGCACGTAAACTGGCTTCTCGTTGTTATATTTTTCCTTGCCTTCGATGAACTTTTCTTTCAGCATATTCCTGATGTCTGGCTGATACCTGATTTTTGACTACTTCTTGCCTTTATGCCGTTGCCTGTTGAGCATGGGCACGAAATATGGATTGTCGCTGTTCGAAAGTTCCTTCTGGTCTTCAAATAGATTTCTTTTTAGCCTGTTTGACTGTTCAGATTCATCTTATTGTCTAGCCACTGTCCGTTGAGTATCTGTACTGCTATTTATCTTTCCCTGTTCGTTAGTTTCTTCTTGTCTTCCATTAAATTTCTTTTGAGCATGTTCCTGACACCTTGCTTTTATTGGTTCTTAAATTACTTCTCTTATTCTAGCCATTGACCTTTGAGCATCTGCAAGTTAGCTGTCTTGTCACTGGTAACCAGTTCTTTCTAGTCTTCTATCAGCTGTCTTTTGAGAATTATCAAAGTAAAAATCAAATTAAAATTTGATTCACAATAAAAAAGAATAAGAAGAATAAGAAAAGAAAAGAAAAGAGAAAACAAGTGCGCGGAAGAAAAAATATATGACTACAAAAGGACATGAAAAAATCTCTTTTCGGCAAGCTTAAAGGCAAAGGTAGACTACTTCACATTAATGTTACAAAAGTAAAGAAACATTACATATGCATTAACACATACCTTAGCCGATGGCTTTGTTCCCACACATTGCATTATTTACGTCGCTATTCCGTTTTCAAGAAAATTTATTTTTACTATAAAAGGGTTTTATCCATTTTACTTAAAATTTTAGGCTAGATTTATTGGTCTGTAAATGTTTCAATTTTTTTAAATTCAAGCTCATAATCATTCAACAAATAAAAATAATAAAGATATACAATCCCAGCAATGGTGAATCCGGGAGGAGGGTATTGGGCTACAGACCTCTCCCCACCCAAGCTGAATCAAAATTATAAATTTTATTTACAATCCATATAACTGTTGGTTCAATATCTATCTTTTAAAGAAAAATAATAGAAACGTAAAAATGCACTTTTGACCTTACTTTTGTCAAACACTGATGCGCCTGCCACTGCTATGGTCAAACCAAATACAGTTAAGTGGTAGTGGTTTTTGGATAGTTATTTCATTCTAATTTTCATTGAATTATTGAAAGTTTTGTATCGTGTTTTTGTGATTCTTATTGTAAGATGAGTAAAAATTGTAAAGTGAAACTGTTTTGGTTCACATAAGCTGGAACATTAACATTAGTTAGCATTGGACATTTGAGCACCACTAAATTTCAATGTGAATTGTTACGAATTTAGTGAATTGTATGACTTGGCGAGATTTTGGGGGCAAAACATACAAGTTAGCAATGAAATTTGTGATTTGGTGGCAAAATTTGATAGTTGACGACAAAATTTTTGATTTGGTGACGAAATTCGTTAGCTGGCGATAAAATTTGGCGATCTTGGCGATGGAGAATGGCAGCTTTGGCGTCACTATAATTTCTTCCCACGCAAAAACCTCATATCTCTTCACAAACCAAAATCTTGTTTCCACAAGATAAAAAGTCAAAGGATCGTAAATTTTAAATTCTTGCCTAATCCGGAATTCTAAACTAATCACCACAAACGATATTTGTATTAAGACTATTATATTAAGTATTATTTTAATTTTATATTTTTAAATGATTAATTAAAGCAGTTAGCATGGTTTTTACATTTTCAGTGATCTTTTTACTTTCCAAACATCCATATATGTAATGAAAGTATTGTAATCATGTCAAAAATCCGAATTTTAGATTTTGATGTTTCTATACGATTTGAGGTCCCCTGAGTCCGTTTTAACTGTTTTTACGATGATGTATGTATGTGTGTGTGTATGTGTATGTGTGTGAGTGAACACGCTAGTGTCTAAACGCTTTGCTCGAATGAGCTAAAAGTTGGCACGTATGTTGTATGTCACCGTAGCACGAACCCTATTGATTTTGGTGAATCTAGCACTTATAGTATTTTACAGGGACACAAAGGAAAATTCTTTGTCATTATGGCCTATGGGGCTAAATTTTTAAAAGTGTGATAGTGTCTAAACGCCTTATTAAACTGAGCAAAAAAATTGTACACATGTTATAGGTCACAGTTGCACGAACTGTATAGATTTTGGTGAATTTAGCGCTTACAGTTTTTTTACAGGGGCACAAAGAAAAATTCTTTATCATTATGGGACCAAATTTTTAAAAGTGCGATAGCGTCTAAACGCCTTATTCAATTGAGCTGAAAATTTATATGAATATTATAAGTCACAGTTGCACTAATTATAAGCAAGCATTTTGGTGAATTTATAGACTTTTACAGAGACACAACGAAAAATTCTTTATCATTATGATCTATGGGCTCAAACCTCAGTAGCGTTAAATAAAACATTGTGTACTATATGGAGAAAAGTACTCAAACACTCTATTATGATTTTCTCTCTTTTATTTATTTAACAACTCCTGTTTCTTTACATTATCTATAAAACCGTTAATTAATGAATGTTTGGAAAGTCGAGTGGAGTCACTCCAGATTTTTTATTATCGTTTGCACGTGACATAAGCATAAGATTATAAATTGAAGCAATGAAAGCTATAGAAAATGTCGGCTACATCACAATTGAAGAAAAATCACTGTTTAACTTGTAGCTTTTAAGCAACTGAAGCTTTATGGTAAGGCGATAATTCGCCTAATTTGAAGTTTTCTCCTATTTTCAATATTAAAAAAATTATGTGCAAATGAAAATTTTTACCACCCACCATTTCCACCCCCTTTGAGCTGGATACCCCATCTACGAACTCTACCGAAATTTTTACTGTCTTGACAACATATCCCGAGCTGGTTAAATTTAAATAAAAATTACTGCAGTTATCGTGTTCACAACTTAACATGGGAAAAAGCGTTATACATATATATATATATATATATATATATATACATATACCTATATATATATAAACTTTTGAACGGAGGGTGGTTTTGGGTTCTAGGGGCCATGATCGGTGAAGATACGAAGAAATTTTCCAGAAATCGTGTCCTGAGGACCATTGCACTAGGTAGATTTCCTATAAGGAATCCACCTAAAAATTTAGAATCGAAAGTTTCTAATATAAAGGTGTTATAAAATAAGTAATATTTAAATAATATAAAAGAAATAAAACTATATGAAAAAAGTTAAAAAAAAAAAAAATATATATATTGAAAATGGCTAATTAAATAACCTATTTTAAAATTTTTAAGCTTTGAAAGTATGCGATAGAATCAAACTTATCGAACCTAAAAAACCTTGAGAATCGCATTGCAAGTTACCGCGCCCCTTGATTTTGAAAAAACTAATTTTAAGTAGAAATTTTGTCATAAAATAAGCTTATGTGTTTAAGAAGTTTATTGTAAGGGATAGGAGTGGGATAGTTCTAAAAAAAGCTGGCTGTGGAAACCCTAATGCATATATATAGCTGATATACTACAACAAATATAGATATCCCATAAATATCATATCATTTAACATCGTTTTTTTTTTTTTTTTTTTTTTTTTTTTTTCTAGAAGAGTGAGAACGAATTTTGTTACTTTTGCTCTGTTAACAAAAGACACTACATTCATTTCCAAATTCCACTGCGGGACGCAAAACTTTATTGAGCGGGCCGAATTTGACCTGGGGGCGCGGGATGGAAACCCCTGTGATAAATGATGATCTTCTATGAAGTGCATTGCAAACAATACACAAATATTAAAACGCAAACAAAGCCACTAGAAAAAAAAGAAGAAAAAAAATGCAGTGCTAAAAGTATTTTCTCTCTCTGCTTCTGAAAACTTTCCTATAAAGCTGCCAAACTGCCAAATTTGTCCCATATGGAAGACTATCAAGGTTGATTTTTTTCTTTTTTATCTGTAAAATGAAAGAAAAAACCGACGGCCAATATTAGTAGACCTAACTTTTATTTTATAACTTTCAGCTGCCCTGGTCGGCCGCCTAGTTCGCGCCCCCAAGAACACCCTTGACTACATCACTTGTGAACCATTTATCTATTTATGTATTATCTTTCTTGTTTTAATCATAGACCTTATATAGATAGACCACGCATCCTCCCTCATTATCTGTCTGGGACATGAAGTAGCTTCCCCAGCGAACTTATCACGTGATGCAGACCTGGAGAGAGAGACGAGAATGAATATTATGTGATTTTTCCATAGGAAAGAAAGTAGTTTTCAGCTTTTAAAATTCTGTATTGTACACACACTTTTTATTTAAGCCTTTAGATTTACGTGTCGTTGGAAAGCTAAAATGTCATAGATTAATTATAAAAAAATTTCTTTTGTGAGAAACCATTCTGAAGGGGAAATTTTTTTGTTTGAATTCCTACAAAAATAAGTGCTTTCTTATGGAAGAATCTCCCTCAACTCCCTGTCACGTGACATACGGCGTTGACCACAAAAGATGAAGGTTTCAGATTACACCCTCATGTTGAAGACATTCACTATAATGGGAAGTCCTATTGGTGGCGTAGTCTATATATATAAGGTCTATGGTTTTAATCCACTTTCATTTAAAGTAATTATTCCATGAATTGTTCGATTCTCAAGTTTATTTATTTATTTATTTATTGAAATGCAAATTAATTCCCTGTTATATTATCCACTTTAACTTTCGTTGTTAATTTGACCATTTAGATAAATCAGTATAATTTATGTGACTTACTTTCTTTCAAAACATAATAATGTACTAATAAAAAGATGCGTTACCTTCAGTGAAATTTCCTCAAACAAAAAGTGGAAAAAAGTATTTCATGGGGAGGGAAATAAAATAAAATAAAGAATATATCAGAAAATTGTTTTCAGAACCTGGAAAAGATTTCCGTTTTAATGTCCTACTTTGATAAGATTATTTGTTTTTTTAACGGTTTGTTGAAACTTGTTTAAGTGCTATTAAATACAAACCCGCTCAAGGGTTTCTTAAATTGATAATAAAAATAGTTTTACGTGTCTTTCAAATGGAAGAATAGAAGTATTCCTAAAGGTTAAATTACTGAAATAAAAAAATTCTTTTATTTAGATTTTTAAATAAAAGATGTTATTATTAATATGTCTATATATGTAAAAATTGGAATTGTGATTAATTGGAAAGTTTTTTTTTTTCACTTTTTTGTATGCATGGAATAATGCAATAAAAATAATTTCACTTGTTGATATAATTCATTTTTTGTTGTTTAAGTGAGATTTGACGATATATATTTTTAATTTCTAACAAATTTTGAAATTATTTATCTTTTCACATTTTTTTTTTTTTTTTAATGCATCTAATAATACAATAAAAATTGTTTCATTTGTTGATATAATTCATTTTTCATCTTCTTAATAATAAAAGCTTCCGGAATAACAGCTAGAAAACAACGTCAGTTACAAAAATGTATTAACATAAGAAAAATAAATTTTTATCCTTGGTTTGAAGGAATGCATAAAATAATGTAATAAGGATGATTTAACAGAAAAAAAAAAAAAAAAAATGACATCAAAATTAAACAATGTATCGAAAAATATATTTGGTGTGATTTGGAACAAAATAAGTCGAAATGATAATTTAAAATAACAGATTAATGAATATTAAAAGGCGATTTGGAGCTGGATTATTATAACCCACGCTAAATACAACGGAAACAGCTCACTGCTTTCCAATTTTTTCTCCCTGGTGTTCAAGACGTTGAACACTTCCTTGATTTTAACAGATGTAATGCTATATAAGGATCACCTCTTGACGATTTGTCTTTTTCAACTCCCTTAAAATCTGCGAAATTGTGATCATAACATTGAGTTAAATTAAAGGGGGAAAAGTAAAAAAATATTTAAAACGATTATAGTAAATAATAATAATAATTTCTTTAAATATCGACCGCTAGGCGCGCAAATGCCGAAATAGTTGTTTAAGAATGGTTTGGAGTATATATTTTCATTTTCTAGCAAATTTTATGACTTCGATTCATCTGTCTGTTCCAGTTTTCATTTATGAAAATATTTTTAGAATTCTATGAAATGCTTTTTAACTGAATTTATTTATCACATCATATATATTAAATCATAAATACTTTTGAGCATCACTGGAAAAGTAGGTAAACAAAATTGTGTTTTAAATAACATTTATTTTTTATTTTATTAATAAAAATCTGCATTTGTACTTATGTTTCTTTCGCAGCACCTGCATAATATGCAATATTTACTCAGTTGTGCAAAATTGTTTTACTAGGTAAAAATTCTAAGCATTGCAAGATTTCTAATTTCTTGCGTATTAGTCTAAATGATATCAAAACCTGCGTAATACGCAAAACATTTTAATTAGAGAACATCCTGTAATATCTAATAGACCTTAATGTTGAAAAAACTGGCCTTAGAATGAAACCCAATATTTAAAATCAATGTCCAATACCAGGAATTAATGAGCAAAGTTATTCCCATGAATAATAGGATTGCATTTAATGACACCTACATAATACAGTCGAACCTCGTTTACGTGATTCTCTAGAGGAGAGGGGGTTGTTTATGTTATCAGTAATTCATGCTATCAGTAATTCAGTCATACTATCAGTAACTAATCTTCATTTTGACGGGGATTGTTGAAACAGTTCATGTTAAAAGTAATTCACGCTAAGCGTGTTCACGTTAACGAAGTTCGACTATAGAATTTTCCGCTTTATCATATAATTTACTTCATTCAATTCGAACGTTACTTTCTAAATTTCAATTTATATTAACTGATTTATTATTTTATATTCAGTTCTTAATTTTGGCATAAATATGTATTTATTATACACATTTTTAAAATTACGTTTTTTACGGTTTTTTTTTTTTTTTTTAATGTTCGTTTCGTTTTTATAATAGTCATTCGTTAAAACCTTTACATTTAAATTTATGCAGGGGATTTGCGGCATTATTAAAATTTTAAGCGCATTTTATTATATTTTTTACCACTATTTGTAAAAATAATTTTTTTTCTTTTGAAGATTTTATGTTATGCAGAAGGAGATAAGTGGCATTGGCATAGACAAATGATTCTTCCTAGTCCCAAAATATTCGAAATCGGTAGATATTTTAAAAAAAAAATGATTGTACTGTAATAGTAGTGAGAAAATAATAAAATGGTTGTAAAAAATTAGGAATTTTGAGAACCCTGTTTGTCAGTTTTGAAATGTGAATACGTAAGATTTTCCAGTGCCATGTATACATATAAAATTTTACCATAGTAGAAGAGAATAGAGATGAGAAGACCGCAGTATAGATATTTTTCAGTGGATTTAGTGCACGTCAATTAATTTACACTTGATTTTTTGTGCTATTTTATAATTTTATTCCACAATATAATTTTTTCTTTAATTTAATCTTTTAATAAACTATAACGCTCTTCATAACCATTTAATCGAATTAGAAACCTAATAAAGCAGTATTGCATCAAATCTTTAATGTCTAACTATCATTTCAAAGTTGGAAAGGCGATATAAAATTTAATTTATAATTAAAGGCTATAAAATTTAAATTAAATATTCTTTAATAAAAATAAATTTGCTAAGTATGAATAAACATTTACTTTAACTTCTCTTCTCAAACATGAAACATGTCTAAGTGATAAACGTATACATTTGCAACGAAAAAAGCGTCATCATATATTTGAAATAAAGACTTTATAAGAATAGAAATGCGGTAGGAAAATTTATAGATTCCAAACTTAGAGGTTCATCCATCAATATTTGCACTGACACTGTTTTTCATCGAAAGTAAACTCGAGCAATCCTCCTGTTAGATTTTATATTTTATTTAAACATGCTTTTTTTGTTAAGTTTTCAGAAAAAGAAATATGTGACAGTTTCTTTTTGAAATATGGTCACGCATTTTTAACTGATATAGAAAAGCAAATAACGGAATTTTCATAAAGTGTCGTGTTTTTAGGCCAGAGAAATTTTTTTCTTTTGAACAAATCTGAAGTTTTCCTCTGACAATAGTACTTTTTCTTATGATAAACGTATAGGAAACGTGCTTTTATGACATTTTTTTTCTCTCTTTCGTTTGGACATGCCACTATATATATATATATATATATTTGTGATATTTTTACTCGAAATGTTTCCAAGATTTAAGGAAGCATGTTTCTACCAAGTACACGCGATTTTATTTAAATTGATTTATTGTGGTTGCAACGCAAAAAAATATCAAAATCGATGACAATTTATCGAAGTAAAGTATTAAAAAGAATTGAATTCAATCCATTAGACTTATTGTAAATGGGTTAAATATCTTTTTAGTGCATTTTTATGTTAATGTCTCTATAATACTTTTTTTTCCACATTATTTAGCATCCTAAAAGTTTTGCTAGAACAACACTTGGTCACTACTTCACACAACATATAAGTAATTATTGATAACGTTTTTCTCAAACAATGTTATTCTAAATTACAGAATTATCCTCATATTTTACGATGAAAATCGTATACCACTAAAATTAGGAAGCTATCAACTAATCGTGTAAAGGAAATAAGACTTTCTTGAAAATTTATGTTTTAAAATGATAAAGGACTTGAAAAGAAGTGCTGCTTAGTTTTTTCATAATTTACATAATATTACACAAACGCACACATACACACACACACATACACGCACATATATATATACAAAAGGACCCGCAAAAAAATTCCAATGCATTGCGTATTACGGCAGACGTTTTTATAAATCATTTTTAAAGAACTTTATACTGTAAAAATGATAAAGAAATTAGCATTTATTGTCAATATGCTAAAATGTTTTGTATAAAATATGGTAGGGTTAACCCAGATTTACAGGGGCTGCAATTAGAATCTCAGTGCTGAATTTTCTTTTGCGTTAACCATTTTTAATATTTTCCAACAATGTTTAAAAGTGATTATGAATACAATTAGTTTATTTTTATGCCTTTCAGTCCTGTCCGTTGCGTGATAACGTAGGCAATGAACATTGAAAGTTATGACGTACAACAAGTACGTACAGTTGGAAATTGTTAAAAATCAATGCGTACTGCATGAGTTTTCGTTCTTGTTATTTGGTTTATCCACGAAATCCAAACCACTCAATTCCGCGGATAATCGGGAGTATACTCTAATATCATAGATGCCAACATTTTAATTTATTCCGGAGTATTTTTAGCCCCGCCTTTAATTCGCACCACTCTATTTATAGAAAAATTTTCTTGAATGCATAACTTCGATAAAATAAAAAATAAAAAATTACTTTTGTGATATAAAATAAAGGCAGGGCTAAAAATACTCCGGAATAAATTAAAATGTTAGCATATATGCTAATATGCATATACGCATATTATATGCATTTAAAAGCATTAAAACTGCTTTACGGTGTATATGTTGAATTATGAAGTGTGCCAATATTGCTGATGATAAGTTCGTATTTTTCACATTAAGTCTTGTATTTAATCCAAATTGTATTTTTTGAGTTGGGCCTCTATTGCAGCCCATGAGCTATATATTCTGTAATCATTCTCATAACATTGCTTAGCTGTGAAATCACGACTTTTTAAGCTCGGACGCATTTAAAAAAATTACTTTTACTATTTTTTATTTATCAACTTTAAAAATAGATAGTAGCATCAATAAAAGTGTTTTAATCTTTAATTGAAGATTAATTAACTATAGATTATAAAAAATGATAAAAGATATGTGAAATAATGACGGTTAGGCTTAAAAATGTTTAAATTATTTAAATTATATTGATCTGCAAGTAAAAGTCAAAATTTGAGTATTCATCTTTCCATTAATTACGCTTATAATCTTTAATTCTTAATCAATGGCATTATCTCAGAATTATATTTATGAATAAGAGATTAAGTACAGAATCCTAAATTATTTAGTTACTAAAATACCGTTTTCCGTTTGGTGGTGTGATGGTGCGAGTGTTAATGCCTATCAGATATACTAGGGTCATAGACCTGCTTTTCTGTTTGATAATCAGAATTAATTACCAAAGAACTTATTTTTAATGCTCTGAGCTCTAACAGGAATTAATCGGATTCTAAAAGTTTAATTGCTTAACGGAAGTATGGAAGTTTTAATAAGCGTATTAGTTCACTCATCGGTTTAAGGTTATAGAGTGATATAGCAGAAAAAAATCATTAAAAATTGCTTTTAATTGGGAATAATTTGATAGAATTTATTTACATTGCATGAAATAATTACAGATACATATTTTGGTAGTAAAAAATTACAATATACTGGAGTCGTAAAATACATAGAATGTAATTTCCCACTTAAAATTGTTTTTATAAATGTACACTCATGTCCAAAATTATTTTTACATGGATTAATTCACGGATTTCTCGGAAACTGTAAACTGTAATTTTATGAATTTTTCTAGAATTATATATATATATATCAGAGTTGCCAAATTTTATAATTTATTCCAAAGCATTTTTAACCCCGCCCTCCTTTCGCACCGGAATTTTTGTAGAATTCCGGTGACAATGTGACTCTTCCGGTGACTCTTCAATATGTGACAACGGTTAAACAAGAAGAAAATCTTTCTTGAAAATTACTAGTATGAAAAAAAAAGGCGGGAACAACATTGCTCCAAAATAAATTATAAAAGTTGGCAACTTTGTATATATTATGACACATAAATATAAAGGAGTAATTTATAAGAGCACTGCTTATGATATATAACAGTAGCATGAAACAATAAATATTATAAAAAAATGTGGTCCTACAAACATGGATGACATCAATTGGATATTTCTTTTAAATCTTTATTTTTGGGTATGTAGTGGTAAATTTGGACATGAGTGTAATCAAAATATTACAGCGACGGAAAATTTTATTCAGTATTATAAACAAGCAACTGTATATAATTTTTACCAGACTTATTGTTTCTTAACGGCCGCACCAATGGCCGAGAAGTCAATTTTGCTCAAATGAGTCAGGCGGGAGGTATGAGGGTCGAACACAGATCTGCGTTTATCTATGTACTCATTTCAGGGTTGCTAACGTTTTAATTTATTCCAGAACATTTTTAGCCCTGCCTTTATTTCATACCACTTTTTTTCTAATAAGAGTAATTTTTTCATACTTTATCATAATTATGTATTGGATAAAATTTTGTACTGATAAATATAAAGGATTTAAGTCCAAAAGTTTCGATTTTGAATTCAGAAAAAAATTCTCTATCGATTGGTATAAAGGATTTAAATCCATGTCATTTAGTCTTTGAGAAAATTCATTGGTAAAAAAAGATTCAAGTCAGAAATTTAGCATTAATGTTTGGTATAAAATATTTAATTCGATCTTTTCCCTTTATTAAAGAAGGTTGACAATCACTGAATGGTATAAAGGGTATATATCAACATAATCCCTTTTTTCTAATCGATTCTTCTGATTAGTTTTTAGTAAGTTTAACTTTATTTTTCGTCTCCTGCAAAATCAAGAACATGACTTAAATCCTTTATACTTACCAGTACAGAATTATTCTTTAATTAAAGTGGTTCGAAATAAAAGCGGGCTTAAAATGGTCCGGAATAAATTAAAAGGCTGGCTACTATGTCATTCAAGCTCTTTCTTAGTTTTTTCCAAAATTTCCGAGAATATAGGCTACGAAGTTTTAGAAAGAGGGAGGGAATTCCTCTCGCTTCAGGAGTAGGCCCCAGGTATAGATAGTTGACCATATTTTGTATGCCACATCCAACGTTTCTCAAAATGGGATTGAGGATAGAATGCAAACTTATTTCCTCAAATATTTAAATATGACATCTTAATTTGTTAATTTTAAATCTAAAAATGAAACAATTCAGGCAAAATGACATCGATCGTAAGACTTTATTTCTTCTGCAAAATAGTCTAAATAAATACCAGATAATTTTTACTTTATGGTAGTGCATCATAAAAATCCCACTCCAATATATATATGCACTAGCAGACCCGGCCCCGCGTTGCTGTGACGAAGTTATACGTTGAATTATATGGCAGTAAGCTATTTAATACAGTCAAATTATTATTTACGAATAAAGACGAAAACGTTGTACCGATGTAAAAACCCACAGGATTGAGATTTGAACCTTAAGTCAAAATTTGGAAGCGATTGATAAACATTTTCGTAGTGTTGATATTAAGCACAAAATAATTTTATTGTAGTGTCCTATAAGTTTTAGTGGAGAAGTGATATATATTATTTCTAATGCTACTTAGGATAAAATTGCTAAAATGACTAATACATAAATTAAATTCTATTAAAATAAAAGTATAAAAGAAGCAGACGATTTTAAAAATCAATTTTTATGGATGAGTGAAAAATAATATGTCTAAAGCTATTTTGGATTAAAATGCTAAAAAGACTAATATGTAATTTTATTTTTATTAAAATTCTATTAAAATAAAAGTATAAAAGAAGCAGATGATTTTAAAATCAATTTTTATGGAGGATTGAAATATAATATATGCTATAATGGATAATTTTACTATAAAATGACCTCATAATTTTAAATATTTTAAAGAGGGCAACAGCTGTAGTTATAAAAAGGAAAACAATATGGCTAAACCAGAAAAATAAGTAAATTTGATAAATATTTTAAAACTTTAAAATAGGACATGTTATGAAATATTGGACATTTAAAGTAAATACATGTATCATTTTAAATAGAAAAAGATTTTGGAAAAGTTTAGTGTATTTTAACGAAGTGGTGAGAAGGTTTTGAGTATGTTAAAATGTTTATAGTAAATTCAAATTAATAAAGATGGGAAACATTGAGGATTACGATAAGAATAATTATAAGATTAAAAAAAAAAAACTATACACCATGCTTTTAAATTTTAATATACTAATTAAAAGGAAAATGATAAATATTCTATCATAGTTTGAAGTCAAATTTGTTTTCAAATGTCTAAATAAAATACCTGATGTAAGATACTAATCCGCGATTGTAATGAAATGCTCTCCCTCTGGTGAGCTAAGGTGAAATTACAATTAACATGCATAGCTTTCGAATTCATCTAGACGCCATTGCTGGCCGATATTCAGTTTCACATATATTTATTGAATAAAAATGAATAAATCCGGTAAAAAAGATAACACTTACTGTTGTGTGCCACAGTGTAACTCCAAGAATAAAAAAATCCAAAATTAAGCTTTCATTTATTTCCAAACTAGCCGCCTTCGGCGACCAGCTGGTTCGCGATCCCTGAAAAATCCGACTTTACGAAATTCCCTCTCGGTGGCGCCTGCGGCGCCTTTTTCCCGTATCAAGTCTAATAACAGCTTATTGATATATCGTGAAAATAGCTTATCTAAACCGCAGTAAACTCCCGTGCGGTAGCGCCTTCGGCGCTGATATTTCAAATTTCTAACTTTAGCTAAGTCCCGCTCGGTGGCGCCTGCGGCGCCTTATCCCCGTTTTAGAACTTACAACACCTTCCTCGCTCATTGGAATTTGAAATATTGAAATTTTAAAATATAGCAGCGCCATCTGGCGGTAGAAATTTCTGTAATATATTGTTCAATTCCAAATCAACAAAGCTTTCAAATGATGTATTACTTATGAAAATATTTTAATTAGTAGCTGAGATACAAAAGAAAACCTAAAAAGGAAACCTTAAAACGTGTAAATCGGGTAAAGTCTCGAATAATACTTTCGATAATATAAAAGAACTTTAAAATATCTTTCAAATGATGTATTAAAAATTATATAATCATAATTAGAATTTGAAATATTGAAATTTTAAAATATTTCAGCGCCATCTGGCGGTAGAAATTTCTGTAATCTACTGTTCAATTCCAAATCAACAAAGCTTTCAAATGATGTATTACTTATGAAATTATTTTAATTAGAAGCTGGGATAAAAAAGAAAACCAAATACCTTGCCTTAAAATCTTAATATGCCAACCAATTTCAAACGCTGCAACTCTTTTTTTTTTTTTTTGCCTTTTTTCCCTGTTCCTCAAGCCCTCCCTAATAATCGTACTCTTTCAAAAATATTCACAATCGAATTACCGGGCATTAAAACTACATACTACGAAATTTCGACTACTGCAAATACTGCAAAAAACTAAAAGAAGACAATCTTTTTCCAATAAATATGTCATTTTTTTAATTATTCATATATTTTCATGAAAATTGAACAGTAGCTTTATAATATGCTGTCTAGGCCGAATATTAATTCAAATGTAACGTGAATGAAAATTTGAAAAAAATTGAAAATTGCAATTTTTCCCCCCAGTATAAAACACATGATATCTTAATTGATTACAACCATTTCCGTTTTCATCACAGACATCACAGACAGTTGTCTCGTATGTGTTTTGTTTCCGATCGAGACCGCTTAGAAAATCGTCTGCCTGTTGCCAACTAAATTTCATAATTTAGTTAATTTTAAAAAATCTAATTGACGTATCGATAAGCCGCTTGCACTCTTAGATTCGGAAAAAATTCCCCTTTCATTTGGTACCAAATTCGTAATGATCGGAGTAATATTTCTAATTTATTTTCCATTTTTTCTGCTTTTAACTCCGTTAAAATATCTACTTTTATGCAATCTCGGTGAATTCTGAGTCATTGAGATAGCTTTTTGATTAAGACATAGGTCTACATTTTAATTAATATCTCCGCAACTAATTAAAATTTTTAAATTCTGTTTTGACTATCCCCTCGGGCAGGCTTCTGAGCACCCGTATGTCAAATTTTGTAGTTCTGCGTTCAGTAGGGGCTGAACGTATAGATGCTCAGACAGACAGAGAGACAGACAGACAGACAGACATCTTCTTTTATTATTATAGACTAGCCGCCTTCGGCGACCAGCTGGTTCGCGATCCCTGAAAAATCCGACTTTACGAAATTCCCGCTCGGTGGCGCCTGCGGCGCCTTTTTCCCGTATCAGGTCTAATAACAGCTTATTGATATATCGTGAAAATAGCTTATCTAAATCGCAGTAAACTCCCGTGCGGTAGCGCCTTCGGCGCTGATATTTCAAATTTCTAACTTTAGCTAAGTCCCGCTCGGTGGCGCCTGCGGCGCCTTATCCCCGTTTTAGAACTTACAACACCTTCCTCGCTCATTGGAATTTGAAATATTGAAATTTTAAAATATAGCAGCGCCATCTGGCGGTAGAAATTTCTGTAATATAGTGTTCAATTCCAAATCAACAAAGCTTTCAAATGATGTATTACTTATGAAAATATTTTAATTAGTAGCTGAGATACAAAAGGAAACCTTAAAACGTGTAAATCGGGTAAAGTCTCGAATAATACTTTCGATAATATAAAAGAACTTTAAAATATCTTTCGAATGATGTATTAAAAATTATATAATCATAATTAGAATTTGAAATATTGAAATTACTTATGAAATTATTTTAATTAGAAGCTGGGATAAAAAAGAAAACCAAATACCTTGCCTTAAAATCTTAATATGCCAACCAATTTCAAACGCTGCAATTCTTTTTTTTTTGCCTTTTTTCCCTGTTCCTCAAGCCCTCCCTAATAATCGTACTCTTTCAAAAATATTCACAATCGAATTATCGGGCATTAAAACTACATACTACGAAATTTCGACTACTGCAAATACTGCAAAAAACTAAAAGAAGACAATCTTTTTCCAATAAATATGTCATTTTTTTAATTATTCATATATTTTCATGAAAATTGAACAGTAGCTTTATAATATGCTGTCTAGGCCGAATATTAATTCAAATGTAACGTGAATGAAAATTTGAAAAAAATTTAAAATTGCAATTTTTCCCCCCAGTATAAAACACATGATATCTTAATTGATTACAACCATTTCCGTTTTCATCACAGACGTTGTCTCGTATGTGTTTTGTTTCAGATCGAGACCGCTTAGAAAATCGTCTGCGTGTTGCCAACTAAATTTCATAGTTTAGTTAATTTTAAAAAATCTAATTGACGTATCGATAAGCCGCTTGCACTCTTAGATTCGGAAAAAATTCCCCTTTCATTTGGTACCAAATTCGTAATGATCGGACTAATATTTCTAATTTATTTTCCATTTTTTCTGCTTTTAACTCCGTTAAAATATCTACTTTTATGCAATCTCGGTGAATTCTGAGTCATTGAGACCGCTTTTTGATTAAGACATAGGTCTACATTTTAATTAACATCTCCGCAACTAATTAAAATTTTTAAATTCTATTTTGACTATCCCCTCGGGCAGGCTTCTGAGCACCCGTATGTCAAATTTTGTAGTTCTGCGTTCAGTAGGGGCTGAACGTATAGATGCTCAGACAGAGAGACAGACAGACAGACATCTTCTTTTATTATTATAGATTCTAACTTTAGCTAAGTCCCGCTCGGTGGCGCCTGCGGCGCCTTATCCCCGTTTTAGAACTTACAACACCTTCCTCGCTCATTGGAATTTGAAATATTGAAATTTTAAAATATAGCAGCGCCATCTGGCGGTAGAAATTTCTGTAATATAGTGTTCAATTCCAAATCAACAAAGCTTTCAAATGATGTATTACTTATGAAAATATTTTAATTAGTAGCTGAGATACAAAAGAAAACCTAAAAAGGAAACCTTAAAACGTGTAAATCGGGTAAAGTCTCGAATAATACTTTCGATAATATAAAAGAACTTTAAAATATCTTTCGAATGATGTATTAAAAATTATATAATCATAATTAGAATTTGAAATATTGAAATTACTTATGAAATTATTTTAATTAGAAGCTGGGATAAAAAAGAAAACCAAATACCTTGCCTTAAAATCTTAATATGCCAACCAATTTCAAACGCTGCAATTCTTTTTTTTTTGCCTTTTTTCCCTGTTCCTCAAGCCCTCCCTAATAATCGTACTCTTTCAAAAATATTCACAATCGAATTATCGGGCATTAAAACTACATACTACGAAATTTCGACTACTGCAAATACTGCAAAAAAATAAAAGAAGACAATCTTTTTCCAATAAATATGTCATTTTTTTAATTATTCATATATTTTCATGAAAATTGAACAGTAGCTTTATAATATGCTGTCTAGGCCGAATATTAATTCAAATGTAACGTGAATGAAAATTTGAAAAAAATTTAAAATTGCAATTTTTTCCCCCAGTATAAAACACATGATATCTTAATTGATTACAACCATTTCCGTTTTCATCACAGACGTTGTCTCGTATGTGTTTTGTTTCAGATCGAGACCGCTTAGAAAATCGTCTGCGTGTTGCCAACTAAATTTCATAGTTTAGTTAATTTTAAAAAATCTAATTGACGTATCGATAAGCCGCTTGCACTCTTAGATTCGGAAAAAATTCCCCTTTCATTTGGTACCAAATTCGTAATGATCGGACTAATATTTCTAATTTATTTTCCATTTTTTCTGCTTTTAACTCCGTTAAAATATCTACTTTTATGCAATCTCGGTGAATTCTGAGTCATTGAGATCGCTTTTTGATTAAGACATAGGTCTACATTTTAATTAATATCTCCGCAACTAATTAAAATTTTTAAATTCTGTTTTGACTATCCCCTCGGGCAGGCTTCTGAGCACCCGTATGTCAAATTTTGTAGTTCTGCGTTCAGTAGGGGCTGAACGTATAGATGCTCAGACAGAGAGACAGACAGACAGACAGACAGACAGACAGACAGACAGACATCTTCTTTTATTATTATAGATAGATGACAAATTTAAAATTTCAGTTGCTTCGGCTAATGGAAGTAAAAAATTAATCAGATGATTTGAAACTAATATTTGTTCAGCTTCAGTTAAATATCTACTTCCGATCGAACGTTGAATAAACTGAAATATTTTTTCCAAAAGCAATCAATTTTCCATGATGTAATGGCGGAGAAATTATAGCACGAATATTAAGTAGTAATACATATAGAACAAAAATTAATACACGTGGCCATTATATTTACTAAAGACAGAAACTGAAAAAGCGCCATCTATCGATCATAACAAACGCGGATATGTTGCAGCGGAATAGATTTCATTTCTGTCATCCTTGGCGAAAAAAAAAGAATATCGCCAAATTATCTAGCGAAAATATTTAATTCCTTTCAAAAATCATGGTTATTTTAACAACTTATATTAAAAGAGTAATGAATAATATGAAACAATATTTCATACAATACATATTACATGTCATACATACGTACAATGAATAATACATATTACTTTTCGTACAATACATACATCTGGCATGTATATTTTCGTGTTACGCTTTTGATCGCCAAATAAAAAAATATATAAAAAAAAGCCAAGTGCGACAGAGTTTTGAAATTTAAAATTAAAATTTTGTCAATTTGACAACAAATTAACTCAATCTAACGCACGCGATAACTAATACATATCTATACCCAAATATAAGGATTAAAATCGGGAAATAAATTTCCTCGATTTTTAATAACTTTTTACAAAAAATCCAATGGGCAATTAACATAGGAAATATTTTTCTTGGCTGCACAGACAGTCAGTGAGTCACACTTCGCTTGCGTATAGAACTCATAGATATAGTATAGCATATATAGAATAGAGTGATCATTGGGGAGAAAAAAGTTATTCCTTTTCACTTGGGAAAAGACGTCGTTTTCACCAAAATATGGCCGTCTTTCCCCGAGTGAATACACACGGGAATACATACTAATATTTTAGCAAATAAAATTTATGAATAATTTATTTGCTAAAGGTGAATGAAAAACTCCAGGTACAGTTTCAAATTCGTATTTCTTTCTTTTTCTTTTTTTTTTTTTCCAATACCACTTAATGGCTGTTTCCAAAGCTTTTTTTTTTTTTTTTTTTTTTTCGGCATCAAAAATCTTTGAACGATAACATGGGGATGATAGATCTATATATATTACTATATCTAAGATAGAACTACATTAGCACTTTATCAATGTGTATAAAATCGTTAAATTGATTATGACGTCAATTTTCGTGAGATGCATAATTTAACTTTTTTTAATTTTTTAACGTTCACGTTTGATTAAATGTATTTATTTTTATATCGAAAGAAAATGAACTCGTAATTTTTTTTTTTTTTTTTTTTTTGGCAACAATTAAATTAATGGAACTCACAGATATTTTGGAGCAACTGTAACAAAGGGCTATAATTAACAAATAATTGCAATAAAAAAATATTGTGACAATAAATTGAGATAGAAACTATCCTATCTCTCAAGTTGGACCAAACTGCACACAGTGTGCAAAATTTCATTAAAATCGGTTCCTTAATTTAGGAGTTTATCGCGGACAAACATCGTGACACGTAATTTATATATATATACAGATATATATATATACAGCTCCCAACTTGTACATCCTTTTTTTTTTTTACTTTCTTCTATATTGAATAGAAGAAAATATTAGATTCGTAAAAATTTTCGGCGGATTTACACGTCTAGAACACGATTTGACTTTTTTTTTTACAAAATGCCTGTTTGTCCATCTACGTGTGACAAAAATTTTGTGGCGGCTGTATCTCCGGAACTACTGCTCAGAATTGTATATAAATTATATGTAGCTGCACCTTGATCTAAATTAGTGCCTATCAACTTTTGGTGTCAACCATTCAACAGATGGCGCTGCTATACAGCGATTTCCGCAATTTAAGGGGAGGCTATGTCTCAGGTTATATTGCGTATAATCAAACAAAACTTGATATGTAAGAAGGCCATTATGTGACATTATGCTGATTCAATTTGAACGCTTATCTGCCAACAAGTTGCGCTGCTATAGCGTGATTTCCGCAGTTTAAGGGAAAGCTGTATCTCAGGAACTACTGCACAGAAACTGCATATAATTTTATATGTAGATGCACCTTGACATAAATTAATGCCTGCCAGCTTTTGGCGTCAACCGCTCAACAGGTGGCGCTGCTACACTGCAATTTTCCTCGATAATTGGAAGGCTATATGTCAACTTCTGTGGCAGATAACTGTACGAAATCTGATATGTGAAATAACCATTATAAAAACGTATTTTTTAAGATTCTATTTATAGACAGCAAAACTGTCTTTATTTGGATATTTAGTGTTAGTTTTCCCTAAGATGAAAGTAGTTTGCATCCATCCTGTTAGATAATTTTAATAAATAAGAGTTTTAATAAATTATTTGCACTTAGTGAATTAATATAGAAAAATATAGAAGAAAGTCTTGTGGTAACCACAATATACTTTTTTTTTTTTTTTTTTTACCGGAAAATTTTAATAATCTCTTTACTAGTTTTCTTCGATTAAACATGGACGATTTTTTTTTTTTTTTTTTTTTTTTTTTTTTTTAAAGAATTAGTGGTGTTAAAAAAACCGTACAAGTTGGCACCTATCTATTCATATATCTGTATATTCTAATGTAACAGATAATTTGTCAAGATAATTTATTCCCTGTAGGTAAAGGGCACCATATCACAAAAATATAATAATAAAAAAAAAAGTTTATTTTTTTATAATGAAAAACATTTGACATGAATAAAGAAAATGGACGTGGTTTTATCTTCCACTGTCATTTCTCAGGTGGTCAAAATGCTTAATTCCTCTATATAAAACAAAATATGCACAAATCTTTACAAAAAATGGACATGGTATCCTTTACTTCCGGGGTACAGATATGTTAATTCAAAATTGTTTAACATTGTTTATAATGATATAAACAATTTAAATGCAGAGTATTACCAAGTTCCTTAATTTATTTCCAAGTTCCTTAGTCCTTTTTTATGCTCATCCCTTTATAAGAATATTTATTTTCCTTATTTTATCATAGTTATGTGTTATAGAAAGCCTACTTGCCAGTCATCTCATTATGAAGCGTAAAAATTTTAGTACCCGCCTTTTATTTTTCACACCAGTCATATTTTAGAGTAATTTTATTCTTATTTAATCGTAACAACATTTGGAGAGATTACACTAAAAATAAAGTGGTGTGTAAAAAGGGGCGTTTTTCAAGAGGTATTAACAATTTTACTCTTATTAATGAGATGATTGGCCGGTATGTAGAAAGTTATTTTATAAATTAAGTAGTTTGAAATAATGACGGGACTAAAAATGCTCCAGAATAAATAAAGGAATTTAGCAATTCTAAAAACGTTCCGTTCAAAGATCTCGCAACATTTCACAAAATATAAGAAAAATTATTTCGCCTATAAGTTTTTATGCCCATCTAATATAACTACAGTTCGTCTATCAGTCAGTTAATCTAATTTTCGCAAATATGCTTAAATTTCAAGGGAAAAAATAAATTTCTGTTTTCTTGAGACACTTTTAAGGATATATTTTTCAACTTCTTCTATCTATTTTGAAAAATATCAGATTTATTATGTTTCAGTATTTTCCGGGAAGTAACGAGAAAAAATATTTTTTGCAATACTTACTTAATATAACAAAATTTTCAGAACAAATAGCTATTAAATTAAACAGCTCTAAAGACAAAAGAATTTCGATATACATTTGCAAATAATTAGAAATCAGAAGCCTAAAGCTTCATTTATACATTTATGATGTAAAATCTCGGAAGTGTTTCAACATGTAGAAGAAATACGGAACTAACCCAATACTTTAAAAAAAAAAAAAAAAAAAAAAATGTGGTTGTCTATTTTCTAAAATTAACAGTCTGTAAGAAAAGAAACAATGAAAAATATTAACATCAAACATGTTTTTAAGAAAATAACTCATTAAAATTTTTTGAAGACGAGCTTTTATTTCAAATGTAATAAAAAACTCTATTTCAACGGATGTAGATAATATATATCAAAGTTGACAAATTTTATAATTTATTCCGAAACATTTTTAGTCCCGACTTATTTTCGCACCAGAATTTTTGCAGACTATTTCTCTCTAATATGTGACAAGAATTTGGCAAGTAGAAAATCATTCTTAAAAAATAATGGTATGCAAAACAGGCAGGGTTTAACAGTGCTTCGGAATAATTTATAAAAGTTAACAACTCTGATGTATATATGCATCCAAATCTGCAGACTAATCGTATTATAAGAAATAGGTTTAAATTCGGTAGCAAATTTTAAACTGGAGTTGGGGACCCAGATTTTCAGCCTTCCAATCTGCATGTCTGTTATTATGTTTAACCCATTAAACGCCGCTATATGAATGACACTGAAAATTTTTTGAATTTTAATATGTTTTGATTTTCAATGTGCATTTCTAATCGTATGTAGTTTAAATAAGTTTAAAAACAATATTTCGTTAAAAGATATGATATTTTCCAAAATGGAAGACTTGGCACCCAGTGGATGTAGAATAGATGTTGATAAACTGCAAAATCCTTTTAAAGTAATTTTCTTGATCCCTGTTCATTAGAGTTTAAGAAAGAGAATTGTTTTATTTCTTGTCCATTGTTTTAAACCCCTGCACTCAAATGAGTTATTTTTGATGATATTTTTCTTATGTAGTAGAAACAGACAATTTTGTAAAAAAAAAAATAATAATAAGGCACTTCCGTCAATTACATTCGATAGAAAAGAATGCTCTCACTTAATTTTTAGTAGAACTGTATGTCTTCTATAAAGTACCATAAATCTTCTATAAAAGTACACACCACATTATGTACTTAAATATAGTCCCATATTAATTAACACAACCTGAAATGAACTTCAATCAATTTCCATGTATAGTTTCATTATGTTCTATTTCTCTTGGGCAGTCTTGTAAACAATAGTGTATGTTTTTCATACCATATTCTACACGAAACGTGCTTTTATGCATATAAAAAACATATGTTCATTTCATTTTGTTTAATGTAGCCTCTAGACGTTAAACTCAGAATTACCAACTTTTATAAATTATTCAGGAACATTTCTGGATCCACCCTCTTTCCCGCAACGGAATTACGATTAAATTAGAAAAAAAAATCATACTTAAAAATTACTGATATAAAAGAAGACGGTGCTAACAATGCTCCGGAATAAATTATAAAAGTTGGCAACTCTGTAATCTGTATCCACAAAATATTTTGCTCATATATTTGAATTCTCTTGGATGCTTCTGTACGTGAATTATTTTCTTAATCTCAATGAAACATTTAGTGCAGCATCCCTATATGAAACAGATTTAGAATACCAAGTTTGCATTCACTGCTATTATTTGTTCTTGAGATATGCTGATAACAGACACACACACACACACACACACACACACACACAGAGAGAGAGAGAGAGAGAGAGAGAACCGCAAAAATACTGTTTTTCGTATTCAGGGGACCTGAGAACGTTTAAATATAACAACAGACTATCAATTTTAAAAATTTGACCCAAGAGAAATGAGTAAGCAAAAGTAAAAAACCGTAGAATGAAAAATTCCAATCTCAAGATTAATGACTAATTGTAAGAAATAGTGAACAAAATTAATTCCAGTAATAACAAGTTTATGTTTCTCTAGCACTCCTCAGTTTATTACATTACGTACCTCACTCAATTTCATATTTATACGGTAAATTTAAATTTATCTACTCATGTTATTTATATTTTAGAGTGAATTCTGAATTTCTACGTAAATGTATATCTGTTATACATGATGGGAAATACTTCCGTAATAGCGCATGAAATATTAAATTTGATTTATTTCAATGTTAATGGTTTTCTTAAACAACCCATTCACCTTTTAAAAGATGCATGCTATTTGAATCAGATTTGAAAGTATCCATTTGTAATTCAAATATTTTATTATTTGTTTGGAAATATAAACTAAAACCTTTTAAATCATAAAATCATTCATAAACAGTTATTTATTTACGCAGCACACATGAAAAATATAGTATCCGCTTTTGAAATATTAAGAGAGCCTATTTTTGTATTTGCTTTATGCGGATGTCAGCAACAAACTAAACAACATCATATATACAAAACATTTCAGATATGGAAGTCTCCGCACTTTTTTAAGGAAATTTTCAGGGATGAAGAATTTACGACATTTTTGCGACCACTACTTCCATACAGAAATCTTTACCGTATTTTTATAATAATGTGTCGTGATTAAATAGGTTAGGGATTATTGTATAAAAATAGTGGCAATATAAAAGACAGAAATTTGACATTTAAAAGTGTTCTGAAACAGAGCGACTCGAGCTCTGATTATTTATAGTTCAAATTGATTTAAATATTAATTTAAAGTTCTCGAATAAGTATTTAAAGGATTTCTTATCATCAATTTAATTTTAGTGGAATTAATAGTTGATTACCTTTTAGATAAACAAATATCAGCTAAATTTCTTTTTAATCTACACAGAGTTGCACTTAATTGCTTTCCTGTATAAACACTGAACTGAAATGATGATTACTTGTTGAGTTATTGCTTATTTATACAGAGACGCAAACTTTCATAATTTATTCTGGAGCATTGTTAGCCCTACCCTTTATATATATATATATATATCATTCTTTAAATGTAACCATTATTTCATTTTATCGTAGTTTTGTATTGGAGGAAAATATTCTACAAATAAAGTGGTATGAAATAAAGGCGGGGCTAAAAGTGCTCTGAAGTAAATTGTAAAAGCTCACAATTCTGTTTTTCGTGTGTGAGATTACATTTTCTAATACTACATGCTTCAAAAAAATGTTTTTTTTTTTTTTTATGATGATTTATAATAGTCATTCGTTAATAACTTTATGTATCAATCTATCATTTCTGAACACCAAGCACGTAAGAATGATCAGTGCCATTTACACATATAAAATTTTACTGTAATAGGAGGGAGCAATAAAGTAATGCAATTGCAGTGGTAGTCTTAAAAGTATTTGTAATACCAATTAATTTACACCTGGTTTTTTATGTTATTTTATGTTATTTTATATCATTTTATTATTATTATTATTATTATTATTATTATTTTGAATTACTCTTTAAAATGTTATAAATTTCTATAGAACCATGTAATTGAATTTGAAAATAAATAATGTTATATTAAAATCACTATCTAAATGTTTAGTTTCTAACAATCATCTCAAGATTGAGTAGAAATATCTATGAACATTATTTTAAAAAAATATTTGATTAAGAAAAAAAAATACTTTCTAAAAAAACATATGCTTTTCCTTCTCTTTTTAAAAAGTTACGGCATATCTAAGTAATAAAAACGTACATTGCCAACAAAAGCAAAATCGTTGTATTTTCGAGATTGAAAATATATTGGAATAGAAACGCAAACGAAAAAAATATAGTATCCAAACATAGACATTCATCAATCAGTAATCTCACGAACACTGTTTATCAATAAAAACAAACTCTGGTAATCCTGCTGCTAGATTTTACATTTTATTTCACCACGCTTTTTTTCTTAAATTTCACAGGAAAGTATGGGACAGTTTCTTTTTTGAAGTATGGTCACGCATTTTTATCTGATAGAAAAGCAAATAAGAGAATCTTCACAAAGTGTCAGTTTTTTCAATTTCTTTTCTTTTGAACAAATCTGAAGTTTTCCCCTGATAATGCTTGTTCTTTTCATAAACGTATAGAAACCGTACTTTTATGTCTTTTCTTCTTTCTCTTTTGTTTGGATATACTGCTATGTTTAATTCTTTCTATATTCAGTACAAGAAAGTAGTTGATTCGTATTTTTTTAAATTTTTGATTTTCTATTAAATTACATATTTTGAAAAGTCCTGGCATAAATTAATGTCTGTTGACTTTTGGTGCATATAGCTCAACAGGTGGCAATTTTCTTTTCTTTTTATAAATTTTAATATGGCAAATTAGGGCGAAATTCCGTATAAATGTACACAATTAGGATAATTTTTAAACAATTATTGGTATTGAAAAATGGTATTTATAATGCTATTACTCAACCTTTGGGCAGTGGCGGATCCAGAACTTGACTTTTGGGGGGGGGGGCTTAGATTTTTCAAAGTGTTATTCTAGACCAATAAAAAATTTACAATTGCAATATTCAATTGTGAATGTCAGTGTTTTGGGGGGGGGGCTTCAGCCCTCTAGCCCCCCCCCCTTAAATCCGCCACTGCCTTTGGGAAGTAACTCCTCCCACGGGACAGTTCCCCTCTCGGAAATGTAAAATTTCAGTATCAGTTCTTTTATACCTGAACCTTGTATCTGTGATAATTTAAAATAAAGCTAACGATATTTGCCATTATATATATATTTCCGCAATATACTTCATTTAAAAAAAATTAAAAATGCTTTTTTTTTTTTTTTTAAAGTCCTTACATAGATGTCAACATTTTAGTTTATTCCGGAATATTTTTACCCCCCGCCTTTAATTCGCACCACTTTTATTTCTAGAAAAACTTTCTCGAATACATAACTTCGATAAAATAAGAAAAATTTACTTTTGTGGTATAAAATAAAGACAGGGCTAAATAAAAGGAATAAATAAAAAATTGGCATCTATGTCTTTACAATGTAAAATGCAGTGGTGACTGCTTTAGCCAAAACTGAATTTATTAAATTATAGAAGAAATTTTACAATATACTAGATTTATGATATTTTTACTGAGAATATCCCCAAAATCTAAAGAAATATTTTTCTGCCAAGTACGCTCATGTCCAAAATTATTTTTACATGCATACATTCACAAATTTCTCAAAAACTATGAACTATATTTTTATGAATTTTTCTGGAATGATACATAAATATAAAGCAGATTCATGTGACATTACGACACATAAATACAAAGGGAAATTTTTAAGAGCACTGCATATGATACGTAATTATAGCATAAAACAATCAAAATTGGTAATAAAATGTGGTCTTGCAAAAATGGATCACATTGATTGAATATTTCATTGAATATTATTATTTTTTGGAAATGCAAAGATATATTTAGACATGAGTGTAATAAGCAATTTTGTTTAAAATATTCTCTTGTGGCTACAACGCACATATATACATTACATTCAGTATTGCCAGATCTGGCGGATTTTTTATTCAATAATCAACAATAATTTTGAGATATGATATTTGGTATACATAATATACTATCAGTCTTTGAAGTGATAGGCAAACGTTACAATTAAAAATTATTGGTGATTGCTGAATAAAAGATCTGGTGTGTCACTCACACGACTTTCTCTTACCCTGAAATTTAATTCTATAAATACAGGTTGAAGATTAAGAGGTAAAATAACGAGTACTGTTATATAAACCTATGTTAAACAATTCAAATTTGGCTTAGGAAGAGTTTTATATCATAATTAGTTCTGTGTGAGGGGGTCTACCGCCCCCTCAACATCCCGTCTCATTAATGCACCTACATTTATCTAGAATTTAATTCTGTTATTAAAATTAAAAGTTTACTTAAAATTATACAGAGAAATTTCACACGCAACATTCCTTAAAATTTATCAATCTTGATCATACTTTTCCAGCAACAAACTAATATTAACTTCAAAATACAACATTTAGATCTCGTAAAATTATTCGTTTTTAAGTCACTCTAAGAAATACAGACAAAGATCAAACGTTAAAAAGCTCGACTGCGGTAATCAGGAAGCCTCAAAAAGTCTAAGTATACAAAAAAAAAAAACAAGCGATGAATATTTAGCTTAAAATATAAAATATTTACCATATCTCTATGAGGAATTCATTTCAATTCCCGAACAGCTTTCCTGGAAATGGTAAAATATTATTAGTAAAGCACATCCACTACCAACAAATAACTAGCGTGTTGTGGCCACCACATGACTTTCTTCTATATTTTCCTATACAAATTAAGTCAATAAAAATAATTTATTAAAATTATTGTTTAAAAAAATTATCTTCCATGATAATGCAAACGATTTTCTTATTAGAGAAGTAGTATAACACTAAATATCCAAAAAAGTTGAATTTATTCTCAATATTACATTAAAAAAAAATTCTTTTGTTAAAAATGGAAAAATCGATAACTTTATTTTAAATTATTGCAGATCGATGGTTAAACCATTCGTTTTAAAGGTATTGGCGAGCTCTTTTCAAAGATACCCATCTTGAAATTTACTCCCCTCGAGGGGAGACTTTTCCCCCATGGGGGGAGGCGAGGCTCCTACATACGCAAAATTTTTTTCCCAGTTGACTATCACTATTACAAAAAATACATATTCGTTTCATTTAGTTTAGTGCAGTCTATAGATGTTAAACTCTACTTACCGCCAATTTCCCCCATAGACGTAATGTATTTGAATACTTTTGAGTGTCCCTGTACACGAACCATTTGCTTCATCTCAACGAAAAGCTTAATGTAGCATCCCTATTTGATACGCATTTAGAATACCGAGTTTGGAATTTCTGCTACTATTTGTTCTTGAGATATGCTGATAACAGACACACACACACACACACAGACGCACACACAGAACATTCGCTAAAAACATGATTTTCGTATTCAGGGGACCTCAGAATATGTAAATATAACAAAAACTCACTTTCAAAAATTTTACCCTAAAACGATACTTTCTCTACCGCAAGGGTAAGAGAAAGTAAAAATCCGCCAGATCTGACAACACTGATTACATTATTTAAATAAAATATCGCTTAAATAAATTTCCAGAATTGAAATTAAAATTCTAAGAAAATAAAACAGGAAAATATAGAAATTTCAAAGAATTCTATAATAGGATTGTTTATAAAATGTCAAATGATTTTTCTTTTAACATTTAGTTTCAAGCAATGATCTCTATAAGATTTTATAAAATGAAAAGTATATGAAATATCCTTTCTTCCGTGTAATAGAAAATGCTTCAAAGTTTATATCCCTTCGACGGCATTTTTGTCAGCTTACAAGTTGCCAAGATTGCCTCAAAGTGATTGTTATTAGTAGTTACTTCAAAGTAAAAGTAAGAAAAAAAAATCAGAACACAAGCATGATTCAAAGTTTTTTATACTTTTGTGAATTTTCTAAATTGAGACTTCGTTATTATATTTATACTTAATCACATTAAAAAGAAGAAAATTATGCGATAATTTTCAGTATATCTGCTGAGTAAATTAACATCGCATATCCCATTAAGAAATAAATGCTTAGCTGCTATTACATTACAACAAATGCAATTAGGTGTCACGTAACAGATTGAAAAATTTACTATCTGAAAGTGCTTCTAGCATCAAAGATAGATTTCCACTTATTTGTACAACTCAGATGTATATAACTTAATGTTATACCTTGTTCATAATTTAACATCATATTTTCTAGACTTTTTTTTTTTTTTGTGTGTGTGTGTGATATTTTACCATACAGTTATAAAGAGGAATCTAGAAATCTGCAGGAATAAATAAGACAGTACTGTATTCTTACCTCCACAACTGCTTGACAGCGTTGTCACATTGTAGGGACATTTTACAAAAAAAAAAAAAAAAAAGACTAATTTTGAAGAATGATGTTTGATATAGGTAATAGTTACACAATCATACAATTAGAGAAAAATTATGATTAAAAAATAGACGTAGATACTGAATATAAAAATCCCTACATGTTGAAACACTGCTGCCTTAAAATATATATAGGCGTGATGTATATAACTTAGAACCTGTGGTACGGGTTCAATAGCACAACTGACCGACAATTTTACAAAACAATGCTGACAATTTTACAAAGCAATATCAGAGATGCCAAGTTATTACTAACAAAAAATCAACTTCATACTGCAATAAAGAAAAAGTAAAACTTGTCCTATTAAATTGCAGATAATTATTACAAAAGAATACATTAAAAAATTTCCGGTATGAAGATTACGGACAATCCGTAATAACTTGGCATCTCTGCAATATAGTTCCATCAGTTTTCCTTAATCTTGAAGGTCGAGCTCTATATCTTACGTATAATATTAATATTCCAATTCCTTTTTAAAGAAGTAAAAAATAATGTGAGTTGTTTTTATCATCCAAAATCACCCTGACAAGAATTCAGCATCTGCCCAGGACTTTTGTCTTTTGTCTTTTGTGTTATATATATATATATATATATATATATATATGTGTGTGTGTGTGTGTGTGTGGTATTTAAAAAACATGAATATACTTTCCAAGCTTACAGTGACTTGCCGGATTCATAAAACAACATTTCTGATTCTTTTTTTTTTCCATTCTCGGATTGTGATAACGAATGAATTGTTTACCGTGTTCAAAAGAAGCATCGCAAATGCAAACAACGGATATTCATCATTAATGCTATGTGGAAGAAGAATATACGCTTTAAACTATACTGTTGGGGTAGTTTTTTCTTTCTTGCTGCATTTTACAAATATTTGTAATTTGTATCTAAATATGTATACATAGGGACATAAATTATTGTATTTATTGTAAGCATTAAAATATGTCATCATTAATTCAGGATGGAGGGAATGTAACTTCGTATTATTCAGGAATATTTTATGCCTTATAAAATATTGCAAGTATAAACTCAATTTTTTGTGCAAACATGTAGTTTATTATATACCATTATCTCTTCAAAAGTTACAAGTCAATGGGTGCTCCAGTATTTCATAGACACTGGCTTAAACGTACAGGTACATTTTCTAAAACCTTTCTCAAGAACTCAACAGGAGTACCACGTATGACCTCATTAATCTTATTCTCAAGTTCGGCAAGAGCTTCTCAGTGTGTGCTTCAGTATTTTCTAGACACTGTCTTAAACGTACAGATACGTTTACGTCAAGAGCTTGTGATCGTAGAACGTGTACCTGTTCGTTTAAGACATTGTCTAGAAAATACTGGAGTACATAATGAGTTGTAACTTATTATAGTATGTCGTTAAATTCTTAACGACGTTATGAATTTTATCATTCAAAACCATGTCGCTACTTTGGCGACGTATTTTAGATATATCTTTTAATAAATAGTCATTAATAGTCATTTTCAGAATATTAAATTTAAATAAGGTAAATATCTTACCTTATCGGTCCAGAGTCGTGGGGACTGCAGGCCTCTGTTGGTTCATTCCAATTCATTGGTGTGAATTGACGGCACAAATCCGAAAAAATAGGATATCAATTACTGACACATACATTTATTACAACAAAGACGAACACGAAGAACACACTGAAGAGAAAAGAAGAAACAAAAACATTAATATCGGAGCGCAGCGCAACTGGAAAGACGTCTCAATGTACCTGTAGCTGTTTTTATCTCACAAGATCGTACCTTTCCATCTCTACCGGGAAACACTTGAGTTACTACTCCTAATTTCCACAGGTATCTTGGCAACTTAGCATCGTGGATTAAAACAACATCGTTTGGCGAATATTCTCGAATACTGGAGTGTCGACTTGTCATGGCGTTTTTCAGCTGAAGAAGGTATTCCTTTTTCCATCTTGACCAGAACTGTTCCAATATTCGTTCTTTTTGATTGAAACGTTTCACATAGGTTGGAGAAGTTCCAGGAAGCACATGTGGTTTCATATGCACGATAGGTAGGGTAGTTAGTCGTTGACCTACCAAGAAGTGTGCTGGCGTAATTGGAGAAGGTTCTCCTGAGTCTGCATATATATATGTGATGAGTCGCGAATTTATTGAAGCTTCAATTTCACATATAACTGTATGTAGTTGTGTGTGTGTTAAAGTGGTTTTGCCAACCACCTTTCTTAAGGCAGTTTTTACGGATCGCACCAGTCTTTCATAGAAGCCTCCCCACCATGGCGACATTTCCATGATATATTTCCATTTTATTTTATTACTACTATAGTAATATTTAACGTCGGGATGGCTAATTATTTTCCAGATGTGCCTTAACTCAATATCAGCTCGATGAAAGGTTCGTGCGTTATCGGAGTATACCGTATGGCAAAGACCACGCCTTGCTACTGTTCTTCTGAATGCTAGTACGAATGTTTCCGTTGATAGGTTCTCTACCAATTCTAGGTGCACTGCTCTAGTTATTGCGCATGTGCACAACAAAATATAATATTTGCTATCATTATTTCGGATGTATAAGGGGCCTGCAAAATCAAGGCCTATCACTGCAAAGGGCTTTTGTTCATTGATACGATCTGCAGGTAACGGAGCTGTTATCTGGGCTCCAGCTCTATAATTAAATTTTATGCAAATTCTGCATCTTCTTAATACGCTTTTTACTGCCTGTCTGCCCTTGATTACCCAAAATTCCTCCCGTAATTGAACTAATGTATCATTAATGCCAAAATGAAACACTCGTTCATGCGCATTTTTAATTAACAAATCAATTAATTTACCCTTTGAAGGCAACAGGATCGGGTGTTTTTCGTTAAAAGAATAATTTGATTTCTGAAGCCTTCCTCCGATACGCATTATTCCCTCGGAATCCAAAAATGGTGAGAACTCAATTAAATTTGAATTTTTCAAAATAGTTTCCCCATTTATCAAACAGTTTAATTCATTCGGAAAACTAATTTTCTGTGTATATTTAACCCACATTGTTTGCGCACTACCAATTTCTTCTGCCGATAATGGACCCTTAACTTTCTCGTTTTTAGGATTCGCGTTGTTAAGAAATCTCTTTATCCATGCCGTAATTCTGAGGACTCTTAAAATATTACTATATTTTTCAAGATCCAATATTGGTTCAACTGTTTCTATAGAGATTTTAAACTGAATTATTTTTTCAGGTGTTTTCCTTTTTTCTTCGGTAATATATTGCGTGTCTACCTTTTCCCCAATATCAATACCTTTACCATTTAGCTCAGATAACCATTTTGGACCTTTAAACCAAAAATAATTATTAACTAACGCATTTGCGCTAATACCACGAGTAACTAAATCTGCGGGATTATCCTTTGTATTACAATATGACCAATTTTCGGGTACTGACAATTCCTGAATTTCAACTACTCTATTTTTAACAAAGGGTTTCCACTGTTTCGCCGATCCCTTCACCCAGTGTAAAACAATAGTAG
The DNA here is from genome assembly GCA_963930645.1 of Salticus scenicus. Classification (NCBI taxonomy): domain Eukaryota; kingdom Metazoa; phylum Arthropoda; class Arachnida; order Araneae; family Salticidae; genus Salticus; species Salticus scenicus. The sequence continues at coordinate 138,194,577 of OZ005655.1, forward strand.
AATCTGTCCAATAAAATTTCTCGATGTTAATTTCTTTAAATATATCACAAATATATTTCACTACTCTAGCTGCTATCACCGCTCCCATTAACTCCAATCTTGGTAACGTTAGTTTCTTTAGCGGCGCAACTCTAGCCTTCGACATAATCATGCTTACATAACATTTTTTATCATTACTGATAACCCTAAAATATGCAACACATCCATATGCAAGTGGTGAAGCATCTGAAAAAATGTGTAGTTCTACACACGAATTTTCCAAATCAACATACGTGAAATAGCATCTATCTATTCGAATTTCTAATAAATCCTTAATTTCGTTACACCACTTTATCCAAATTCCCTTAAGATCATCCGGCAATTCGTCATCCCAATCCATACCTCTTTCCCACATTCTTTGAAGAAAACACTTTATCCTAATTATAAAGGGAGATATAATCCCAATAGGATCAAAAAATTTTGCAGCTGTATGCAATACATATCTTTTCGTACATACCGATATATCCAAATTTTCAACTATAGATTTCAAAGCTAATCCTAATTTATCACTATCTTTATCCCACACCAATCCAAGAATATTTATTACACTATCATTATTTACCTCCGAAAAACGATCATTTTGATCCCACATGTTCTTTAATTTCTGTGAATTCGTACTAAACTTCCTCAATTTCATTCCAGCCTTTGCTAAAATATTTACCGCAGTAGAAGTTAATTCATAGGCACCGTTTACGGTATCGGAGCCATAAAGCAAATCGTCCACAAACAGAGCTGAATTTAACATTTCATAACTTTCCGGATAAATTTCCCTATATTCCTTAATGTGTTTCTTAATTGTTGCCGTTAAAAAGAAAGGAGAAGTTGTACAACCAAATGTAGCTCTGGTCATTCGCATTATTTTATAATTCTCCGTGTCCTCGTCAAACCATAAAAACTTTAGAAAATTTCTATCGGGTTCCGCGATTTCTATCATTAAAAACGCCTTTTCAATATCTGCGCAAAACGCAATCTTAAACATTCGAAATCTATTAATTACATCCAAAATTGGTGGTGTAAGACATGGCCCTTTTACGAGACAATCATTTAAGGATTTACACCCCGAAACTCTACTGGAACAATTAAAAGCAATTCGTACCTTTGATGTTTGTTTTTCCGTCCGAATAATCGCACGATGTGGGGCGAAATACTCCCTTTGAGAGCGACCGCATTCTTCAACTATCCCTCGATGTTCTTGTTCTGTGATTATCTGCCTATATTGCTCAAAAATCCATTTATCCGCTTTTAATCTTTTTCTCAAATAATTGAATTGCCGTCTAGCATTTTCAAAATTATTCTCAAATTTATCAATACGATGGTCATTCCATAATAAATGAGTAACATAATGACCCTGTTTATATTCTAACTGTTTATCAAATTTATTTATTATTTCCTGATCGGAAGTAGAAATCAATTTATCATCATTTATTCCCAAAAAATCCAACGACCATAAGCTTTGCAAATCATTACCCGTACAATCGGATGATTCATTTATTTTCATGCATGGATGGTTTTCATGTAAACAAATAGAGTTACCACATTCAATCTTTAACACAGAGGCGCCAGTAATTAAGTTGTCTGGATTGTTTCCTGAATTATTATTGCCTGACAATGTCCATCCCAATAACGTATTTACAGCAAACAACGAACGATTAATTTTCTTTTTCTTTTTTTGCAGTTTCCAAAATAACCCCGCGCCGATTAATATCTCTGGAGCCTTCGAATGGAATTGCGAAAATTTATTTCCTTCCCCCTGACTCGAAACCAAAAGTTTCCGACAAGATGCGTCATCCAGTATCTTTAACTTCGTAAAAGATATTTGATTTACGACCAATGCCTCTACATAACATTTCTGTTTGTGGTTTTTTAAATAAGACAATTCGAAATTTACGACTGAATATTCATTTGATTGAGGTTGATCACATGAAAACGGATATATTATTAGAGTTTCCTTTCTAATCACCGGCAATTTTAATTCACGCGCGAGTGATATGTTTATGAAATTTCGTTGAGACGCATTATCAAATAATACGGCACACTTTAGAGAGTTTAAATTAGAACTATTTGTTATTCTTGCGAAGCAAGTTTGTAAATATATTTCATTATTCTCAAGCGGATTTTGTACAGGACACTTATAGGACAATACAGAATTATCATTTTCGCAAGCACTGTTCTCAGAAGTATTTGTTTGGGTATGTTCGATGTGAATTTTATCTTTCATATGAGCCGTTGGAGTTTCCGATTTTTGCTTATAGCAAATTAATGTATTGTGTTTTCCTGAACATGTGTCACATTTGAGACCCGATAAACAAAATTTAGCTGTATGTTTACCTCTTTTGAAACATAAATAACAGATTCCCTGTTTGCGTAAAGACAATTTTTTGTCCTCTAAATTTAATTTACACATTTTACTGTCATGATCATTTACTGCATCAACACAAAATATACATTTACTAACAGTTAATTTAAAGGCTGATGCCTTTTGCATTGTGTTAGAATTTTTATATCCCGAACCAGATTTCCGGTAGGAAGCATTATTATTATTTTCCGATGATTTTGAATCAAATCTGGAATTTGAGTTTTTATACCCGCTATTGTGAGTTTCTACTTCGCGTTTTAAAAATAAAAAGGTTTTTTCCCTAGTCTGAACTTCTAATTTTAAATGTTTTAACAAATCTTGTACATCCCATTCCTCGGATTCTGTTTTCATTTTATTATAGTCTATCATAATACTGGTAGGTATTAATTTTGTAACAATTGGAAATAACAAATTTCCGTAGGATTTTAAATCGACTCCTAAATTTTCGAGAGATTTAATATTAACATCAAGGGCGTCGTGCAGTAAGCGTAATTCTTTAATTTGATTTGGAGATTTAACAGGGTTCAAATTTAATAACGCGTCAATTTTATATCTTATTATAATATCTTTTTTTCCAAATCTAGATTTTAATAAATCAATTGCAGTATTGTAATTTTGATCTGAGAGTGCTAAACCCTGAATAGCTGTTAAAGCTTGGGCTTTTAAAAAGCTGCGTAAATATACGAATTTCTGTACGTTAGATATATCCTTGTTTTCATGTATTGTTACTTCATACTGGTTCCAGAACTCGATCCAGTTTTCCGGAGAACCCTCATAAACAGGAATTGATATCTTGGGCAATCGTACTGAACTCGCATTAATTCTTTCTAAATGCAAATTGGGTGTTTGCTCATTTCTTGGCTGTGATAAGATCGGAGTGACATTTAAATTTTTAATTTTCTCTATCTTATTCATAATTTGAGCTTTTACATCAATAATTGAATCCCTATATTCTTGTCTCGATTCTATTTCAGTTTGTAGCTCGTTGAGATCCGTGATTTTGGCCTCAATTTGATCTTCAACTTCTATAATTTCGTTATTCTTGACTTGCAGTTTTTCTAACTGGGATTCCAATTCGAAAACATTTAACCCTTCGTCGGGTTCACTTAACTTTATGTTTATCGTATTCATCAATTTAGTACATAATCCTTTTAGGGTAGATCGTTTTCTTTTTAATTTTTCTAGTTCGGTTGCCATATTGATTTAATTTACAAATTTGGACTATAAAATAAAGAACCATGCTAATTCCCATTTTAAGGGCCTGGCAGTCCCTGTTCGGGCGCCAAAATTTATGTCGTTAAATTCTTAACGACGTTATAAATTTTATCATTCAAAACCATGTCGCTACTTTGGCGACGTATTTTAGATATATCTTTTAATAAATAGTCATTAATAGTCATTTTCAGAATATTAAATTTAAATAAGGTAAATATCTTACCTTATCGGTCCAGAGTCGTGGGGACTGCAGGCCTCTGTTGGTTCATTCCAATTCATTGGTGTGAATTGACGGCACAAATCCGAAAAAATAGGATATCAATTACTGACACATACATTTATAACAACAAAGACGAACACGAAGAACACACTGAAGAGAAAAGAAGAAACAAAAACATTAATATCGGCGCGCAGCGCCATCTACAGGTTTTAGATTTGACCAATAAATAACATAGTAAACTACACGTGTACAGAAAAATATAGAGTTTATACCTAAAATATTTTAGGAAAGAAAAAAATATAAAAGTAATTATTTTCCGTCAGCGCAGGGTTGCCAATAGTGTTGCCAGATTTGGTGGATTTTTTGTTCAATAATCACCAATAATTTTTAATTTGAACGTTTGCCTTATCGCTTCGCAGATTAATCGTTTATCATGTAAAAATATTTGTTCATTTGTTCGTAATGCTATGCTTAAACTTTCTTTTATCCCTGTTAGATATTCGTAATACTGTACTAAACTTTCTTTTGTCATTGTTCTTTTATGTATGTTAACTACCTTATATTTTATATTAGTTATAAGTTTCAATTTCTTTTTCTTTTTTCTTTTCTTTTCTTTTTTTTCTTTTTTAGTCTTTCTTCACTATGAGTTCAGAATTATGTTTCTTGTGTGTCAGTCCCAGCCTGTCCCCTTTTCTGTTTTTTTTTTTTTTTTTTTTTTTTTCGTAAGCCATCACGACCCTAATTTAACTCTAATACCTACTGAGGTGTAGGGTCACCACTGGACCCCGAAAACGCGGCACTCTTCCATCTCTCGAAGTGTCGTCTATCATATATATCAAAAATCACATTCTAAAATTATTTGTGATTATTGAATAAAAAATTCACCAAATCTGGCAACACTGATATCCGTGCAATCAGTGTTGCCAATTTTAGGGACATTTTTTATTCAACAGCAGTCAGTAATTTTTTATTGTAATGTTTGCGTAATCACACCGAAGACTAATCGTCTATCATGTACAGTCAGCAGTAAAATTATTGATGCGCTAGCCGTAAATTCCTGTTTAAAAGATGTGCACCTAATACTGTTTTGTTAAATAAATATTTTTTGAGACATAATCTGAGTTTTATGCTGTTTATAAAAAAAAAAAGTTGATGATAAAATTTAGTGATCAAACTTTAAAAAATATGGATGTGTGCTTCAATAATTTTGCTGCCTACTACCAAAGCTTCCTAGATCTACTATCTAGGAAGCTTTGCTACTACATATCAAACATTACTCCTCAAAATTATGGTGATTATTGAATAAAAAAGTCCCTAAATTTGGCAACACTGCGTGAGATATTATTTGCCAACATTTACCAGTTTTCAATCAGGATGCACACCAGTATTTTTTTGTAGAAATAATTAATTTTCCATGATTAAATAAAGTGAAATTTATTATAGACATTTTCTGGTATGAAGTTTCAAGCCTAAATCGAAGACGTACGATAGACTATGTGTACGATAATTAGCATACTGTTCGAAATAGTTACGCTTGGAAATAATTAGCATACTGCTGTTTTCCGCTCTTCTCTATATATTTGACATTTATGTGAACATAGAAATGATATTTCGAAAAGGAAACTTTTTTTTTCTTTTTTTTTTCTTTTATCTCGTGTTTATTTTCTTTCCTTAATGCAACTAAAGTATTTAAGCAAGATTTTTTACAAAGCGAAATAACTGAATAACATCTCAATATTTTGTATAGTACTCGCGTAATTTCGCTTTAACCCTTAAAGCGTAACGTTTGAGCCACCCGAACGTTACTACTAATTCCCAACAGTAAAACTTCATCCCGGAATTTCTAAACCAGAATTTTACTTTCATTGCTTAGTAGAAAAAAGTTCTTTATTTCTTCTCTTATAACTTTGTTTTTTCTGTTGATTTTACAATGAAATTAAATGAGTCTAAATTGCCTTAACCGTAAAAGGGTTAATGAAAAAGCAACAAGAAAAAGAATGAACGTTCATTGCCGTATGAACTAAATTTGGGTCTTTGATCAATAGAGGCATAAATAAAAATAGCACTAAAAATTACGCCACTTTGATGCATTTTGCATTAAAATGTTTCAGTTCAGTTAATAAAAATGGAAGCATGATCCAAAGTTCTATTTCAAATCTTATTTAACTTTTTTGCCGGCCCTAATGCTTTGTTTCTTCTCTCATAAAAATGTGCTTTATTTCTGCACTCATAACTTTGTTTGTATTTTCTGTTAATTTTACAATTAAATAAGTATAAATTACCTTAACCCTAAAAGGGCTAATGAAAAAGCAACAAGAAAAAGAATGAACATTCATTACCGTATGAACTAGATTTGGGTCTTTGGTCAATAGAAGCATAGATTAAAAACAGCAATAAAAATTACACCATTTTGATACATTTTGCATTAAAATGTTAAACAGCTCAGTTTATAAAAATGAAAGCATGATTCAAAGTTTTATTTTAAATCTGATTTAACTTTTTTGCCGGCCATAGTGCTCTAAAGCGATCTAAACAGTGTCGGCAGATTTAGACATTCTTTTATTCAACTACCATGAATGATTTTGAGGAATGGTGTTTGATATATATAACGAACAAACAACCTTCGAAGTGATTAGGTAACCATTACAGATAAAAGTGGTGGATATTGAATGAAAAATCCCAAAATTTGGCAACACCGAACTAAAGGAATGAAACTAAACAAAGCCGGTAAAGGGTTAATTTCCATCATCAAACGCGTTTCATTTTTTTTGAGATCAAAATAAATTTATAGTTTCAGAGTTAGTCGAACAAAAAATGACCGAAACAATATTCTTCTAATGCCTGAAAGAAAAAAAAAAAAAAAAGGGGGGGGAACTTAGCACCTTTGACGCCACCACTGAAGTACATAGTTATCATATAAAATCTTATATTCCTATTTAATGCTTATAAGATAAATTATATTAGGTTTGTACAATAAAATATGTATTCAGGCAACACTTTTTATGATTTTTGACTTATTTCTTACGCATTTGAAATCTTTAAATTGCGTTTTCTCAAATTTTCATGATCTTCTAAAACTTCTACAGATATTTAAGAAAAGACTGATTTTTTTCTTTCTTTTTTTTTTTTTTTTTTTACAAATTTTTACCTAGATATTCACATTTTAATTTTTTTCTTGAGAACTACTTAATCAACTTCAAAACTCATCCCTAACTCTTTTAAGTATGTTCTATTAAAGATCCAAAAAAATATTAATTATTTATTATATATCTGTAGAAGTTTCAGAGTTTTGAAGATCATGAATTCATGAAAAAATGCAAACTGAGAAAACACAGTTTAAAGATTTTATATCTGTAAAAAAGGCAACAAAAACCATAAGAAATGGTGACTTAATATATGATTTATGCCTAATATTTATTATCTAATGTAATTCAACTTATAAATATTAAATGGAAATATAAACTTTTATATTAAACCTACTTCAGTGGTTCGGTCAAAAGGTTCCTAGTCACTGTAAATGAAAAAAAAATGTAGTTGAGTTTCATTTGCATTAGGTTTTTTTTTTTTTTTTTTTACAACTAATCAATACATTTTTTTACCAGAGAAATGTACTACAATTTTTATGAAAAAACCGTTTCATTCTTTGAACCTTTAAAAATAAATAAACTTCTGATTAGCCGCGGAACTCAGTGACTTGGCAAATACATATAATATTTTTTTCCTCATATTGTTTCCCTCTTTTTTTCTGTAGCGTTTAATTGCAGACCTAATTGTGTAAATTATTATTTTATTTATTATATTTATTATTATTACTTATCGTGTTTAATTATCGCAAAAAAGCTAAGAACAATGGCAGATAATTGTGAGTTCACTTGAATTCTTGTAAAAGATTAAATTAAAACTTTTTTTTTTTTTTTTTTTTTTTTAATAAAAGGTACCACATAATAAAATAATTTTTTAAAATAAATTCCGATTAATTTTTATCAACATTGTAGAATTTAAATTACAGCCTAAAAGTGCACTAAATAATTTTACAATTTTCCAGTTTTCGGTCACCAAATCCCATGTAACTCTATGGCAATTTTTTTATATATAAAATTACTTATTACCTGGTGTATTTTTTTTTTTTTAATTCTGTTTTCACATTCAGAAAATTCAAAACCATTAAATAAATACTCGTTTTCAAAAAACTCTTTTATACATATATATTTTATTTTGCAGGTAAAAAATGAAAAATCTTACTTAGTTAATTTTTCGCAATTTTAAACTCAAAAATTTAATCTTAAATTTTTTTGGTAAACGAGTGTTAATTCAACCCTTAAATGACGTGTGTTGCCTTTCAGCAACATACCCTATTTTGTCTTCAAAAATACTATTGTTACAAAATTGTAAATAATTGTGTTTATTTTTTTTGTAAATTCTTTCAAAGAGGCTTAGTTAGTTGATAAAACGCTAATTTTGTGCATTTATATCGCTTTAGCGTTAAAATAGCCTAATTTTCCCTTAAAAACGCATTAAAGAGCTCCAATAAGGCAGGCAATGGATTTGGCGCCAAATTTGGCGAGTTTTTCCCACCTTGGCGAATTTTTGGCGACCTTGGAGAGAAAATCCTTATTAGGGATATACCAAATATGGAAGCTCTAATCTTATAGGCTGATGAGATATGGAAATTTCTGGAATTTTCCACACTTTTCTACAGGAGTATAAAAGGGACGTATTTTAGCCAAGGCCTGTTCAGTTCAGTTCCAGCTTCCTCTAATGCTTGCATTGATTTGAGCCTCTTTGAATGAGACTTGCTTTATGTGTTATTGCTATACAGTTTGTACTGTGGTTTTGCTGTTGACAGCTGTTAATTAAACTGTGTTTATTGGTGGAAGTGAAGCTAATACTCAGTTTACAGACCTGTATTTTGCTGGAACTTTCTGTAAATAAAACTCCTGGATTTGAAGAAGTTTCGCCTCCCATTCTCAGACGACTTATGAACCCTCGAGTACGCAACACTTTTAAAATAATATTGGAGCTCTAGTGCCAATGCTCAGGGATGGAACACGGGCGCAGAACTCATACCACTATGAATGTAACAAATTTTTCTACTTCTTAAACCAACGATATTACAGGTGGAGAAATTTCTTAAACAAATACCGGTATGAGTTCTCCACCCATGTCCCATCCCTGCAATGTTGCCAACAAATTACATACTGATAGTACTATTAAATCAATTTTCATCATGTAGAGGCAACACTAGTGCTAAAAATTATTACATGTACACTTTTAAATTGATTTTTTTTTTAAATCAGGCATTTAAAGGCTAATGGTTGTATATTTTGGGAACTTGAAAATGGCATTAAAAGAAATACATCAGATAATGTTTAATGCCTATTAACAAATTTTCCCATAGAATAACATAGACTTTGACTAACATTTACGATCTGTGATGTTGGTATTCCCCCATTGTTGATATTCCTTTAAAATATCAGCAATGCTCCTCATAATAAATTCAGTAACAGTCAAGTCATTTCTAATACGTGGTATTATAAGTCCCGAGTAATGAATCTGAAGAAGTATTTAAAGTATTCCATCACATACACGCCAGTTTAGAAGTATTTTTTTAGAAAGTTTTCATTGTTTTATTCAGTTGAAGAATTTTAGTCTTTTTATAAAGCAAAAACTTTTCTACAAAAAATAGTGATATTTAAAACGCGCAAAAGTTGGCAACTATGATACCATGACGCAAGTAAAGAAAAAGAAAAAAATCAATCAAAATATTAAGTTCTTTTAATTGTATTCTTCTCTTTGGTAGGAAAAATATAAGTAATAAATAATCTATTTTAGAGAATAAGGAAAAAAATATATATTTGTGAAAATGTGTGTTAATAATCTGAACAAGTACTATATGAAAAATGATAATTTCTGTAACTGTTCATTGCCTAATATATATATATATAAATTAAAATTAAAATTAAATAATTAAATGTTAAATCTGCTTACATTCTTTTCAAACAGAATTTAATTTAGTTCAACAGAGCTTATTTTAAACTATTCTTCCATATAAAGGAATGCAGTAACTGTATTTTATTCACTAGCATCTGTTATTAAATTCGTTTCTTAAAATTACTTTGGTATAGCTTTAGCATAGGAGCCCGTTGGCAGTTTTTATATTTTTGTTATAATTTTGGCGATGAATTAAAACGGGTATCGCAATAGCGTAAGTAAACATCTTGGCGAGAAATTCCGAGCTTCTTCGGTTCCAAATTTCAAATTTCGCCGAGAGGTCCAAGCTGTTCAATTTCTTTAGCACGATTTTTCTCAATTTCATTTTAAATATTTTTTTTTTACCTTAATGCAAGAAGGAGAAAAGGAAAAACATTTTTTAATTCATCTAACTATATAAAATATCTCCAGGAAAAGTATTATCCGTTTTTCGTTCTGCTTACTATTAGAAAAAAAAAAATCTGGAGTGACTCCACTCGACTTTCCGAACATTGAGTAATTAACAGTTTTGTAGATAAAGTAAAGAAAGAGGAGTTGTTAAAAACATAAGAGATAAAACCATAATAAAGTGTTTGAGTATTTTTCTCCGTATATTACACGATGTTTTACTTAACGCTACTGAACTTTGAACCCATAGATCATAATGATAAAGAATTTTCGTTGTGTCCCTGTAAAAAACCTATAAATGCTAGTTTTTTTTATTTTTTATATATTATTAAAATCACACAATCAACTGTGGAAGAAAATCATATTTATTGAAAGTTTATTTTTCCGACTGAGTGAAAATAATGCCTGGACCGGGAGTCGAACCCCGGATCATTGACTTACAAGGTCAAGGCTCTACCAATTGAGCTATCCAGGCCGACACCCCGATCAGCATTACTCACTCAGACAACTTTTAGGAAGAAACATCTCTGGTCTATCATGTAGATAGCTCGACAGAAATAAGCCGCAGGAAATGGAAAACGCCATTAGATAATGGGAGAAAGAAATACAATATTATTAAAATCACACAATCAACTGTGGAAGAAAATCATATTTATTGAAATTTTATTTTTCCGACTGAGAGAAAATAATGCCTGGACCGGGAGTCGAACACCGGATCATTGACTTACAAGGTCAAGGCTCTACCAATTGAGCTATCCAGGCCGATACCCCGGTCAGCATTACTCACTCAGACAACCTTTAGGCAGAAACATCTCTGGTCTATCATGTAGATAGCTCGACAGAAATAAGCCGCAGGAAATGGAAAACACCATTAGGTAATGGGAGAAAGAAATACAATTTTATTAAAATCACACAATCAACTGTGGAAGAAAATCATATTTATTGAAATTTTATTTTTCCAACTGAGTGAAAAAAATGCCTGGACCGGGAGTCGAACCCCGGATCATTGACTTAACTTTCTGCCTAAAGGTTGTCTGAGTGAGTAATGCTGACCGGGGTGTCGGCCTGGATAGCTCAATTGGTAGAGCCTTGACCTTGTAAGTCAATGATCCGGGGTTCGACTCCCGGTCCAGGCATTATTTTCACTCAGTCGGAAAAGTAAAATTTCAATAAATATGATTTTCTTCCATAGTTAATTGTGTGATTTTTATAAAATTGTATTCCTTTCTCCCATTATCTAATGGTGTTTTCCATTTCCTGCGGCTTATTTCTGTCGAGCTATCTACATGATAGACCAGAGATGTTTCTGCCTAAAGGTTGTCTGAGTGAGTAGTGCTGACCGTGGTGTCGGCCTGGATAGCTCAATTGGTAGAGTTTTGACCTTGTAAGTCAATGATCCGGGGTTCGACTCCCGGTCCACGCATTATGTTAACTCTGTCGGAAAAATAAAATTTCAATAACTATAAATGCTAGATTCACCAAAATGCTTATAGTTAGTGCAACAGTGATTTATAATATTCATATAAATTTTCAGCTCAATTGAATAAGGCGTTTAGATGCTATCGCGCGTAAACTAGTATGTTGTGGCCACCACATGACTTTCTTCTATATTTTCCTATACAAATTCACTCAGTAAAAATAATTTATTAAAATTATTATTTAAAAAAAGTATCTTCCATGATAATGCAGATGATTTCCATATTAGAGAAGAAGTATAACACTAAATATCCAAAAAAGTCAATTTTATTGTCAATAATACATTAAAAAAAAAATCGTTAACTTCATTTTAAGTTATCGCAGATCTATGGTTCAACCATTCGTTTTAAAGGTACTGGCGAGCTCTTTTGAAAAATACCCATCATGAAAATTTACTCCACTCGAGGGGGAAATTCCCCCCAGGGGGGGGAGGCTCCTACACATACAAAAAAAATTTCCCAGTTGACTATCTCTATTATATATAATTCTGGTTTATTTCATAATGATTATTAAAAAATAATTTTCTTTATGCACATTTATACAAAATTTTGTACTATACCATCATATTAAAAATTTAGAAAAAGCGGGATGGCAACGCAACCTGTAAGACATTTTTTACCAAAAGTTGATAGGCACTAATTTATGTCAAGGTGCAACTACATACCAATTTATATGAAATTCTGTGAAGTAGTTACTGAGATACAGTTGCCACAAAAGTTTGTCACACCCACGCAGAGACTGACAGACAAACAGACAGACATTTTCTAAAAATGGTCAAATCGTGTTCTACAGCTCTCAAAACGTGTAAATCCATCAAAAACCCGAAGTCGAAAATTTTTACGAATCCAATACTTTCTTCTATTGAATATAGAAGAAAGTAAAAATTTGGTCCCACAGGCCATAATGATAAATAATTTTTCTTTGTGTCCCTGTAAAAAAACTGTAAGTGCTAAATTCACCAAAATCTATACAGTTCGTGCAACTGTGACCTATATCATATGTACAAATTTTTTGTTCATATTAAATGAGCGTTTAGACGCTATCGCACTTTTAAAAATTTGGCCCCATAGGCCATAATGATAAAGAATTTTTCTTTGTGCCCCTGTAAAAAAACTGTAAGTGCCAGATTCTCCAAACTCTATACAGATTGCGTAACTGTGACCTATAATATGTGTATAAATTTTTTGCTCAATTGAATAAGGCGTTTAGATGCTATCGCACTTTTAAGATTTTGGTCCCATAGACCATAATGATAAAGAATTTTTCTTTGTGTCCCTGTAAAAAAACTATAAGTGCTAGATTCACCAAAATCTATAGGGTTCGTTCAATGGTGACTTACAATATACGCACCAACTTTCAGCTTATTCGAACAAAGCGTTTAGACGCTACCGTGTTCACTCACAGACATACACACATACATACACACATACATACACACATACACACACACACATACATACATCATCGTAAAAATAGTGAAAACGGACTCAGGGGACCTCGAAACGTATAGAAACATCAAAATCTCGAATTCGGATTTTTGACATGATTACAATACTTTCCTCACTATAGTGTTCGGAAAGTAAAAATGGCTAAAGTAGTTTTTCTATATTATAGATATCTCTATAAATAATATTATCCAGTGCCATTATATTTCATTCACCACGAACACTTTTTATTTATTTATTTATTTATTTATTTATTTATTTTTTTATAATTAAATATTTTCTAAATAAAAAAAAAATAAATAAATAAATAAATAAATAAATAAATAAATAAATGTGTAACACAATAAGCGGCAATAAAGCAAAATCGCTGTCTGAAAAAAATAGTCTTGTCGCACAAGAAAAAAAAAGTATTTTTTGAAAACGGTATAAAATTTAATATTCACTGTGCATAAAAAGAATCAGTCATGCAATAAATATCTATCACAGAATATGGGAATTGCAGATTACTAACCATATGTGTTGTATACATTCCCGAATTTAAATGACAGATATAAAAAAAGAAAAAAATCCGAATTTGATAGAATCTTCAGGATAACAATATAGTGGTTTATTTTTAGAAGAGTACTAATAAAGATGCTTATGTAGTCAACAACTCTGCACCTTTATCGCAGAATACAGATTTTTAGAAATGAATCTTCAAATCTACATATAGATATGCCAAACACGTGCCATCCATGCAAAATAGAAAAGTAGTAAAAAATTTGACTGGTAATATGGAAACAACACTGGCGAAAAAAATTCTAGTACATGCGAAATATTAAGAGTCATAAGCAGAGAATATTTTATTTTCTTAATCTGGTTGCATTAAAAATGATTTCTTATCACGTTTTATTGTGAAAATTAAATCTGGAAACGTTACATAAGTACAAATATTATTTTATACTGAAATTTAAATACAATGCAACATTCCGCTACGTTTTACTTTATTGTAATCTAAATTATTTCATAAACTATTTAGAAGGTTGAAAATTAAATGTTATTTTATAAATTTATTTTCATATTTTGTATAAAATAGGATTTAATTTTCACCGACAGGTGTGTTTCATTCCATTTTAATATCTTTATATTTTACTTTCAGAGTTACTACAGGACTACTAAAAACGACTTTTTTTTTTATTATTCTCGTACCACTATTCCTATAATATAAAATTTACAACAAATTTGGGCAAGCAAAGTACAGATTTACTTGAGCAAATATATCATAAATTTTTATTTTTTGGAAATAGTGGTACGAAAATAATATAAAAAAATTCGCCTGTGGCAGCCCTGTTACTATAACTAAAAGTGTCTGAAATAATGTCATTGTGATGCCAGCGAAATTTTTGTTTTTAATGCCATAAATGTTTCTTTCATTAACGGCCTAGGAAATGTTCCTAATTAATCCTTTTCAGGGGCACCGTTTGCATAGTGCAAACGCAAGTTTTAATTCCCAATTGCAAACACTGGACTCTGAAATTTTTTATAAAATATTTCTTCAACATTTTATAGGAATAACTTCTTTTGATTTATTTCTTATCTTCTAATATTGTTGATGAATTCTGATGAGTTTTTATTTCAAATGTGAAAACTTTCTTGCCTCTCAATATATATATATATATTAATTACTTTTATTGAAATTGCACAAACATATTAGTCCACATTTACGCTTTTTAGCCACCGGAAAATCTAAGCAGAAATTTTTCCTTTTTATTTTATCGTGGAAAACTCTCACGAAAATACACTAAAAAATTTCTATTAATAATTCCGGTGGCCAAAAAGTGCAAAACTTAGCAAATATGTACAAATATTTGTAAGATGTAACACTCGCGGTATCTTTAGGAAAATTATAAAATTAATGCTCTTAAATAATTACAATAAAAATTGGAGCACATTATTAACATTTTCGCTGACGTAGATTCATGTCATTTAAAAATAATGCGGTATAAAAAAAAGGCGTAAACTAATAATGCTACGAAATATTAATTAGAATACTGGTAGATATAATTTGAACATCTGAAATGTTATAACAGAACTTAGTAAAATTATTTCATATTTTATGATTTTTCTGTATTTATAGATAATGAAAATTCATTTATTTTTTTTAGACTTTTAAGATTCTTTAACTATAAACAGCATTCTTCTAAAATTTGTTTTGCAATTTTTATGAGAAAGTTGGAAAATAACATAAAGCCTTGAGAAAAATAATGAATTTTAGATATTGGATTAAAAATTCAAAAGTGATCTGTTAGTGCTTACAATAAATTCATTAACAAGAAGAGATATCACATTTTTTTTTTTTTTTTTTTTTTTTTTTCATTTCTAATGTAAAGTTTTGTAAGATTCTAATAACAAATCTGAACAAGTATTATAAAAAATCTACTGTAACGAAAATATAAATAGTAAAAATATCCAAACGGAATATAAAGAAATTGATTTTATTGCACGCTAAAACATTTCTGACCCTAATTTCAGTGCATATATTTGCAGAAATATGCCCAATATATATATCGTAAATCTAATTTTGGTACATTTACTACCCTGTACATTTTCTTTGGTACATATATTACCCTGTTACATATCTACGGAGAAATTGTCTAAGTAAACAATTACCACGTATAAATTATAGATATGACACGTACGATAGTAGATACGTCACGTATTATCATTCATTACATGACATGTGCATTGTACTAGGTACTATATAGAATCATACCACATAGAAAAATGTATGTAAGCTTGGGTATTCGAATGATGCAGCCTAAATAAGCTGTCATATATTAACTATAAAACCGTTATTTTACAGAAAAAATTACGTTCATAATTCCTGTGGTACATGTACCAAAATTTTAAGTTTCATTTATCGTAGAAATATTATACTTATAAATATTATTATTTATATTATACTTACATATGCTTACTATATTAATATTTAATATATTTATTATATTATATTTATTATACATATTACTTATTAATCGTAAACAATGAAGATGGTGCAAATATCGTATAATTTATTGTATTTTAATTTATTTTATTTTAGTTTTATTTACCGTAATTTCTGGTAGATAACTCGCAGGTTATATAATCCAGTTTTGCACCAGAAATTTCAATCGATAAACAAATTTACATTTGTACGAGCTTTTCCTTCGAAAAAGTATAGATTTCTCTATTAAATAAAATTTCTGGTTGAGAAATGACACATCTTACCTGCGGGTTATCTACCAGAAATTACGGTATTTATTTATTTATATTATTGCATAAATAATTCTTTTAAACTGTGCCGTACATATGAAAGAGAAAAAAGATTAGTAAAGAAATCCTACAGTCAAGGTCGTTAACCAAAAGGTTTAAAGCCTTTTTTTTTTTTTTTTTTTTTTTTTTAAGGGGGGAAACAAACTTAAAAATTATTATAATAGTACGTAAAACAGAAAAAGCTAGCGCTAAAAGCTGCTTAGCCAAACAATGTTTTTTAAGTAGGAAATTTTTAAAACGAAAATGTGTATGATATAAAATGATATCAAATTAAAGATCATTATAATAAAACTTAAAACAGAGAAAGCTAGCGCTAAAAACTGCTTAGCTAAGCAGCTTTTAGCGCTAGCTTTCTCTGTTTTACGTTTTATTATAATGATCTTTAATTTTATATCATTTCATATCATACACATTTTCGTTTTAAAAATTTCTTATACACACACACACACACACATATATATATATATACAATTTTTTTTTTTTTTTTTTTTTTTTTAAGAGAGAAAGAGGGAGAGTTTTCTTTTTTTTTTTTATGACAGAGAAAATGAAAATAATACATGAATAAAAACTACTTAAAACGAACAAAAATTAGCATTACTTAAAAATTATTCTCATTACTTCGAAAATGGTTTAAAAGTTAAATTCTTATGAGAATTATAAGAAGCAATCATGCGATAAATAGGGTTTGGAACATGAGACGTGCATTTGTATATCACTAGCAATACGTGTTACATTTCAGAACTCAAACTGCAGTCATAAAATAAAATTTAAAGCGCTATACCTTTAAGATTGCAATAGAGTTTATTTTTGGAAGAGTACTGGCAATGGGCCTTATATAGTCAACAACTCTGCAACATCAACACGGAATACAAATTTTTCGAAATAAATCTTCAAATCTATGGAAATGTATGCTGAACACGTTTCATTCATTTAAAATAAGAAACTGATAAGGAGCTCACGGCTAATATAAAAACAAGATTGGAGAATAAGGTTTTTCTAGCATATAAGGTTTTTAAAAAAAGTATAAGTACAGAAATATTTTTATTTACTTATTATTTATTTATTTATTTATTTATTATTTTTCATTTATTTATTCATTAATTAATTAATTTATTTTTATTTTTTTGTTATTTTTTTCGTTAAACTAGCTGTATAAAAAATTATTTCTTATCACATTTCGCAGTGAATGTTTAACCTAGGAATATAACATAAATACAAATATTATTTTATATTAAAATTTAAGTATAATGCAACATTCTGTTACATTTTATTTATTAATGCTACTGTAAGTTGTTTAGAAAATTATATATTAAACTTTCCTTTATAATACTGCTGTCATATATTTTGAATAAATAGTCTAAAGCTTATAAGTCAAACAAAGATGTCATATAAACGACTATTTTGATGGATGTGTCAGATAAATTTTCAATATATTAGTATATTTACTATATATAAAGAAACTAATATATTATTATAATGTGCAGAATTTTGATACGCTTTGAAAATTTTATAACTGATAAATTTTCATACATAAAGGATCATATTATATAGAATAAAAGAACGCAAATTTATTTTTGGATTTCATATCGAATATCTTCTAATATATACATGCTTATTTTTAAGCGTTTGTATGTATGTGTTTGTATATAGTTTAAGTGTGTATATTATTCACTTATAAAAAAATAAATAAATAAAAAATACTAAAGTTTTAAAATATTAGATGAATTCCTAGAGTACTTTCTTTTCCCTAAAGCTATATTTCTACTTTTATTTATTTTATTTTATTTATTTATTTATTTATTTTTAATCAATAATGAACTAAAAAATTCATCCCTCTGGTTGATAAGCGATTTTAATTTACTTTAATTATCTAACTGCAGCTGGCGGATATATCCGTTCACTAAACTGTCTTTTTTTTTTTTTTTTTTTTTTTTTTTTTTCAACAATAATTAAAAATTATATAATTATCGATCTTTAGTTTGATTTTGGAAATACGGATGTTAAAAAATATTCACTAAGTTTATCTTCAGGTGCATAGTTACATTTTTAATCTGATGTTGAAATAAGCATTATTTTAGTACATTGTAAAGCACATAAGAATTTTGCCCTTTTCAAAAGCGCCCAGAGGATTAATGAAAAATAAAATACATAAAAACTTCCATATATATTGTAAACGCGGTAAGATATGGAAAATTAATAGTGTAAAACAACTGAAAACGTTTTTGCTGTTTTCAAGGAGGGATAAACAAACAGCAATACAATCGAAGGTACGTACCTTTTTCCGATGTTTCTTGGTTTCTAAGTAATCTTCATGAGTATCCAATACTATTTGCAAACGTTCCAGCAGCTGTAAAATATCTTCGAGTAAGTCAGCAGTTTTCGAGGCAAAAAAATTCGTAAGTGCGTTCTGCAGGTCTCCGTCATTGGCAAAGTATCTCCAACGGAGGTGGTGTTCGATAGAATAAAACAACTGATAATCAGTTGGTGCAAGGTCCGATAAATTTAATTCGTGTCACAGTTTCTCCCAGTCAAGGTGCTGAAGAGATGCGATGGTCCTCTTTGTCACATGTGGCTTGTCATTGCTATACAGGAACAACGCAACGTTATGATTCACAATAAGTGGCTCCTTTTGAGGTTAATGCACTGTGCACCCTTTGATAGTGCTGTACCCACCTAATTAATTTCAATGACTTTCCTTCTCATACAAATTCAGTCTGACAGTTTCAGAAGAAACATGTAATCTTTCTGAAAGTTCATGGTACGTTACACCACCGTTCTCTTCGATGGCTGCTTTTAGGGCCTCGCTATCCAATACGTATGGTCGTAAATATCAATAAGTCCCATGTCCCCGAATGAAATTTCTTTAAATAATAACTGGTGATACGTTCGTTCATATCATTCCCCTAAATCGCTGGTATATTTGATGCATCAACTGATAGACCCATTTTACTGTTATACAACAAACACACGCGAACAAGCTGCTTCAATACTTCACCTTTCTTTAACTTTGGTCAATCTACGATTATTATGTGTGAGCCATGTGCCTGCATTACAGAATATCAATGGCTAGACTAACTTTAGTTCACGTGGAACTCACGTCCATCACTTCCTTTCCTCTCTGCTAGCGTATAACTTGTAAGGCGACAAAAACTTCAAGAGCTATTTTTGGTTACTTCGCAAGAATTACAATTAATGACAAGAATTACCTATTCTGGGATCCCATTTCCAATATCCTAGTATAGTTAATCGACCGTAACCCTAACACTTGGAAACAGACTTGTGCTGGAAAGCAAAGAGGAGACTAAAAAGACAAAATTTAAGCTCATTAAAAAGGAAATATGTGCTAAAATATTTTCATTTATTTACTTATTTTAATGGTGAGAAGTCATAAATGATGAAATAAGAGTTTTTCATATCAGACCTACCATTTTTGAACAAGAAAAATAACGTTGATAAAAATGTTAATTTAAAAAAATATTATTCCAGGAAAATACGATTATTTAATCACAATAACTTGGCACGTTCTTTCGAAAAAAATCGTAACAAAAACTAACAGCTAAAGTTTGTGACGAAAAGTTGCTCTTTAGTAAGGAAGGGGTACAACTAATTCTTAATCCCGATTTTTCTTTTAGTCTTTGAAAGCATTTGTCCAAAAGATACTGATATACAAAGCTATCAAGATCTCATTATACTGAATAATAAATAACACATGTCTACAAAATCATACTTTTAAATGTTTTTTTGCACTGCGTTGGGTGTCTCTAATGTGTTTTGATACGCTAAATTCAGAAATGGTTGTCTTTTTTTTTTTTTTTTTTTTTTTTTTTTTTTTTCTGTTAAGTAAAAAGTCTTCAAAAAGTAACAATGAAGACCAGAAAATGTCACACAGAGACAGTAATAGATTCGAAATTATTTATATATAAAATAGGCTATCATTATCTTTTAAATGAATTTCCTTACGTATAAAATCCCATTAGAGCTTTTTCTCTTGTACATGGCTTGATGGCCTTAAGAGGCCTCTCCACTTATCGTCCTCAGAAGCCAGTAGCCAATGTTATTCTATGGAGAATTTTGCCCCATTATAACTTATTAACTAATATGTATTCTTAAATTCCGTTTTCACATTCAGAAACTTCACAACTATTAAACAATTTATCGCTTTCTAAAAATTATTTTTTAAAATGTTTAATATTTTATTTTGAGGTTGCAAAATGCGAATTTTCCCAATGTAAAATTTTTCATTTTTGAGCTTAAAAATAAAATCTTAAAAATAAAAAAAAATCAATTTTTAGAAAGCGATAAATTGTTTAATAGTTGTGAATTTTCGGAAAGTGAAAACGGAATTTAAAAATATGCATTAGTTAAGGAATTATAATGGGGCAAAATTTCCCATAGAATAACATTGGCTTCGGCTTTCAGAGACGATAGGTAGAGAGTCCCCTTAACGGCCCTCTTCACTTACCGTCGCCGGAAGCCCGAGCCAATGTTATTCTATGGGGAATTTTTCTTCGCAAATAACTTATTAACTAATACATATTTTTAAATTCTGTTTTCACATTCAGAAAATTCCCAACTGTTAAATTGACGGACCTTTTTTAAAAATGTATTTTTTAAATTTTTAATATTTTATTTCGAAATTGCAAAACGAAAAAATTTCACATATTGAAAATTCGTATTTTGCAGCTTCAAAATAAAATATAAAAAATTAAAAAAATATTTTTTAAAAAGGTCCATCAATTTAACAGTTGGGAATTTTCAGAATGTGAAAACAGAATTTAAAAATATGTATTAGTTAATAAGTTACTTGTAAAGAAAAATTACCCATAGAATAACACTAGCTTTGTCTTCCGGCGGCGGTGAGTGAAGCGGGCCCTTAAGAGGAGATTCTCTATGCAGCATCCAATAATAATCTGATAACATGTTAATTCTCCATCATCCCTGATACCTCATCTACCTTTCTTTGATGTCTTGAGGAAATAACTATCATTGTTCTTCACTTACATCACCCAGATTTTCCGGGAAGCAAATTAGATTAGAGTGAAAAAAGTGGGGCTTTAAGCTTCAAAAATCTCATTTTTTGTCAAAACTGTAAGTGATGGAAATTTTTTAATAGATTTTTCTTAATCAGCATCCAAAAATACACCAGAAAACACATCATCTTGAAGAAACAAAAAATTGATCGTAGGCCTGTTGATTTAAATGGTACAATTTTTCACCATTACAATTTTGGAATGTTTTTGAAATGGTATTTTAATACTAAAGGCATAGTTTAATATTATACACAGGTCGACACGTAAAATTTTGATTTTATAATTTTGACTGATCTTTGTTTTTTGGTGTGCTGAAACCGAAAAATGAAGTGAGTTTTTCTGTATCACGTATAGATTTTTGTCAATACAGGGTGCTTACCTATAGAATTTCTCCCATTACTCTTCTACCAATACAATTATATGGTAAGTTTTGCAGTATGTTTTCATGATTAATTAATCATGGATACCAATTGTTGTAACAGCGCAGCACTAGTGCGACGTAAAATCATACCAACCAACCAACCTATTGTTATGATGATATATGTAAGAAATTGTGTCGGTAAGCACCCTGTATTGAAAAAAAACTGTAGATGACAGAGAAAAATGAGCTGCATTTTCGGCTTCAGCACATCAAAAAACATAAAGTTCAGCTAAAATCATCAAATCAAATTTTGTCAACTTCAATTTTGTAGGCCTGTGATTATTATACAAAAATTCATCTTTTTTTAAAAAACATATTTAAAGGTATCATAAACTATATTTTAACATTCAAAGTGATATTTAGACAATTTGCAATAATATCGAAGAAGCAGAATCCAAATAAAGTGAAAATAAAGTTTTTTTTTTCCCTTCTTTAAGTATTTATTAATTTTATTTTAATTCCGTTTTATAAAATTGTATGGTTAATGATTACATATTTATAGTACTTTTTTAATAAACATTCTAATAGATATGTTCTATCTAAACTTTAACTTTGGGTGCTACTGTATGAATATAAATAATAATGCGCTATATAACTTACATACAATTATAGAAATAATAAAAAATAAATAATGCGCTATATAGTAAACCTTTTCGAAAATTTCACTCAGAAATAACTGAAAAATAAAATCTGTCAGCAAAATTCTTAAATATTTCAAATCTGTGACAAACAATCTAAATTTAAAACTGTGTGTATATCTCTTAAGGCATTTCTTTCTACTTCGTTTACGGTACAGAAAATGCAAATCTTGTTTACGTTCCAAAGAATTGTATCAGCAACATCATCTCTCTAAAAATTGTCTCATGCAAAGTATTTTATATCAAAAAGAGAGTAGCATTAAAAAAATAATCAACCTATAAACCAATATTTTAGTCTGAGTGAAATATTAAAAAGCGAATCAATAAAGAAAGAAAATATTTATTTTAAACAAATTTATCTATATTTTCAATCAATAAGAGAATATTTATTTTAAAATAAATATTCTCTAAAATTTCATCTATATTAATTTATCTTTCCATGTTATATATGTATATATATATATATATATATATATATGTTTAGCAATATGCATGCAACAAGACAGAAATAGCACCTAATTTACATGCAATATTCATTCTGTGCCCTTGAAAAGATAATGATGTTTGAATTTAAGGATGCTTGATTTTCGTAATCTATATTTGTGGGTTTTTTTTTTTTTTTTTTTTTTTTTGTGTGTGATTCATGGTTTCATCTAATTCAATGTTTGAAAAGGTTTTCAATATATATACATATATATTGAATACATTAAAAATACTTTAAAACTTGATTTTAACGTAATTTAAATCGAATTTACGTAATATCTTTCAATAAATTTTAGCTACAGAGAGGCTTTCAGTATTTTTAAGTTTATTCTTGTATTACACTTATTAGCTCTTAGGGAAAACTAATCTTAAGTTAAACCTAGATTTTAAAACTTCTTAGAACTACTAATATAAAATTTACTAGTATCAATTTTTATTGAAAACTAGTATAATATAGTCGACACACGCACATATATATATAGCATTCTCATATGTTAGTTAGTCGGAGATGTTTATGAAGGAGATGGATGTTATAATACAACGTCAATTAATCCCTTAATTGCCCCGGGCGAATATATACGTTTTCCTGAAGTACGCGTTCCTTTGTATTGTGCTGCTACCAGTGAAATTACTGACACTCTTTGACAATTCAATAAAATAACTTTGAAAGGGATCTTGACAGGCCCGCCGTGGGCGAGTGGTTATGTCACCAAACTGCTAATCGCTTTCGAACGTAGGAGATAGGGTTCGATTCCCGCGCTGTTTCTGGGTGTTTTTCCATTTCTTCGTATTGCAATTCTATCATGTGCTATCTGTAATTATCTGACGAAGATTTAGAAGTGGGAGAGCCATCCCTTCTGTAGAGGATCAAAATTGTGATGGCATGTATCCGGACGCGTATCTCCGAAATGTTGGCGCATACAGGTCAACCTGGCGAATTTTTGTAGCTCGCGCCAAAACCCTCTCTGTCGCAAAGCAACCCGCCTTTCCACTTCATTCATGATTCGTTAAGGATTCGAGCAATCTTTTTTTTTTTTTTTTTCCCAAGAGAATAAACTATTAAAAATGTGTCAGTGGAGTTTTAGTATCGTAATTCTTAAATAATATATTTAATGCAAAAATTTATTAGAAATCCTCCACCCTTTAAATTTAATTTAGCAAGATTAATGAAGAAATAAAATTGTAATATTCTAATTTTAAAGCTTTTAAAATTGTTCTTGAAATACATTTATTTATTTATTTATTTATTTTACTTTCTCTTACCAACATATATGGTAGAGAAAGTATTGTTTTGGGGTCAAATTTTCGAAATTGAATTTTTGTTATATATACACGTTTTGAGGCTCCCTGAATCATAATTGTTAAAAATGTGTCAATGGAGTCTTTGTATCGTTATTTTTAGATAATATAATTTAATGCCAAAATTTATTAGAAAACCCTTTAAATTTATTTTATCAAGATTAATGAAGAAGTATATTTGTAATATTATGATTTTAAAGCTTTTAAAATTATCCTTGAAATACATTTATTTTATTTTATTTTATTCTGTTTTATTATTATTTTTATTATTATTATTATTTACTTTCTCTTCGTCAAATAAAATTGTTTCTAAACCTATTTTAGATTATTTGAAAAGTACATTAAACTTTACATTCTTACGCTATTGATCTTAAGCTTTAATGTGCAATCTGTCATTATAATATTGAAATGCAGGGTGAAAAAGAAAGTCGTGTGAGTGACACACCAGATTATCATTATTACGCATCATTATTTAGTTTATTTTACCCATATATTGTAAGAAAAATTTTATTTTTGATTCAGATTTTCGAAATTGAGTTTTTGCTACATTTGCTTAAATATCATGAAACAAAAAATTAGGTTTTTAGCGGTTGCCTGAATGTGTGTGTCTGTGTGTTTGTTATCACCATACCTCAAGAATAGATATTGGGACTCGGATGAAATATTAAGTAATTCGTGTGCAGTGACTAAGAAAAGAATTCAAATTCATTAAGTCTATGTGTGAATTTTCTGGTAAATACAATTTAATATTTTTGGATGAAACAAAAAAAAAAAAAAAAAAATTGAACATTTATTTTATGTGCATGAAAGAATGTTTCGTATACAATGTAGAATGTATATCCTTTATTAGAAGTTTACACAGAACCCCACAAAAGAATTCAGATATATTCATACAATGGAATTGCTGAAAGGTCATTTCATGTCGTGCTATGTGTTTTAAATTCTGTGCTAAATTAGTACACTATATTGTGTTTGTAAAATATATAGTAAATATACAGGTCTACCCCAAATTAAATAAAAGCATTTCTTTTTATAAATAAAAATCAATGTAATAAATGCAATTAAAGTTTAATTAATTTAAAATTATTCTCTTATTCTAATTTACTTTATCTTATCCGTAAAAGGTCGCGAAAGTATTGTTTTCGGATCACGTTTTCGAAATTGAATTTTTGTTACATTTATATGTTTTGAGGTTACCTGAATCCAAAAATTATATTTTTAGTGGTTGGTTTATGTGACTTGTCTGTGTGTATTACAGATATTGAGTTTGTAAAATGGATGCATCAGTTTTTAAATATCACTTATAACATTGATAAGGACAATATTGCTTTGGAACAATGTAAGTTGTAAACTTCACATGTTATTCAAAATTTACGTTTTCTTTTTAACATGGCAAAATAGAGCAAAATTTCGTTTAAACGTCCATTATGCCAATATTTTGTCGTAAACATGTGAAACTAATATTTTAAAATATATTTTTTAATACACTTCATTAAATATGAACATTTTAATTTGAAACTTTAGTAATTAAATATTGTGTTTCCTTCATTTGACAAATTAGGCCAATACTTCCCACGAACTTGCAATATGGGGATCAGTTGTGTTGGAAATTAATGTACGAAAACAATCCTAATAAAATTAGTCATTTAATTACGATAAATCAAATTTATCGAATCGGATAGAGGGTAGCCTATGAGGTGCGGCATTTCAGTCTGCGACTGTGTTGAGTGTTCTATCATACTCATTCCTTTTAATATGAATACATTTCGCTCTCAATAGAAATTAGTAACAATAAATATAGGATGAAAATGGTTATGCGCATCATTATTACTTTGATTTGTATAACATATTAAGTTAGATTGTTTATGATTACTGAAAAACAAATAGAATAGCATTAATAAAATGTTTAACGTTTTATTTTATAACTTTGTATGTTGGGGTTGGGGGGGTGGGTAAAGAATGAGAAATGGACATGTCCGAGGAGGAAATTATACTTAGAAAATTTTATGAATTTCAACCATAAAATTTAACACGAAATATCTATTTTATTATGATTAAGATGCTCTTTAAAAATACATAATAGATAAATATAAGGTGATAATTTATGAAAATTCAAGCACTGCATCGTAAGAGAGATATTTTATAAAGTCATACATTTTAAAAATTTAAATACAAAATGACAATAAAAATAGTTGAAATGTAAAATGGCGTACTACTGATTTGGACTTATGAACATTTTTCATGCATTTTACTAAGAATTTGTAATTTGTTTGAACAATTTTTACAAACTTTTTGGCCTTATACATGAAATCGGATCTCAATGCTAATATATTACCATTATTATTATCTACTTCTCTATTCGGATAACTATTTCTTAATTTCAAGATATGTTTCGTTTTGCGATTTAAATCCTACATTAATAATCAGAAGAAAAAAAATTAATAACAAAAAAAGAAAGAAAGAAAAACGCCGGATGTTTATTTATACAGGTTAAGCGGCGTGAAGTTTCTCTTTGCACTTCCAGATTTGGCGAAAATCGCATTCTCTGGCGAAAAAATGTGAATTTGTTCTGCGTGCGCCAACAGTTCGGAGATACGCTATCCGGACCATCTCTAGGGGTGTGTCCCAGACCGTCGCCAATTGCCCATCTGCGCAGAATTTGTGCGACTTAAAACCCAACCATCCCATCCCTGACGAAGATTTACAAGCGGAGTACGAGTCAAGCATAGAAATCTGATGTATATGTTATCAATAAACAAACAAACAACAAAGGGATCTTGACAGTGTTTGTGAAAGATTTACTGATTTCAGAGAGTTGAAAGTGAACGGTGGCACTTTGAAGTGAATCTCGTAAATTTTCGTCGCCAGGTAAGGGGTTGATCCCTGTGGCGCAGTGTGATAATACAAGTTTAATTTACTGAAATTATATTCCCTGTTTTTAAGTTGTACTGGTAACAGTCACAGAGACCAACCACTGAAAACCTGATTTTCGCCTTCAGGAAACCTCAATACGTGTAATTACAACAATAACTTAATTTCTAAAATTTCAATTAAAGCAATACTTTTTCCAGAGTATGAGTAAGAGAAAATAAAAATGCATCCGTAACACTACGCTTTTCAGGCTAATAAGGAAATATAAATAGGAATACATAGTACAACTTCAGCACCAGATATGTAAATACTGATAAACCGCGGAAGGAAGATCCCTGGCGTCATCTGCGCATGAGTGAAAATGACTGGTCCATTTATAAAATAGTAATGTCCGTAGCAGAAAACGAAGCAGGAGTATCAATGATTCCACACATAGCAGACGATTTCCCTCTGTCTTCCTTGCTTTGTCTGCTAAATCGTCCTGGCACTTTGCCAACCGGGGATCAATCCGACGCGGTCAAAGAGTAGTAAAAATCTTGTATATGAATGCAAAGCACTGTTGCCACCTTGTACGGTTTTTCGGCTACAGGAAATTTTCGATAGGATTTTGTGAGGTTTGCGTTGCCGCAGACCCCATAACACGAAACTCAATAAAAATACAAATACCAATTTATTTAGAGATTAAGATCAGGGAGGATAACTGGGCCAAACTCAATACCAAATTTTAGGTAACTTAGGAAAAATATCTTCAATAAATAACTTAGATAAATGCGGAATAGATCTCACCCAGCAAAGATACTGTAGTAGGTCGAAGACTGCTCTCGATGAACCACGGCACTTCTCAAACTAGACAAAGGTAGTAGGATTCCCTGCTCCATCAATTTCTCTACTCTAATTCAACTCTTTCACTAACACCATAATATTCTCCAAACTAAGAATCTAAATCACTACATGCTCACCTAAGAACTATTCTCTTCTACACCACACAAACACCAAATACACCTTCATATTTATCCTTAATCTCAATCAACTCCAATCTTTTCACTTAACAAAACTTTAAAGCCTCTTCGTATTCACTCACACTCCGCAACTTACTTCCTCCGTTGCAGCGCTATGTTGACGCAAAACTATTCCAACCTAAAACCTCACCGACCACTGACGTCGAAGCATTTTAACTCTCCCATCTCTTGCGTCGCTGGATCCAGCTTAATAATTAAAAAAAAAAAAAAAAAAAAAAGAACCTGCGGTGACATACCACAGTCTCAACCTTACAATTTTTATCATAAATTTTGTAGCATTTTTTACTTTCTCTTACCTATATATATATGTGGTGGAGAAAGTATTGTTTTCTGGTATAATTTTCGAAATTCAGTTATTGTTAGATTTAGATGTTTTAAGGTCGCCTGAATCAAATAAATAAAGAAAGAAAGAAAAAGAAAAAAAAGAAAAAAAAAATTAGCGGTTGGTCTCTGTGTGTATATGTGGGATCAGTATATCTAAAGAAGAAATAGCAACAAGAAAGTCAAACTCGGTATTCTAAATTTGTATCATACAGGGATGCTACACTAAATTTTACGTTGAGATAAAGCAAATGGTTCGTGTAAAGTGACATCCAAGAGAATTCAAATACATTACGTCTATGGTCGAAATTGCTGGAAAGTAGAATTTTTACATCATCTATAGGCTGCATTAAACCAAATGAAATGGATATATAATTTTTATATGCATGAAATCATGTTTCATGTAGATTAGGGTATGAAAATTGTTTGCCGTTCATTTAGGTTGTATAAAAGAGCTAGTGGGACAATACTTGCAAACTGATGGAAGTACATTTCAGGTTCGGCTGTGCAGAATTCTGTTTAAATGCATAATGTGATGTGTACATTATTTTTAGAAGATATACAGGGCTTCCAATAGATAAGCGAAAGCATTCTTTTTTATGGATTGTATTTAGTTGAAGTGCTTTACTATAATATTTTACCCTGTCCAAGAAAACTGCTCAAGAATTAAAATAAATTATTCATATTCTTACGATAAATAAAGTAATTTTTAAGCTAAATATTCAGCCCTTGTTTTTTGCATATTTATACGTTTGGAGATTCTTTGAATACTGAAGTCAAGTTTTTAACGTTTGATCTTTTTCTTATATAAGTATCTTCATAGCCTCCTAAACTAGATGCCTGTCGCGTAGCTCGGAAAACTTGGCAACAGTTCAAGCGGTGGACAGCGCCATCTGGTACAGATTGCGCGACTCTTTTATTCAACTCTCACCAATAATTTTTAAGAAGTCGTATATGATATATATAATCGACGTTTCTTCGATACGTTTCGCCTTTTATGTATATCAAATCCCACTTTCAAAAATTTTTCATGACTGTTGAATAAAAAAGTCACGCAATCTTTACCAGATTGCGCTGTCTACCGCTTAAACTGTTGCCAGGCTTCCGAGCCACGTGACAGGCATCTAGTTTAGGAGGCCTGTCACTAGTTTATTCGGTATCTTATAACCAAATAATTTCAGGTAACTCAAATGTTTTATTTTTAAGTTAATATAAGATTGTTACTTTGAAGTTAACATAAGGTTGTTTTGAAGTTATTGTAAGGTTTCAGATTGATAAATTTCAAAGAATAGTGCTGACGAAAGTTATCAGAATAATTTTAAATAAACCTTTAAATTTAATAACAGATTTGAATTTTATATAAATGAAGGTACAACATTCAAACGTGGAGTTACGGGGGGTGGCAGCCCCCTCACATAGATTCGTTTACCAATTAAAATTGTTCTGAAGCCTAGTTTAAATTGTTTTTAACATACGTTTTTATAATTGTACTTATTATCTAACCCTTTAATTTCCAATCTGCTTTTATAGCATTGTATTTCGTGGTAAGAGAAAATCGTGTGAATGCCACACTTCTTTTTTTTTATTTTTTTTTTTTTACAATCAAATAATGTGAAATTATTTACACGGAAAAACTTATATTAAACAAATGTATAATTTGGCCCCACTGGCCCTGTCATTTAAAAACTTTTATTCAAAAAAGTGGTAAATTTAATTGACATATTCTGCCTAAATTTTCAAATCTTTCTCTATATAATCTTATTTTACTGGAAGAAATTTTCAATATCAAAAACTTCACAAATATCCTTTTATACATTTTCTTCTTATTTCATTTATAGAATGGAAAATGGAAATCTTGTTTACGTTTCAAAGAATGCATTCTCAATATCATGTGTCTGAAAATTGTTGCCTGAGGAAGTACTTCCTGGAAAAGACAGTAACATTAAAAAATATACATTCTACCCATAAATCAATATCTTATTTTGAGTAAAAAAAAAGAGAGAAAATGTATATATATATATATTTATTTTTACAGCAAAGTGGTTTGCAAATTTATTTGTATTTGTTTCTGATATTTATCATTTGAAAATAATTTTCTAAAGTTCTAGAATTTTAATCTAATTTGTATCTTATACTTTAATAAAGTTTCCTTTATTACAGCGCTTTAGTGTTTTTATGGTTATTTTATCTTTCAATTATTAGCAACAAAACCAGAAAAATCTCATGTTAAATTTAGATTATATAAAACCTCTTATAATTACTAACACATTATTAGGATTTTTTTTTTAAACCACACATATTTCTGTCGAAAATTTAAATATTTAAAAAACGTTTAAATTAATTAATTTAATATAAATTGAAATAACATGCTAATTAAATTGAACTTTAAAGCTAAACAAGCATACTGATCAGTGTTATAACATGAAAGGCTGAACACCTGTTAAAAAGTTTTTCAAAGAATTTTACAATAAACAAAATTTAAATATGAAAAAAAAGGCAAAAAAATTGCTGGAACAACAGAGATTTTCATAGTAATTCAGAGAGACCAGCTTATTATCAACAAAAAATACATTTAATACCACTATTCCTGAATAGTAATCTTTGTGTTATTAAATCCCAGATAATTAATATTATCTGTGAAAGAATTATACTAAAAAAATCCGGTATGAAGGTTACGGATAATCTCTAATAACTCGGTACGTCTGCCAATTTATTTTTTTATTAAAATTTTGCTAATTATTTGAATGTTAAATTTTGTTTCAATATTTTCTGTAAAAAATAATAAATAAATAGAAATAAAAATAAAAATAAATTGTTGATATTTTAACAAGATGAACTGTAAGAACGTGTTAAAAAAAGTACATCTTAACATTTTCGCGGGAATTCACGTCATTTGGAAACCTGTAACTCCACCAGTGGGCGTTTCTTTAGGTAACACCGGTTACTTTATTTCTTAACAATATATCCAATATTCACATTTGTACAATTAATGGACTACGGATACAAATACTTTGATTTTGAAGAGTATTATTGTAATTTATATTCATTTATATTATAAATATGGATGAAGTAAAAAATGATTTAAAATAATGTAATATACAATAATAACGCCCACAAGTAGGGCTTACTGTCAAAAAGACAAAATCATGCGGTCGCGAAAGTGTTAAAATGTTTATTTATTTATTACAAAATGTGTTTTATTCCGTGAAATGCTTTTACTCTCTCTATAATTTATTTAGTTTTTAAATTTAAGTATACCGAATTCGAAAATAGGCATTTACTTTCTTAATCATTTTATTAAATATGCCAGCCCGAATTTAAAATTCACACTTCACAAATAGATTACGCAAACTTATGTTGTGATTTTTACTCGCTAAGAAAAGGCGCGTAGATTTACTTTGTTCTGCTCTGAATTTTTAAGACCTGCCACATCCATTTATGCAGGCTTAAAAAAGTTTAGGTAAAGCATGTATTTTAAACCGTAATTTGTTTTAATTCTTGATAAATTAAAAAAAAATGAATTTTTGTTAAGGAAAATACGTCGAATTAATATTAAAATTTAAGAATTTAGTAGCTTCTGGTATGTCTTCAAAATAATAACTTATAAATGATAAATAAATAAATAAGTCTCTTAAAATATATATTTGTTTTGAATTTCGAAGATTTATTGTTAGTATTTTAAGTTAAGTACTTTAACCTAATTCATTAAAATGGAAGGTCTTTTGAGAAATGGAATTCGGCTTATCACAAGCTAAAATTCAGGTTTCTTGACAGTCACTATTTCAAAATTAACTTTTTAAAAATAATAATCTTCATTAATCTTACATAGTACATATCTTCGAAAGAATAATACAAAGACTGCTTCAATACAAAAGACGGTATTCAAAATAGTGACTGCTGAGAACTTTACGAAATTGTTAGATGCGCCATGACTCTCACAATGTAGTGCAACGACTTTGGAGTCAGATGTATGTGCATGTTTAATTTCGTAAAAATCTCTTTTAGTTCACCCCCAACAAATCTCCATGGTTTAGACGTTTTGACAAATATCTAAAAAAATTCTTTAGGAATAATCTTGAAACTTTGGTAGTGTAAAGAACATGTTATACGTCATATATTTCAGCAAAATTTGTGTCTTGAAAACGAAAAGGGGACCAACAAAAAATTAAACAAAAAAAAAAAAAAAATGTTTTGGATCACTCTGTAAAAAGTAATACTTGAAATGCGTTTTGTTTGTAGCATGTGATTATGAGGATTTTTTTTTTTTTTTTTTTTTTTTTTTCATTATCTGTATAAAATTTTATGAGGTTACCACATATATTTATGAAGATATAAAGTTTTTCTTTTATTTTTTTATTGGAAAAAAATTGCACTTTTTAAATTGTAACACGTAGGGTTTTAGACCCAGTGCAAAGAAATTTTTAGAAAATTTGACAGACTACATTAGACACAGTATGCTGCAATCAGAATGCAAAAATGTTCAATGTCTTACGAAATATGAGCATTTTTACTAAATAATTTTTAACTACGCATGCTATAAAAAAAAATCATTTACATAATTTAATAGCCAAACGTATTGAGCACCTTATATAAAAACTCCAAACAAATTTCAGGTAAATTAAAAAAGATATGAAAAATAGAATGAACATAATTTCAGTTAATAACAGGAGACTTGGCGTTGGAATATTAAAACCCAAATTAACTACTAAGTCAGAAAAGCCAAAAGAAAAATATTTGCGATGCATACAGCTGTTTCGGTAGCCTTAAGCGTATCGTCTTCAGTGCATAAAGAATTCTTTTTGCACTGAAGACGGTACGCTTAAGGCTACCGAAACAGCTGTATGCATCGCAAATATTTTTCTTTTGGCATTTCTGACGTAGTAGTTTATTCGGGTTTTAGAATTTCAGTTATTTAAAAATAAAAGCTAAACTCTAAGGAGTTTTACTCACATTTTTATTTTGATTCAATCAATGCCCGTCAGCGACAGAGTGTTCGTTTTTTGGCGAATGCCAAATTTCTTTTGAGATGCCAAATTTTCTAATAATGGCTTTGCACTGAGTCTAATACCCTACGTGTTATAATTTTAAAAAATGGATTTTTTTTTTTTTTTTATTAATATATATATATATGAATGTATGTGGTATCCTCATAAAAATGTATACAGATAACGAGAAAAATGCCCATAATCACATGCTACAGCCAAAACGTGTTTAAAACATTACTTTTTACAGGGTGATCTAAAAGATATTGATTTTTGCTTAATTTTTTACTGGCCCCATTTTCCTCTTCAGAGCACAACATTTTCTAAAATATATGTGATATAAAATATTCTTTACACTACCAAAGTTTCAGGATTTTTCCTAAAGAACTTTTCTAGATATTTGATAAAACGTCTTAATTCAAAAGTGTCCAAATACTTACCGGTAGATAGTTTATAGATAATGAATTTCTACCAGTAACTTTCCACGCCACATTTGTAAATAGCAATCTTGATTAATATGTTCATAATCAATAAAGAAACGGTTGCTATATAAAAATGTAAATAATAGTGTGAAAGTTAAAGTCAAATGTAACTCTATATACAGCCACGCATATATGTGGTGGTTGATATCTAAAGTAAAATTACCACAAACCAGAACAACACTTTCTCTCTGAGAAAAACAACACGAAATTTTAACTTATACTAAAAATTGCATGAATAAAATCGCTTATGCATTCTATGCCATTCTATATGGACAACAAAACATATAATTAATTCTTAAAGAATTAACCAAAGAAATGCATGTGATAGTATATGTAAGTCTCCTTAGAAAAACTTTTCTGTAAGATATTTTATATGAATTATTTGTTAATGTAGTATTATCAAATATATAAAAAAAATTCTAATTGTAAAATATCTACTTTAAGTATAAAACTATCTAAATTTTTTATATTACATCATTAGTTACGTATAATTAGCTATGCATGCGCTTATTATTATTATGTTTTTCATAAAAAATATTCCCTATAGAGAAGTAATCTAATCACATAATTCATTATACATTCTTAGTTTAAAATATTTTTCAATGTAAATTATGTTAATGCCGAAAGAACGTGTTTTCTTTTTCCTTATCTGTTAAAAATTTACAAAATTGGAGAATGTTTACCAGTTTTTTAGAATGCGTAATTAATTTTTCAACTTATCGTACGAAATTTTAAAAAGGAAGCTAACACTTAAGATAATCAAGTTAGAAAAACTGTGGAACGTAGTCTCAGATTTCCTAGGTATAAACAATTTTTCAGCATTGCAAAATTACAGCACTAAAATATTTAAAACAAAACATTTTCGTTGCTTTGCTTATTTTTCTAGTGAATTTTAAATAGTTTTTTTTTTTTTTTTTTTTTTTTTTTTTTTTGTCCCAAGTAATTTATGTTCAGTTTAAAAAACATTGCAAGGAGTTTTGAACTTTAAAATAATTCTTTTGCCCTATAAGCATAAAAATCTTCCAAAACTTTTAGATTTTTTTTTCCGAATTACTTTCAAGAATACCTCCATGTTTTATCGCAATACAATTGTAAAAGGCAAAAAATGTTGTCTTTACAGTATATGCGGTTAATATTATTTGTAATACAATAAAAATAATTATCGAACTACGTCTATGAAAAGTTTCCCAAGCATTTTAAAATTCAAGTTCCATAAATAAAACAACTAAGAAATAAATTTTATATATCGTTTATAATTGCCTTATTACAAGCATAAAAATTAAAGAAAAAGAAAAAAAGAATTCAAGAATTAATGTGAATAATTTGAATATATCAGCAATTAAATATTACATGTCTCTTGGTAATATTAATCATAAGTTAATATTACCAAAGCCCTCTCTGCCACGCAAATGAAAAATTCACTAATTAATAGAAAAAATTATATTTCTATGCCGTATTTTGGTTTTCCTTCAGAACTTATTGCTAAATTACTTAGACCGCATAATATTTATACTGCTTTCCGACCGATTAAACAATTAAAAAACTTTCTTTTTAACTTTAAACCTGTAACCCCTTCTTTGGATCTAACTGATGTAAGTTAATAGTTAATTCCTTCTAAAAATTGTAAATATATTTCTATAGGTGAAACTGGCCGTACGGCAAGAATTAGACTACAAGAGCACAGACGATCATATAAAAATTGCAACCAAAGTCCTAAATTGTAATCCATTCTATAGAAACTGGTCATATTCATATTTCGATAATATAAAAGTTTTAAATTCTGGTATTGATAATTATAAATCATGCATTTTCCTTGAGAGTTGGCACACTGCAAGCCATCTCCACTCTATCAATGAAGCATGCGCACTGGCTCCACAATATCCTGTACTTCTGTAAATTCCTTGGGTATTTATGTAACGCTTGCAATTCATGTTGTATTTGTAAGGAAACTCCGACGAGTTTCGAAACGTCTAAAATTTTAATTGTTTATAGGTGTATATTTTAATTGTTTTTAAATGTATATTTTAACTAAAGTTTTGTCCCGCAAATAAAAAAGTTTTTGATCTTAAGATATATAATTGAGACGGGTTGATGTTTGTGTACATTAAAGCAATGAGTATAATTTTTCGAAAAATTATAGTACGGTTACATACGATTATTCTTATATATATATGATCTCTTTAATTTAATTTTCCTTTCTTTAATGATGAGCGTCAAAACACTTTTAAACGTCAGCTTTTGGATCCTAATACGTATTTCAGTACATATCAGGGTTGGAACGGTTTAAACCAAACCAACTGTTTTTTTTTTTTTTTTTTCCCCATAAAAACCAGTTTTTTTTGTTTTTTTTTTTTTTGTTGTTTTTTTCTTTCGAAAAAATTCAAAATTTTTATCCCATTGTCCCTTCTGTAATTGAAATTTATAAATTATTTTTATGTTAATGACTTTTACTTTTAATTCAATTTATTTCAATTGTAATAGTGCTTCAGAGAAGGTTTTAGTTATGTGTTTTATGTGTGACTGGATGGCTGCATTAAAAGTTGTTATATATGAGCAAAGAAAAACATAAATGATCTAGAAACTGTGGAGAAAAATGTCTATATTAATTATCTTAAAACATTATAAATAAAAGGGTCTAAGGCTACATGCAGTAAAGTAAAATAAAATAAATAATAATGGAAGGCACATTAATTTTGTACAAGATATAACTTGAAAATTGTGCAATTTAAAAAATTGCTCTTATCTTTGTTTTATTCAAAACTGAACAATGTGGTCTTTAAAAAACTGGGTATTTGAATAGCAGCCCATTTTATTATCTACATTCTAAATCCAAAAACAGGATATGCTGATTTAGAATTATCAAATGAAAACGAAGCTGCTTTAGAATACGTCCAGACAAATTAATAAAAAAAAAAAAAATTGATTTTAAAATTTCATGCAAAAAGTTCTCCATTTAAAGACATTTTGTGAATTATTTTATTAAAATATAACAGCACTAGAATTAAAAAAATGACAGTAGAATGTTTAATATGCAAGTATTGGAAAATGTCGAAATAATTCTAATTGCAAAAGATTCTACATCCGATGTAGAGTGTTTTCTTGAAATAGAAAATTTAGTTTGAAAAAAGTTATAAAACTTTTAATTTTATTTGAAATATTAAATGTGAATTCTATTCAAATAAGTAACTTTCAAATGGATCATGATTACGTAATCGAAAAGTATAATTGTTTCTTTAAACTCTTCCTATAACCTTTTATTATATTTAAAGTTTTTTTTTTTCTAGTTCATTAAATTAAGAATTTTATTGTTACTAAGTTAATTTGTTACCATTAAATTGTAGTAAAAGGCATGTTAGATTTTACATTCTTTCTAAAGAAACAAATTTTCGTTAACTCACAGTAATCCTGTAACCATTTGCATCATTTTAATGAAAACTCAATACAACAATTATGGAATATTTTATAGAAGTATTGAATATAAAAGAATTTAGCTATAATAAAATTTAATAGACTTTGATATAACAGTTCTTTATTTAAGGATGAGATCGACAAAAGTATAAAAATAAATAAATAAATAAAACTTTATAAAAAAGATAATCATTAAAGCAAAATATAAGAATTCAGGTGACAAAAGCCTGTGCTACAGAAATAAATGATTTGATTGTTTTATCTTTAAACATAAAAATAAGTTAATAAATCTTTTATTAGCATGTCTATGTGAAATCTTATTTAATAAGATGAAATATAGCAAAATTCCATGTCTGAAAGTACGAACTTTGATTTACAAAATACAAGTCTTGTTTCTTGTACATTGATACAGAAAAAAAATCACAACCTACAAAAAAGTCATCCCTGTTTATTATTATTAAATTAAATTATTTTTAGATGAATTAATAATTAATATTGCGGTATTAGCTACTTTTTAAAGTTGCAATTTTATTTACAAATATGTATAATGTAACTGGGAAACATATACTAATTATAAGCTGGTTTAAACCATAGAAAACCCCAGTTTAAACCAAAAAACCAGTTTTTTTTTTTTTCAATTATGGTACATATAAAAGTGAAATACGTTTTCTATTTCAAATTATACCAACTACATTATTCTTATATTTTTATGATAGTATGAGTTTAATAAATAATTAGTCTTTATTTTAATTCCTGAGTCATATCATACATGTTATAGATGGCAGTAAGTTTAAGATTCATTCTTCAGGGGAAAAAATGTTTTATTCTAATTATTTGAATTAGTTATTTTACTTAATTAGTTTCATAGAAATTATTTACTGAAAGTGGAAACTTTTAATTATAATTCCATAAAAAATTTTATTTTTCAAAATGCTAACAAGAAAATTCATGAAGATAAATCCCTTAGTAATTATCTGCAGGAAGTTTTTAAAATTATCTATGATTTTTTATGAAGCAATTTAAAACACAGTGTTTCATTACGGTTGTCTTTTTTATAAATTTGTCAATTTTGCTGTTCTCATACAATAAAACAAATATTTAGTAATTAATAACGTCTGTGACGAAAATTTACTTTCATCGTTAAACTTTTAACCAAAGTTCTCGTTTAAAGTTATTTAAAGTTATAAAATATTCATATATTAGTTTTCAATTATCCATTTACTCACAATGTCATAGATTTCAAAAATAATCTTGTTAAAACTCGTTGTATTCCCATAATTTAGCAGTCTGAGTTAATAGAAATCTTTCTAAAATGAGAATTTTCTTCTTTTTCAACTGCATGCGTTAGAAAGTTCCAGTAACGCTCTTCATAATGAACTTAAATTTTAAAATAATTGGCACAAATTAAATATTGAAAGGCGTTTAAAACCTTTAATAAGATATGCAGTTTAAACCCGTTACAAATAATAAAGAATATTTCATATTATTGAAAAAAATTTGAATATCAAGAAAAGAAAGAATTTAAAAGTATTCTTTTAAAATTAAACTTTCACAAGAATTTTATTAAAAGAGGAAGGAGTACTTATGCAAAAATTTTAAAGTATTAAAGTTTTCAAAATGAGTGATTAAATAGTTTTGTCTGTCACTAGTTCAGAATAATGGATCCACTGATTTTAAATAGAATGCGATAAATTTTAATAAAGTTCTTTCGTTCTTTCTCTTTTAGTTCCATTAAAAAAGCTTGCCTATATAATTAATCCGAAGTAAAAGCTTTATCTACGGTCATATATTCATTATTTTAAAGGTGTTAGGATACAACTTATTTTACAGTTTTTTTTTCCAACTATTTTATTTTACTTTTTCAATCACATATTTTAAATTCTTGAAGAAAGCTGTCATTAAATATTTATTGAATGGCATCAGTTAAATTGTTTTTGTAATTAGGGTACTTGAACTCATTTAGAGATTGGTCGCCATTGTTTACGAAGATGGAGGCCGACGGAAATTTAGCGTGACTTTGTCACAAGGATCATTAGAGATAAAAACTCTTTGTAACTATAATACTCAAGTTGTAAGTATGTAAATATGTACTTATTTAGATAATTAATAAAATTTAGAAAAAGAAAAAAAAAAGAAATGATTTTTTTTTTTTTTTTTTTTTTTTTTTTTAATGTAACTGTATACCAAAAAATTCTTTATTTTTAAACTTTAAGGATGACATTACTGTACAATGATTTTGTATAGGAAAGTAAGTTAAGATTCACTTATTGTTACGAAAATGCAAGATATCTCATAAACTACAAAAAGATTTTTGTTTAAAAATTTAACGGTAATGAAGATATAATATTTTTTCCCCAGAAATATTTTATTTTGTGCTAAATATAATGGTATCATGAGAGGTATTACAATAATACATCACCACAGGTAGCATCGCATACATTCTTTGGTCATCACAAACGTTGTACATTTGATATCTCGTGCTTTTGGAATTTACTTACTCTGTATTACAGAAGAAAAAAAAATTACATTAGAAAAAAAATATCTGGTAGCTTGGCTGACAATTTACTTTGTCTATTTATTTTAAAGAAAAAAAATTGTTAACGGAATTTCAGTTTTTAAATTGTTGCTACTTGTTGTATATTACTACAAAATATAATAAATAAGTCAGTTCTACGAAATAGAATTTTTTTTTTTCAAAATACATTCTATTACCCTTCATTATTATTATTATTATTTTAAGATTAATATAATATAAATGAGAGAAAACATGATAAAAATGATACAAAATTGCTGAGGTGACTTACGTAAACCGTCCAAAAAAGCTCTCTTACATTTCTACAAACATAAACAACATGTTCCCGTTAGCTGATATAGTGAAAACTGTATCAGCTAAAGGTAGCCCCCCTCATACAGAGTGCGGTAGCCCTCTCACACAGAACTAATTATCATATAAAACTCTTCCGAAGCCTAATTTGAATTCTTTTAACATAGGTTTACATAACAGTACTCTTTACCTTACCTTTTAATGTCCAACCTGTATTTATATCATTAAATTTCAGAGAAAGAGAAAGTCGTGTGAGTGACACATCAGATTATTTTTTCTAAATTATGTGTTCTTCAATGTGTATATGTATTCTTAAACTTTACAAAATTTTCTTTGTAACGGATAATCATCTATTTATCTCTTTTTCTGATGTACCAAAAGAACATTTTGTTATATTTTTAATTTAATAGTCTTTTAATTTCCTTCACTAAATTGTTTCTAATCCCTTAATATTACAGTTTAGTCATTTTATTTTATTTTTAAACTAGGATTATTTCAGTTTTGTAATTTCATAAAACTCTGAAAGTAATTTCATCAATTAGAAATTACATTTATATACAAATATTTATGAACCTATCGATTGTTATAATATTGTAACAAAATGGATTCAGTTAAATGGAAATCAAATATTTCCTTTAAAAAAAAGATTTGTCTTAAGATTTTTACATTAACTACAGCTTCTCATAAAAAGGATTTAAGCTGCTATGCCAGAAATGTTGCAAAAGAGTAACGTATTCTAACTGATTTCATAATATTCTTTTGAATATCATCTATCAAAACATTATCCTTATCCTGAATAATATTTCCAGAGATAAAAGTTGTATTTTTATTTCCTCGGCAAACGATTGAACGATTAATCTTTCTGAATCCCTTCATTTCTGAAGCAGTAATTTAAGAAACATTTATGTACCGATATTAGCGAAATATTATTCAAAACTCGTATGATGCTGACTTCGAATAACTATCTTTTCTAAAATAATCTGTCAATAGAAATGATGCGGAAAATTTAAATGAGTTTTTATTTTTGAAGTATTTTGTTTGTTGCATTAAACTTTGAGGATTAAAGGATATTAAAGTTATTTTTGAAAAGTTTTATTTTGAATAATAATCACATCATATAATGCATGCTCTCTCACACGTGGTTGTATATTTATTTATTCTGTGTAAGGATTTTTACAGAAGAATGAAATGTTGAATCAATCATGCATAGTTACTTAAAACATTCCATCAAATTGATTTATGATAGTTTTGAAAAATTTATAATTAACTCATATGTAAAATAGTAACTTCTGTTTAAAATTAATACTTAGGAAATTCGTCTTGAATATTTACTATTATTATATGTAACAGTTAGTATCATTTACATCTTCTATACTTTTGTATTCACTTATGAATGCGTTGCATAACAATAAAACTTGTTTTGGAGAAATGCTGTACGAAAATTACAATTCTGATAATACTTTTAAAAGTTTCATCATTAATACACACATACTCAAACACACATTTATATTCTTATATACTTTATACATACGAATAAAAAATACATTCAAAGTATTATAACTTTATAAAATTATTTACAAAGTATTTCATTTCTAATTCTTATTCTACATTTAAATCGTTTTAATATTATATTATTATTTCTAATTTAATAACAATAATTACCCTATTTCTAATTTTTTATTTTATTATTTCTAAATGTACAGTGGGGGAAAAAAATGTGATTGATATCTAGAAAATTATTAGTTTATCTATTTGGAGATTTGCGTGTTTTTTTTAAACTCTCATGAATAAAGTCTAAAACCCCTTTGAACGACCCCCACACACGCATACGTTGGGCACTTTCCCTGTCACGTACAAGATTGGTCACTACCTCTAACTGAATTCGCCTGAATATGATCGATAACCCCTTATCAAAATGACATACGTGGCAGTCCTTCCAAGAATAAGTTCATTGCGTACCCAGTCGGCCACAACCACCAACGGGTGTCATTATTTTTCTTTATTAATTAATTTTTTAAAGCTTGAATTTTAATTTTTTTTTCTTTTTTTAATGTGATTCCAAGTTGTGGTGGCATAAAAGTTTTGAAATAAGAGCACTTTGAAATTTTTCCTATATAATTTTCTTATCTTAAATATATTTGTATATTTAAAAAAAAATATATTATTTGATAGGTTTAAAAATTAGTAATTAATGAAATAAAGAATATAAAGAATACAAATTCACATCCGAAAGAAAATGCTACAAATTAAAAGACATGTGCAAAGTATAAGATTTGTTGAGTTGGAAGAATGAAAGTCACCAGTCAGACCCAGCGTTAGAAATTGGTGGTTTCGGTGACAATCTTGAGTTGGGTATAGAAGTGTTCAGTAAAAAGTGTCAAGGTCTTCAGTCAGATCCAGTGTTGGATGGTGACGGTTTCGGTTAGGGTGTCAGGTTAAGCGTGGATGTATTGGGTTGAGGTGAAAGAGGATTGGTGTAAAATATTTCCAGCTATTTGGAATTAATTTGTTATGTTGTAGAAGAAGTTTAGGGGAAGTTGCGAAAGTGGATGTCAGTTGGATAGAAGTAATTTTAGGATGAGTATTTTGTGAAAAATGAACTGAATCGTTTCATTAACTATTAACCTTAAATTCACTTCCGGGTTAAGGAAGCGTGTGCTTTTCTAAATAGTATCTTTGAATTGTGCTTGTTGGAGATAACTATATGTATTAATTATTTGGAAATAAAAGATAATCAGCTTGATGGTCCCGGAACTCCCAAGTGGGAGATAATTTAATTATATCCTTAATAAATAGTAGTATAAGCAATTCAGTTCAAGATGAGTCTAAAATTATAGCGCGTCTTACTACCTTCCTCCTTTTATGCGTAAAATGAAAAGATTTAGTTCTATAATACCGTATTCATTTGACTCCAATATACACACCTGATCAACATGTGAGTAAAATCTCAAACTGAAGCTGTAAACCAGACACCACATAT
This sequence comes from Salticus scenicus, assembly GCA_963930645.1. NCBI lineage: Eukaryota > Metazoa > Arthropoda > Arachnida > Araneae > Salticidae > Salticus > Salticus scenicus. The sequence goes on from OZ005655.1 coordinate 138,237,755, forward strand.
GTAAACAAAATATAAAGTAAAACTTGAAAAAATAAAGCAACCCCCCCCCCCCCAAAAAAAAAAAAAAAAAAAAGGACATGAAATTATTATTAATCCAGAAAACATTGAAGCCATCCTCAGGAAAGAACCTCAATGCACGGTAGCAACATTAAAATGTTAAGAAGAGCTACCTAGTAAAGACAAAAAGTAGCTGAGCCCCCTACATCTAACCAAGAGAAAATAACTTAAATGTTTTTCAATTTTGCACTCCGAACTGCAGAGATTAGGTTCTTATTGATTATTAATTAGAATTTTCTCTAGCTTTTTGTATGCTTTAATTTTTGAGTTTTTTGCCCGCATTCCTTTTCGGATTTTAATATACATATATACAAAGTAATAATTTTTTGTATTTATTTTTTATCTTTTACAATTATATTGAATCTTTTACAATTTACAAAATATAAAACAAATTCTAGTTTAAAAATGGATATTGTACTGTAGAAAAAATTTTTTTCGTTTCAAACTAAAAACTTCTTCCACATCTGTAAAACATATACAGTTGTAAAAGAACTGAGTGGAGAATCGTCATATTAAATCACATAATGCAGTTATAAATTATTCAAAAGTGTTACAATTGGTTGAAAATATGGTTCAAAAAGTGCTCTTTCAGCTAATCTGTAATACAAAAATAGTTAGTTTTAAAAAAATATATTTTATTTCACACCCGGACGTAGAAAAAAATTCTTAGAAAAAGTAAGATTATTTTTATAAAAGTAAATATAGACAAATCAGCGAATAGTCACTTTAGTAAATAACTTAGTTACAGCAAGAGAAATTCATATATTTTTATTTTTGGAATTAAAAATTTATCACATACTAAATAATTATATTGTGCATCATTTATATATATATATATGAAATAAACTTTGAAAATTAATAAGGAAAAACCTGAATCCTCATTAAAAGCTTGAAACTATGTAATTATAATTAGGGGGGAAATATACCCCCCCCCCCCACACACACACACACACGCACACACCAAAAAGGAGCGAACCCTCTTCGGCTGGTTGGGCAACTTACCAGTTATTAAATGTCGCCTGAGAGGAAGGACAACCTTGTATAAGATTAAAATGTTTACTTAGTAAGGAAACAGGCTAGCGGTTAACGGTTAAATTGTTTTTAAGGTTTTTAAGAGCTATTTTCAGGTCTATATTGTTATTGCAAATAATTTTAATTATGTTAATTTATGTAAACATATTTTTTTTTTTTACTTTATGACTAACGCAGGAAAACCAATTCGTCAGATTACAAACCCTAAAACAAAAATACTGTCTTTTATCATAAATACCATTTGACCAGTTTTTACCAGTTTTTCTAATTTTTAAATCCAAAAAAGAAAATTTGTCATCAGTATCAGTTCGGTTTTAAATAAGGTCGGATGGATAGTCGGCAGCAAAATTATTGAAGTACTAGCAATAATTCCTATTTGAAAGATGAGCTCCTAATATTGTATTTTTAAGTAAATATTTGTCGAGTTATGATCTCAGTCTGGTATATAAAAAAGTAAGTTGATGATAAAAAATTAGCTATCAAACTAAATATATATATATATGAAAAATGTGGATGTCTGCTTCAATAATTTTGCTACCGACTGTGATAGCATATTTTTGTTATTTAAATTACAAAATAAGCGAAACGTATTAAACCCTCGACGATAGATGTAATGCTCCAATCCACTCATCCCGCTCTTCGGAGCCCTTTTTTTAGTTAGTTTTGTCCTTTTAATTTTACACACTTAACTTTGGGATTTTTCCGTTTTCATCCCACATGCTTTCTCTATGGATTTTTAGCTTTTTTTCCCTCGTTTTTTACAATTTAAAGTGTGTGATACACTTTCATATTTCGCAAAAATTTCACAATTAAATACTATTACGTCATCTATGTATCTGTAAAATATTATGTTTTTAAATTTTCTCTCAAAAAAAAAAAAAAAAAAAAAAAGAAAAAAAAAGAAAGAAAGAAAGAAAGAAAGAAAGAAAAATGTTTGCAAAAGCACTCGTATAGCTAGTGCCCATCGGGATTCCACGAATTTGTAAAAAAATTTCCATACCATTAAACAAAACATTTTTCAAAAATACAAAACTTTATAAGGTTAATCCAATAATTCTTTTCACAATTAACCACCTGAGAAAATTCATCGTATATATTTTCAAATATTTCTAAAACTAAATAATGTGGAATACTACGAAAAAGATTTTCAAAATCGTAAGTATTAATTAAGATAGCTTCTGAGTTTTCATTAAAATATTTCAAGACTTTGTAGTTATTTTTAACTAGCAGGCTACGCCTGCTTCGCTGGTCACTATTTTGAAATGAATCACTATAGTTAATGAATTCTCAAAATTGCATCAATTTTTATCATGTGAAAAAAAAAATAGAAAAAAAAAAATGCGATTGGAAAAAAATATCACAACGGGTCCCCACTGCCTTTTGCAGCGTAGGCAATTGTGCGCTGCGCGCGCGCATTTATGTTCAACACTCTTAATGAATCACTATATTATCGTAAGAAAAAAAACATAAATAAAAAATAAATAAATAAAAATTCTCCTATTGTAAAGACATTGTCTTGTCTTCCAACGTCATACTTAATGAAGTAGTGAGAGAAAGTAATCAACAGAGACAAATGTAAAACTGAATAATATATTTAATTAAATCTCAATTCAAGGGAGCATGGGACTATACCATTAAACGACCTTTTGAAATACAATTATTTGCGCAAACTTCTTCGTAAAATTATAGATACTAAATACTTTTACTAGCTAGCAAGAATATAACTCAACTATCATAACATAAATCAATAAACGATACTATATTACCACTCCTGAAAGAAACTGGACTGCTAGCTCGATGATCTCTTGAACAGCTAGATATCCTAGGCGTACTCGCGGCCAGACTTATGCTTCCAGGCAGAAGCCACTTCACACCTAAACCACCTCCATCCCTCCTTCCCCGAGCACGATACCTTCATCCTTTTTATACGTTTTGCTAATTTGCATCTTTCCTTTTAACCGCGCTTGCACTAAAACTCCCTTGGCGAATCTCGTAAAATACGCAAGTTCTTTTTAAATCCTAAATCCTTATTAGAATACTTTAGTAGGGAAAGTAAAACCCTGAAAACAGTTTCGCGACTCGTACTTTGCGAAACTGCCTCCTACCTTACACCATCAGTGGAATAATCGGTTCGGGCCACCACTGAATGCGGCAGCGCATACAGGCGCGTAAGGCTCGCATGCTCCTTCACCAACCGTTCCCGCGTATTCTAATTATTTTAGACTTTAAAAAATACTCGCAGTCGTTCTCTCGGGCTTTTAAACCTAATAATTCTAATTTCCAACATTTTATCTGAATTTCTTTATTTTTACCCCTGCGCCTGCCCCCTTCCTTCCCCTCATAATAATTCTGTACTTTCGAAAATATCCGCAATCGATTTACCGGGGCTCAAAACCAAACAACACTAATTTTCAGCGCTCTAACTCTTATTTATATATGTTTGCCCTTTCACCTTCCCTTCCCGTCTATCCTAATAATTTTACAAATTCGAAAATATACGCAGGGGGTTTAAAACAATTGGGAGACGCTAAAATTAACTCAATTCAAAGAATGTTTCTTTTACAGATCTCGCGAGGCTATAGAACTATTTCTACAGACGCCCTCTCAGTCATCACTGGGGTTCCACTTGCTCATCTTCAACTTAAATATTTTTATCGTAAAGTAAATATTCTTCAACTTAATAACTCAGCAATCGCTAATAAATACTTTGAAAATATGTTAATACAATCCCATTCTCCTAACTGGAACATTCACCCTGCTCAGGATGTAGCCTCGTTATTAGTTAATAGTTCTAAGAATAGTTTTTCCCCGTCTGCTCCTGTTGCAATCTATACTGACGGCTCTAAAACTGAGCATGGAGTCGCAGCAGCATTCTGCGTCCTCAGGAGCAATATTTTTATCCATCAGTGGGCCTGCAGGCTTGAGGACTATAATACTGTCTTTCAGGCGGAACTCTTCGCTATTGAAAAACTCTAGAATGGGCTCACAACAACAAAGACCAATTTACTTCTCTTCCCATTTTTAGTGATAGTCTCTCGGGTCTGCAGGCTATAATTAGTTACAGAAGCAGACACCCTCAGGTAATTAAAATAAAACAACTGCTAATTTCACTTAAATCCTTATTTTCCCTGGCACACGTTTCTGCCCATAGGGGTGTCGAGGGCAACGAACGTGCAGATGACTTGGCCAAAGCTGCTACAGAGGAACACACTCCTCTTACTCCTCCCAGTCCCACCTTCCTATGTCAAAAGAAAACTAAAATCTCTCCTTTTCCGGGAATGGCAGTCTTGGTGGGAAGATTCCCTCAACGGCAGAATTACTTTCTCTCTAATACCAAATGTTTCTCTCAATGATTGAGTACTTACCCCAGAAATTACAGCGTTTTTAACTGGGCATGGCCCTTTTCCGGCTTATCTGCACAGATTTCGTCGTCAACGTTCACCCCTATGTTCTTGTGGAGAGGAGGGTTCTGCCCTTCATTACTATTTCCATTGCCCGCTTACAATAACCTATAACTTAAGAAATCCGAATAATAGACCAGCCAACTGGCTGACAAATATTTTAACAAGACCTTCACTTGCCATAAAACTAAAAAGAATTTTTGAATTACTCTTAGATATTTCAAATAGAACAAATTAAATTCTTCTGAAGTCATTTAAAATTATCCAATTCCTAAACAATTAAATAAATTAAAAGTATTTAATAATCTCATAAGTTAAATAATCTTTTTCACTTACCCACTAGCCCTAAGATATCTATTCTTTTCTCATGTGTTTGTAAATGTCGTAAAACAACCAACTTCGCCCTATGTCGCGTGGGAACCTTGTTCTGGCGAACTGATTTACTTGTAAATAATTCTCCCTCCTTCTTGTTCAATTCTAGCTCATTGTGCTTTTGAGTTTTCAAGATTTATTTTATTTCGCCCCCTGTCGCGTGAGTACTCTGTACTGGCGAATCTTACCTTTGTATTTTTATTTTTATTTTTTTATTATTTATTTATTTTTTTTAAGTTTGTTAATAATTAATACATATTTGTAATACTTCGCCCTATGTCGCGCGGGAATATTGTTCTGGCGAACCTTGTAATTTTCTTTCCTTTTTTTTTTTTTTTTTTCTTTTTTTAAATAAACGTTCCGGAGTAGGGGCCTAGCATAGCTAGAAGCGCTCGACACCACTCTTAGAGCGGTGAGCGGCACCTCCTCCTTATTAAATCGATTTGTAGGTATCAAAAACTTCCATGTACCAATTTAATAAATTTACAAATTCGAAAATATCCGCAATCGATTTGTAAGTATCAAAAACCTCGATGTACCTATTTTGAACGACCTAACTCTATTTTTATTTTTTGCCCCTCCGTCCCCTCCTCAAGCCCCTTCTAATAACTTTACAAGTTCGAAAATATCCGCAATCGATTTGTAGGTATCAAAAACCTTTATGTACCAATTTGAACGGTCTAACTCCATTTTTATTTTTTTGCCCCTCCTCACCCCCACACACCTTTCTGACCCTCCTAATAACTTTACACTTTCAAAAATATCCGCATTTGACTTGCAAGTCTCTAAAGCCTATCTTTACCAATTTTGAACGGTCTAACTATATTTCTATTTTTTTACCCCGTAGCCCTCCCCCTTTCCCGCCCCACCTGGAACGAATTTCTAAAATTAAAGAAATTTGTTTTTATGCATTTATGGGATATTTTAGAGCAAAAATATCTTACACATATATTTTTTTCTATTTGCAATATAAAGGATTATTTCAAATCACGTTTTGTCCCCTCTACTTCCCTCTTGGGGGCTGAATTTCGAAAATTCCAGAAATTAGTTTTTAGGTATTTGTATTAGCTATATAAAATGATGCAAAAATGAATCATATATCTGTTTTTTTGTTTGAGATATATAAGAGTATGTGAAATCACGTTTTGCGCATATGAAATCACGTTCTGCCCCCTTTCTCCCCTTGGGGACCGAATTTCTAAAATTCCAGAAATTGGTTTTTAGATAATTAAATTAGCTATATTTTAAAGCAAATATTTTACGGATATCTGTTTTTTTCGTTGAGATATGAAGGTTTTTGTGAAATCACATTTTGCCCCCTACACCCCCTTGGGGGGGCGAATTTCGCAAAATCGCTTCTTTGGGGGTGCTTACACTATATGTTCTATAATCTGACCCTGTTTCGAGTCAGTGGCTCCAATAGATATTGCTGTGCGTTGATGAGTCAGTGAGTGAGTGGAAGTACTCTTTTTTATGTATAAATGATATGGCAGTTATCGTCAGAGAGATTCTAATGTGTTTAATATATTGTTAAGTAAACAAAAAAAAAGTTTTTTTTTTTTACCTGCCTTGTAATAATAATTTTTGCCTTTGTTAAAAAACTTAGTACAAATAGATACAGTTTTAGATTTTTCATACTTTTTTATTAATGTTAAATTTCATAAAAATCCCATTAAATTTCGTTTTATTTGTTGTGGTACTTTTGGTTATAATTACAAAGTAAGTAAAATATATATATATATTTATTTTACAATATATTAAATATTTAGAATCTGACAATGCATAATATTTCAGTTACCAAAGTTTCTGGGTTTCTTTTTTTTTTTCTTTTTTTTTTTTTTTTTTTTTTTTTTTCTTTTTATTTTTCTATTTAGAATTTTTATATCTAATGTTCAAGCAACATTCAGCGTGATACTTTCATTGATATTTTAGAATTTTTTATGCGTTGTTTTTTCTTTTCAGTTTTATATTGTTCAATGTGTAGGATTTAAATTTTACATATTTTTCCTTGTATCGGGTAATCACTTATTTTTCATCGTTTCTGATGTACCAAAAGAAAATTTTATTATATTTTTAATTTAATAGTCTTTTAATTCCCTTTACTAAAATGTTTCTAATTCCTTAATATTACAGTTTAGTCATTTTATTTTATTTTTAAATAGGGATCATTTCAATTTTCTAATTTTATATGAACTCTGAAAGCAATTATACTAATTAGAAATTAAATCTATATACAAATATTTATGAGCGATTCGATTGTTATAATAATGTAACAAAATGGATTTAATTAAATCAAAGTCAAATGTTTCCTTAAAAAAAAAAAAAAAAAAAAAAAAAAAGATTAGTTTTAAGAATTTTGCATTCATTATAGCCTTTCATAAACGGATTGAAGCTGCTACGCCAGAAATGTTGCAAAAGAGTAGCATTTTCTAATGCGTTTTATAATATATTCTTTTGAATATCATCTATCAAACTATTATCCTTATCCTGAAAAATATTTCCAGAGATAAAAGTTACATTTTTATTCCCTCAGCAAACGATTGAACGATTAATCTTTCTGAATTCCTTCATTTCTAATGCAGTAGTTTAAGAAACATTTATGTACGAATATTAGCAAAATGTTATTCAAAACTTGTATGATGTTAAACTCAAATAATTTTCTTTTTTTTTAAACAAATATTCTGAATAATAAGCTATCTATAACAATGATACAGAAAAATCTAAATGAATTATAATTTTTGAAATATTGTATTTGATGCTTAAAACTTTGAGGATTACAGAATATGAAAACAATTTTCAAAAAATTTTATTTTGAATAATAATCAAATTATATAAGGCATGCTCTATCACACGTTGTTGGATGTTTACTTATTCTGTGTAAGGATGTTTACAGAAAAATGAAATCTTAAAACAATCTTGCATAATTACTTAAAATATTTCATCAAAATGATTTATGATAGTTTTTTGAAATTCCTTATTAACTTGTATGTGAAATTATAATCTGTTTAAGATAAAAATTTATGAAATCCTTTTTCAATATATGTAATTGCTGGTATCATTTACATTTTTTATAATTTTGTATTAATTTATGACAAGCCAAATTCGTGTAAATATGAGCTATAACCTCTTATAAGAATCCCAACTATGGCACTCATTCCAAGGATAGGTTCATTGCGTATCCAGTAGGCCAAAACCACCACTGAGCGTTTTTTTTTTTTTTTTTTTTTTTTTTCCTCACATGATTTTAAGATGTGGGGGCATAGAAGTTTAAAATTTTTATACTTAAAATATGTATTAGAGTTAAAAGGAGTACTTTGAAAATTTTCCTATATATACTCTATAACAAAAAAAAGTGACGCGCCAAGAAGGAGTAATGCAAACCGGACACCAGGTTTAAATACACGTTTTGATGGAATCAAGCACCAATTCATCATTATCTTCGATCCTACGTGCAACCGGTACTTCAGTGACTTCAAATACCCTTAATAGGCGGATCAGTGGGTTGAGCTCAGTCCCCGGATCTCTCTTCCACTGAGGACGTTTGGAGCATCATAAAAAGGGTCCTACAACCAGCTCGGGATTTTACCAATCTAACGCAACAATTGGACAGAATATGGCACGATACCTCACAGGAGCAGATCTGCCAACTCTATCAATTAATACCAAGCCGAATAACTGCGTACATAAGGGCCAGAAGTGGACCAACGCGTTATTGACTTGTTTACTTTGTGAGGCCTTTTCTCTTGATTAAATAATTCAAATTTTCTGAAACTAATCAATTGTTTTTCTCCACATGTACATCACATCTACCAATTTTTGTCCCATTCGGACCACCCATTACACCCCATCTACCAATTTTTGTCCCCACTTCTTCTTGGTGCGTCTCTCTTTTTATTTATTTTTATTTATTTTTTATTATAGAGTGTATATTTTTATATATTGAAAAATACATGTATGTATTAAAAAGGAATATTATTTGAAAGGTTAAAATATCAGTAATTACACTGAAATAAATATTATAAACACTACAAATCCACATACTTAAATGCTGAAGAAAATGCAAAAACTTAAAAGACATGTGTAAGGTATGATGTGTGTTGAGTTGAAATAATAAAGATCAGTAGTCGGATCTAGCGCTAGAAATTATTGGTTTCGGTTACCATTTCGAGTTAGATATAGGAGTGTCATGTTGGAAAAGTGAAGGTCACCAGTAAGATCTAGCGTTAGTGGTGGTTTCAGTGACAGTGTCGTGTAAGGCTTAGAAGTGTTGAGTTGGAAGTGTCAGGGTCTTCAGTTGGATCCAGTGTTGGATAGCGATGGTTTCGGTACACAGCGCCTACAATACATAGTGTGGAAAACAACGAGCAAATCAGTGCCTTAAAAATTAAGCTTCTCACAATAGGTCACTGCGATCGAGTTTATTGCTTGAAATACTCCCGATTGGTTGATTATGTGCTTAGATCACGTGATTGAGCAGACGAAACTGGGAAAAGCCAATCAGCTCTTCGATTTGAGCAAAAAATTCAATCGCAACGCCATCTGGGAAGCTTACTTTTTTTAGCAGTATTTTAAGCATTCGACCATAAGCGTTGTATATTCTAGGTACTGTAGTTTCGGTTAGGATGTCAGGTTGAGCGTGGAAGTGTTGGGTTGAGGTAAAAAATGATTGGTGCAAAATGTTACCAGCTATTTGGAACTAATTTGCTAAGTTGTAGAATACGTTTAAGGGAATTTGCGAAAGTGGAGATATCAGTTGGCTATAAGTAATTTTAGGATAAATATTTTGTGAAAAATGAACTGAATCGTTTTATTAGCTGTTTACTTTAAGTTGACTTCTGAATTAAGGAAGTGTGTTCTTTTATGAATACTATCTTTGAATTGTGCTTGTTGGATCACGAATAACACACGTTCAGTGTTGGTTTTTAAATGCTCAATTGTTATTGGATTATCAGCATAAACTTGTGACTTAACATATCCCCAAAGAAAAAAATCACAATCGATCGAGTCGATTAACTGAATAATGTCGTCAATGAATTCTTCTCAAATTTCTCTCAGTATTCACATATGAACACTGATTTTGATAAAACAATTTAATAAATTCGAAACGTTGTTCAAGCTTGTATCTTTGCATGATTAAATGGCATAGCATACTAAACACAAATGACACAAGAAATGTCAAAAAATAATACGCAGTGTTGCCATTCTAACCATTTAAAATTGTATCATCCCTATTAGAAGACCCTTTACATATATACAAAATAATATTTTTTGTATTTTATTTTCTATCTTTTACATTTTGTTTACACCTTTTACATTTTACAAAAATATAAAATAAATTTAAGTTTTTAAATGGATATTTTATTGTAGAAATTTATTTTATTGCAGAACAATTTATTTCGCAATTTCCTCCTCATCTATAAAATAAAATATATACACCCGTGAAAGATTTGTGTAGAGAATTGTTATATTAAATCACCCAATATCTTATAAACTATTCAAAAGTGTTACAACTGGTTTAAAATATGGTTCAAAAATGACCTTTTCAATGTTATTTAGAAAATCTGTAATACAAAAACACTTAATTTTGAAGAAATATATTTTATTTCACACCCAGGTGTAGAAAAAAAAAAAACGTTTAGAAATAGAAAGATCATTTTTATAAAAGTAAATATAAACAAATAAGTGAATTGTCACTGCAATACATAACTTAGTTAAAACAATGGAAAAAATAATAAATTTTTATTTTCGGAAATTTATCGTATTTAAATTTATCGTATACTAAATAATTATATTGTGCATCAATTATATGTATATATATATATATATATATATGCATATTCTTAAATTAGCCATTCTAAAATTAGTGATTTTTCTACAAAGTTGCTTTGTAAACACTATATTTTAAATGTGCTTTCGTATGTATAAGTTGGTTAGTTCAGAAAAGTTGATAAATATCCTGAATAAATAGGTCAATTTTAGGCTTCGCAAGTATTTTTTTTCAATTAAATCGTTTTAAAAAAGGATAAAACTTAATGTTTTACATATTAAATTACCTTATAAATATCCTTTATAGGACTTAGCAGATTAATTTCGGATGTATCCACATCCATCTTCAGTGCCAAGTTCAAATGAGACGTTCGTAGCTGTAAACATCTTTTCCGGTTCTGTAGACTTATTTCTTCACTTCGCTTCGTTTCTCGGGGTTGTTTATTTCTTGTAAAAGTTGCCGCCATTCATCATCATTTTTTTTTCTTTTTAATAGCTCCGTGGATTTTTTTTAAACTTGCTAACTTATAGATAGACTTTCGTATGTAGTTTGCCAAGTTTTCATGAAAATTGGCAATGGGGTCAAAAGCAAGTACTATCTCAGAAACGGTTATAACGATTTTCTACAAATTTGCTATGTAAATGATGTTGCTACATTTTAGATGTCTATTAGCATTTATTATTTAGTTACTACAAGAAAACTGTTATACAGCCTATCTTGTTATAGATCTCGGAAGTGGATGTTTCAAAAAACGGTACTACCAATTTCTTTCTAAATTTGCTTCTTAACCCTTTCAAGGGCGGTGGTATATATTTTATACCACCTAATTTCACTTCCCAACTGCAAAAATTCATCCCAGAATTTTTTTAGAAAAAACTTACGTTTTTAACATATCAGAAAAAGCCGGGGTTTTTAACCTTAAAATTTAAAATTTCTTTTAGTTTAATTTAGTTCACGAATTCCGGTGGCAGTATAATTTAAATGATACGAATTGTCTTGCGCAGCAAAGGGTTAAACATTATTTTTTATGTCTTTAGGAAGTATATATTAGTTTGCTATTATGGGAAAACTTTTAAGTATCTGATTTGTTAGTGTAGTCAGAAGACATAAAATTGACCTAAAAAAATTTATGTTCAGTTCTGCGCAATCGAAATCTTTTGGTTAAGGCTTCTATATATATGAGCTGGCCTATCAGACATTTTGTTGCCTTAGGGTTGCCACATGTACCCAGCGAGTTTCATTAATAAACAAATGGCAGTCATATTTTTATCGTCTTATGTTACTTTAGAGTATTCCTTTTATCATATTTCATAGTTTTAGCTAAATAAAGTACGATGTGAGATTTGTTTAACGATAAACTGCTATAATCAATCAAGAAAAGAACATAAAATGTTCAGATTTCCTTAAGATATTTTAAGACGAATAAAACAACATTACTTATATTTTTCTTTATATTTCTGACCTGTGTTAATGTAAAAATGTGTTATTTTAATCATAATACTTATATTAATATTGATAAATCGGTTTAAGAAGACCTTTTATTACTGCGTATTTGAGTTTTGACGACATTTTGTCTACGAAACAGAAACAGTCCTAATAACACATCTTATTTCTAATACATCTACAGGATATCCTGACAATGTAATGTGAAAAAAATGTGTTGTTAGGAATATTATTGTTGCTTATTGCTTTTGTTGACCGATTGTAGCTTCAGATCAAGATTTCTTATAATCACAGAAAAACGATAAAGACACCAAACGGGAATGCTGTCCTCTTCTGAGGCAAAAAAAAAATGGCGGCGATGCGTCGGCCTATATATTTTATTAAGGTACTCTATTTGTGGTTGATACAATCAGATACTTTTAAAAACTGAAACTATTAAAATTTTACAGAGTTTTAGAATAAGTATTACGGTAAATGTACAGAAAAAATTAATGATTGTTTTCCTTGTTTAACCCATTTTAATGTATGTTAACTCTTGTTTAACCCATTCACGTTCGTGCTACATCGAATTACGTTTTACAAGACTGTTTTGTGTTAAGCGTTTAATCATACTTTTCTTTAACAGCAATTCATTTTTAATCAGACACACTATGTTGAACCAAACATAATATTTAATGATTTTTACATTTTTGTTTTATAAATTAAAACACTAAACCAATTAATTATTTTATTTTATTTTCATAACTTTTTCTTTTCTTTTCACATTTGGAAATGCACCTTTAAAATTTTAACTCCATTAACTTATTTTTAAAAATTAAAATTTTAAGAGTGACATCCTTAAATTCTGTACATTAGATGACACCCTTTTCACTCGACCAATATGGTTTCTACAGCAAAAATTATTATTTTTCAAAGGTTGAATGGAGTTATGTTTAGCGTCGCACGAGAGCTACGCAGTGAACAATAATTTTCCTAGAAGAAATATTAGTGTTAAGCACTTTAATTTGGAATGAAAAACAATATTATCGCTCTTCAATCAAAATTTTTCTTCAACTCTTTCTTTTTTTTTTCTTTTTTTTTTTTTTTTTTTTTTTTTTTTTTATTCTCTCTGCATATCAGAACAATATTAACTTATTTTTGTGTACGTGATTGACGGTCTTTCTGGTTTTATTTAGGTTATTTTGCACTTCACACTCTTTATTTATGTATTTATTTATTTTTTTATGTGACATGTTTCAATGCATAATATTTCAATCACCGAAGTTTTTTCAGATTTTTTTAGGAATTTTTATACCTAATGTTTAAGCGCCACACAACGTAACAATTTAGTCGATATTTTAGAAATTTCTATGCATTATTTTTTCTTTTCAATCATATATTCTTTAAAGCGTACGATTTAAACTTTACATAATTTTTTGTATCGGGTAATCATTCATTTATCTCCGTTTCTGATATACCAAAAGGAAATTTTAATATATTTTTAATTTAATAGTCTTTTAATTCCCTTCACTAAACTCTTTCTAATTCCTTAATATTACAGTTTAGTCATTTTTAAACAGGGATTATTTCAGTTTTATAAGTTTATAAAACGCTGAAAGTAATTATATCAATTAGAAATTACATTTATATACAAATATTTATGAACTAATCGATTGTTATAATATTGTATTAAAATGGCTTTAGTTAAATAAAAATCAATTTTTTTTTTAAATTAGTGTTCAGATTTTTACATTTCTTATAGCCCTTTACTATAAGAGGATTTAAGCTGTTACACCAAAATGTTGTAAAATAATAGTTTTTTCTATTACGTTTTATAATATTCGTTTTAATATCATCTATCAAAACATTTTTCTTATCCTGAATAATATTTCCAGAGATAAAAGTTATATTTTTATTTCCTCGGAAAACGATTGAACGATTAATCTTTCTGAATCCATTTATTTCTGAAACAGTAGTTTAAGAAATATTTATGTATCGATATTACCGAAATACTACTCAAAACTTGTATGATGCTGACGTTAAATAAATTTCTTCTCTAAAACAAATATCTATAATATTAAAACACAAAGCATATTCTGTAAGACCAAAATCGTACGATCTGGGCAAGCGCGAGAAAATTTTGAACCAATTGGGAACGGAAATATTCCTTTCTTTTTATGCCGAATACCGATGATAGATCAAACAAACGGCATTAATATTGACATGTCTATGACAAACGCCTAATTAAAGTTCATTAACGCCTAATTAAAGTTAATATTACTCCGTGGCTCAATCATAAAAATAATTCACACGATTAATTCATATTTTCCAAGGAAGTATACCTATTAAAAACAAAGCAATTCGCGAATACGTATCGGTTACCATCGTATGCATTTTCGCTCGCCGAAAATTTCTGTACACTGGATGTGACACCATCTGTTGCCATGTCAATATATTATACCATATTCTTAAAATTATTTTTTTCCCATTTCTTAAAAGAAAAAAAAAATCTTTTGAAATTAACAAATTATCAAAGTTTACTGTTCTTTAAAAGTTAACTTTCATCAGTTGAAAACTTTGTTTAGAAAAGATGGAGATAAATATTTAAAATCAAAGAAGGTTTTACTTTATTTTATTTATTTATTTAATTATTATAATTTCTGATATTTCATTTCGATACTATATTAGAGTAAAAATAATTTGAAAAGAATAACATTAAAATATTGATATTTTATACGAATAAAAATTTACATAATGTAATTTATTACTAAAAATTTAATGAGCAAATTAATTTGCTAAAGTATTAAAGTCATTCTTATTTATTTATTTATTTATTTTTAACAGTATACTTTTGTTGAAATATTCTATTTTGATAGAATAAAGTGTTATAATACTATAAACAAATTTCAACTTTATTCCGATTTGCAGTTTGTTTTTAGAGTACAATAATTTAATATTTTGGATTATATCCAAGTGGTTTTACAAATATGGGAAATTGGGCAGGGTGTTTTAAACAGGTTAAGAGCAATGTGAAATATTAAAGCAAGGGTGTTTTAAACTTTATGCCGTGAAGAGATTATAGTTGCACATCATTCGTCAAATTTTGACGGGTATTAACTAGTTCTAAATAATTGTCTGTCTATAGAAATTATACAGAAAATTTAAATGAGTTTTAATTTTTTAAATGCTACTTTTAACTTTGAGGATTTTATGATATGAAAGCTATTTCCGAAAAATGTAATTTTGTATAATAATTACGTATAATGTTCTATCACATGTTGTTGTAGATTTATTCTGAGTAGAGATTTCTACAGAAGAAAGAAATGATAAATCAGTCTTGCATAATTATTTAAAATGTTCCCTCAAATTAATATATGATAGTTTTAAAAACTCGTTGTTAACTTGTATGTGAAATTATAATCTCTGTTTAAAATAAAAATTTATGAAATCCTTTTTGAATATTTACTATCTTTATACGTAACAATTAGTATAATTTACATTTTTTTTTTATTTTTATTTTTTTTTATTTTTTTGTGTGTGTATGAAATTGTTGAAATTGAGGTTTTCTTTATACGTTTTCAGGTCCCCTGAATCTGAAAATCATGTTTTTATATATTGGTTTGTGTGTATGTGTATACTAAGGGGAAATAAAAAGCTTCACTTGGATATTTTCCTTTTCTCTTCCTATAACGCCAATTTTATCTTACAAAAAAAGAAAAAAGAATAGAAAAGGAAATCGAACAGATTTCATTATGTCGTCCTCTACGTACACATTAGGATGAAACCCTGTGTTAAAAACAAAATGCAATTGTCAGGAAAATTTTAATTTTAGAAAATATTTCAAAAATGGGAAGGATAAGGCAATTAACGATGCCATAAAAAGTACTAATTTTGGAATGAAAAAAAAAAAATATTTTAATAAATGATATGGCAAAATAATGAGATATAAACGAAATATTGATGAAATGGTTTTTAAAATAAAGATATAAAATTTTTTGACTGTCTAAACTGGAAATTTGGCTTTAGGTGGTCACGCTGCTGAACCAAGCAAGATGACCGCAAGTTAAAGCAAATGTTTAAAAAAACTTATTTGTATCAAGTTTACAACATAGAAAACTTTAAAAAAAAGTGCATAGCAAAATATTTTCTTCAAAAACCATACGGGAACAACTGAAAAAAAGCATATTAATAAAAACAGTAAGATCTGCAAAAAAAGTCCATTATTAAGAAAAATTATTTTAAAAAACAAAACTTCAGTTGACCAAAAATTAAAAAAATATATCAGTTAATTATTGGGCTGAACTGGCTTCCTCTGATGAGTCAAGCTTAATTTATTTCGAGTTGATGAAAAAAGCTACTAGGACAGTAAAAGTGGGACCGACAAAATAAAAATTGCTCTCTTAAAACAGTGTCACACTCTCCGTACATTATGGTACGGAGATGCATAACTTGTCAAGCATGTGGGCAAATTTTCATGCTCAAGGGATCAATTAACTCGAAATAAAACATGGACATTATAAAAATGGCAACTGACCGAATATTTTGATGGTATTTCAGACTTATTCGCAAACAACATTTCAAGATTAAAATGCAACTTGCTAAAGGTTTCTCTGCGGTTCGTTTATTTGATTCACATTGTTAAAATTACTTATACTTTCCCATGAACACCTATAATTCTGTACGTAAACGTATCTTTTTTTCATTTTAAAATAAATTCATTAAAGTATATCTTAGAATTTCTTCTTTACCAGACCTGGAAATAGTCCTACTCTCAATCCGCTTGAAAATGTATGTCAATAAAAGGCGGAGAGAGCGGGGAGAGAATTCAAAATTTACACCCTACAACTCTGCAAGAACTGGAAGAAATTATTTAGGATATTTTGCACAGGGAAATTTCTGAGATTTATATTAAAACACTGTATAATACTATGCTATTGCGCATTAAAGCAGTATTTCCATATAGAGGTGGAATTAACCCAGTGCAGAATGCATATTTTTATTAAGTAATTGTTTGGATCTAATAAATCACAATGAGTAACACATAATAAATCACAATGAGTACAAGGTATATGATTATTATATTACGCTTTAAAAGAAAGTTTCTTGTAGTTTTTTTATTAAATACTTCGTAGAGTGTAATAAAGTGAATTACTAAATCCAGAATATATATAGGTATCATTTCATCTCCTTGGTATTATGCAACATGACATTTTTATTTGTTTCAACCATTAGTTTTGAAGTTATAGAAAAAAAGTATAAGTCAATTTTTCTACAGTGCGGCTTCTTTTTTTTTTCTTGGGGGGGGGGGGTCCTCAGTCTATATGTGTGTCTGTCTTTTACCAGCATATCTCAAGAACAAATAGTAGCAGGAAGTCGAAACTCGATATTCTAAATTTGTATCATATAGTGATGTTACACTAAACTTTTCATTGAGATGAAAAAAATGGTTCGAGTACAAGGACATCCAAGATAATTCAAATGCATTACATGTATGGGGAAATTTCTGATAAGTACAGTGTAACATCTATAGTCTGCCTTAAACAAAATATGAACATATTTTTTTTAATGCATAAAGTCATATTCCATGCAGCTTGTGGTATAGAAATAATTCATCATTTATTTACTGAGCTACCCAATGTACTAGGGGCCATACTTGCAAATTGCTGGAAGTTTATTTCATTCTGTGTTTGATGTTCTTTATATAAAGCTAAATTTAAGTACACAATTACAGGTGCATATAGATTATAGACGATATAAGCTACCCAAAATTAAGCTAAACATTCTTTTTTATTGCATGTAATTGATGAAAGTGCTTTGCCACATTTTACTATCTTGACGAAATAGTTAAAATAATACATTTAACAAACGCTTTCAATTTATTTTCATATTTTTAATGTTGAGCGTCAAAATATCGTTAAATATCATCTTTTTGGATCCCAGTGTATATCTCTGTTCATATAAAACAGAAATAAATTTTCTATTTCAAACTGTAACAACTATACCATTGTTGTACATTTCTGTTGGTACAAATTTAATAAAATGGTAATTCCTTAGTTTATTTCCTAGTTTATATTATTTATGTTATAAATGGTACTAAGTTTAAAGTACTTTTTCCAAAAGAGAGAGTGTTTTTATTATTTTTTTATTATTTATTTTACTTAATTAGTTTTCGTAGGTAACATTTACTAATAATAGAAACTTGTAATCATTATTCCATAAAAATGACTGTTAATTTTCAAACTGTTAACAACAAAATTCACGAGCATAAATCCCTTAATGATTATCTGCAGGAAGTTTTTTAAATTGTCTGTGAATTTTTATGAATGCAACTTAAAACACAGTGTTCCATTGGGGTTGTCTTTTTTATAAATTTTTCAATTTTGCAAACAATTATTTTGTGATTAATAACTTCTGTGACGAAAGTTTACTTTCACCGTTAAACTTTTAACCCAAGTTCTTGTTTAAAATTGTTTAAAGTTATAAAGTATTCATATATTAGTTTTCAATTATCCATTTACTCACAATGTCATAGATTTTAAATATAATCTTGTTAAAAACTCATTATATTCTGCAAATTTAGCTGTCTGAGTTAATAGAAAACTTTCTAAAATGAAAATTTTCTTCTTCTTTTTAAACTGCATGCGTTAGAAAGTTCCAGTAACGCTCTTCATAATGAACTTAAATTTTAAAATAATTGGTATAATTTAAATATTGAAAGGCGTTTAAAGCCTTTAATAAGATATGCAGTTTAAACCCTTTACAAATAGAAGAGAATATTTCATAATATTGAAAGAAATTTGAATATCTAGAAGAAAAAGAATTTAAAGGTAGCCTTTTAAAATTAAAAGTTTCAGAAGAATTTTAATAAAAGAGGAAGGAGTGCTTATACAAAAATTTTAAAGTATTAAAATTTTCAAAACGAGTGATTAAATAGTTTTGTCTCTGACTAGTTTATAACAATGGATCCACTGATTTTAAATAGAATGCGATAAATTTTAATAAAGTTCTTTCGTTCTTTCTTTTTTAGCTCAATTAAAGAAGCTTGCCTATATAACTAATCGAAAGTAAAAGTTTTATATACGATAATATTCAGCACTTCAAAGGTGTTACGAAATACTTTACTTTACATACTTTTTCTCAACTATTTTATTTTACTTTTTCAATCACATATTTTAAGTTCTTTGAGCAAGATGTCATTATTGAATGGTATCAATTTAATTCGTTTGGTAATTAGGGCGATTGAACTCATTTAGATAGTTAATAATATTCAGAAAAAAAAAATCGGATTTTGTGTAACAAAATATTCTTTATTTTTAAACTTTAAGGATGACATTACTGTACAATGAATTTGTATAGGAAACTCAGTTAATATTCACTTAATGTTACAAAAATTTAAAACATCTCATTAACTATAAAAAGATTTTTCTTAAAAACCTAACGGTAATGAAGATATTATAATTTTTTTTTTTCTTAGAAATATTTTACTTTGTGTTAAATATAATGGTATCATGAGAGATATTGCAGGAATACATCATCGCAGTCAATGGCATCGCACACACTGTTTGATCATTCGAAAACGTGTTGCATATTTGACAGCTTGGGGTTTTGGTATTTACTCACTCAAAAAAAAAAAAAAGCAAATTTTTTAGTTTTTAAGCAGTAATTACCTGTATATTACTTCAAAATAAATACGTCGATTATACAAAATAAGCAATTTTTTTTCCTTTGAAAATACATTATAAAATCTTTCATTATTTTTTTTATAGAATTAATATTATACAAATGAGACAAAATATGATAAAAATGAAACAAAATTGATGAAAAGACTTACGTATACCGTTTAAAGAACTCTCTTACATTCCTACAAACATAAACAATACGCACCCTTTTGATAATATAGTAAAAACCCAACTTAGGTTTTTTCTGCCCGTGCTCTAACTTTCGTAAATATTCATGAAATTTTTTGAAATTCATATATAATGTACAAGTTCAATGTGGGAGTTTCCCTATTAAGAATGAGGTAAATACCCCCAATGTATTGTGTGGAGGAACTCCCAAAAGAATTCCAAAGCGTTGTGTTCTGAGACAGGCATTTTTAAAAACCATATTTTAATACTTATGTTTTTTCATAAATCGTAATGAAAATCGTATTTATTATTTATATGCACAAAACAATGTTTCCTACAAAATATAGTATGATTAGCATTAAGATTTATCGGGCCACACAAAAATATTCAGTTAGTGGCTATTATTGGAAATCGCTGGAATTGCATTGCCATTTGCATTAAGGGTTTTTAACACTTTTCAACAATTTATTCTATCTATCTATCCATCTGCCCACTTCTAGCGTGTGTACATATATCCTAAATTCCTTGAAAATTATAATTATTTTTCACTTGACATGTTCGCTGCGGCATGTTGCCAATTTAAAATAGTAGAAATAGTACAGCTGGTTTATTAGTTAAAAATTACACTTTAAAAACACGTATACATTTTCTTTAAAAATTATTAATTAAAATCATTTATTAATTAAAATCATTTTAAAATTTTACAAAGATATTTGGTCAAAAACTTTTCGCCCAGCTTATCTGGGCATCATCAGGACAAATTAAAGAAAATTTATTGAAATTTTATTTATTTATATTTTTTTCGACTGAGTGAAAATAATGCCTGGACCGGGAGTCGAACCCCGGATCTTTGACTGACAAGGTCAAGGCTCTACCAATTGAGCTATCCAGGCCGACAACAGGCCGTAGATAGCTCAATTGGTAGAGCCTTGACCTTGTAAGTCAAAGATCCGGGGTTCGACTCCCGGTCCAAGTATTACGATAAATATACAGAAACTTTTACTGTATGTATTCACGTTCTTTCTACATCGAATCACGTTTCATAGAACCTTTTTGTGTTAAGCGTTTGATAACACTTTTCTTTAACAGCAATTGAGTTCTAATCAGAGATGGTATGTTGAACCAAAATATAATACTGGAAGAAATTTACATGGTTTATAAATTAAAATACTATACAAATTAGTTGTTTTCTTTATTTTCATTGCTTTTTCTTCTTTTTCCCCTTTTAGAAAAGCCCTTTTAAAATTATAAGTACATAAACTCTTTTTTCAAACATTAAAATTTTAAGAAAGACATAGTTAATTCCTTTGCATAGATTAAGACCTTACTTAAATAATGGCTTTCCTGCAACAAAAATCATTATTTTCCAATACCATATTAACTGATTTTTGTTTACATGATTAAAAATCGTTTCAGATTTTTGTTTATATTATCTTGCATTTCTCTCTCTCTCTGTATGCATGTGTCAAACTATCTATCTGCCTATCTACGTATCTATCTATCTATCTATCTCTTTTTTTTTTTCATATGGTATATTCCACTACACAGTATGACGTTTCAGTTAATTATGGTTTTATTACAGATTTCTTTTATGAATTGTTATGTTTAATCTTCAAGCTTTATTTAACATGACACTTTCACCGGAATTTTAAAATTTTCTGTTATTATTTATTTATTATTATTCTTTTTTCTCTAAATTATATATTCTCCATTTGTAGGATAATTAGAATTCGTATCATTTTCCTTGTATCCGGAAATTCCTTATTGATTTCCGTTTTGAGATACAAACAGAAAATTAATTAGGTATATATTTTTAATTTAATAGTCTTTTAATTCCCGTCATTAAACTGCTTCCAATTTATTGATATTACAGTTTAGTCATTGTATTTTATTTTTAAACAGAGATAATTTCAGTTTTTTAATTTTTAAAACTCTGAAAGCAATTATATCAAATAGAAACGACATTTCTATATAAATATATATAAATCTATCTATTGAATTTTTATAACAATGTAACAAAATGGATTTAGTCAGATGGAAATCAAACGTTTTCTTTAAAAAAAAGATTAGCTTTAAGATTTTTTCGTTAATTACAGCTTTTCATAAAAGGATTTATTCTGCTACGCCAGAAATGTTATGAAAGTGTAGCATTTTCTAATGCGTTTTGAATCTCATCAATCAAAACATAATCCTTAGCCTGAATAATATTTCCAGAGATAAAAGTTATATTTTTATTTCTTCAGCAAACGATTGAACGATTAATCTTTTTGAATCCCTTCATTCCTAATGCAGTAGTTTAAGAAAGTTTTATGTACCAATATTAGCGAAATATCAGTCAAAATATGTATGATACTGACCTCAAATAAATTTCTTTTCTAAAAGAAACATTTTGAATAATAATCTGTCCATAAAAATAATGCGTAAATTTTAAATTAGTTTCAATTTTTAAAATGTTGTATTTGTCATTTTAAACTTTGAGGATTACAGGATATAAAAGATATTTTCGAAAAATTTTATTTTGAATAATAATCACATCATATAATGCATGTTCTCTCACACGTGGTTGTATATTTATTTATTCTGTGTAAGGATTTTTACAGAAGAGTGAAATGTTAAATCAATCTTGCATAATTACTAAAAATATTTCATCATATGATAGTTTTAATAATTGACTGTTAACTTATATGTAAAATTATAACTTCTGCTTAAAATTAATATTTATGAAATCCTTTTTGAAGATTTACTATCATTACTAGCAGACCCGGCCACGCGTTGCTGTGACTAAGTTATACATTGAATTATACGGCTGTAAACTATTTAGTACAGTCAAATTATTATTTACGAACAAAGACGAAAACGTTGTAGCCGATGTAAAAACCCACAGGGTTGAGATTTGAAACTCAGGTCAAAATTTGGAAGCGATTGATAAAAATTATCGTAGTGTTGATATTAAGCACAAATTAATTTTATTGTTGGGTCCTATTAATTTTAATGGAGAAGTGATATATATTATTTCTAATGCTACTTTGGATAAAATTGCTAAAATGACTAATATATAAATTAAATTCTATTAAAATTCTATTAAAATAAAAGTATAAAAGAAACAGACGATTTTAAAATCAATTTTTATGGAGGAGTGAAATATAATATATGCTATAATGGATAATTTTACTATAAAATGACCTCACCATTTTAAATATTTTAAAGAGGGCAACAGCTGTAGTTATAAAAAGGAAAACAATAAGGCTAAACCAGAAAAATAAGTAAATTTGATAAATATTTTAAAACTTTAAAATTGGAAATCTTATGAAATATTGGACATTTAAAGTAAATACATGTATCATTTTAAATAGAAAAAGATTTTGGAAAAGTTTAGTGTATTTTAACGAAGTGATGAGAAGTTTTTGAGTATGTTAAAATTTTAATAGTAAATTCAAGTTAATAAAGATGGGAAACATTGAGGATTAAGATAAGAATAATTATAAGATTAAAAAAAAAAAAAAAAAAAAAAAAAAAAAACTTTTTATATACCATGCTTTTAAATTTTAATATATTAATAATATACTAATTAAAAGGAAAATGATAAATATTCTATCATAGTTTGAAGTCAAATTTGTTTTCAAATGTCTAAATAAAATATCTGATGTAAGATACTAATATTTTGCAGCGGAATAGATTTCATTTCTGTCATCCTTGGCGAAAAAAAAAGAATATCGCCAAATTATCTGGCGAAAATATTTAATTCCTTTAAAAAATCATGGTTATTTTAACAACTTATATTAAAAGAGTAATGAATAATATGAAACAATATTTCGTACAATACATATTACATGTCATACATACGTACAATAAATAATACATATTAAATTTCGTACAATGCATACATCTGGCATGTATATTTTCGTGTTACGCTTTTGATCGCCAAATAATAATAATAATAATATAAAAAGCCAAGGGCGACAGAGTTTTGAAATTTAAAATTAAAATTTTGTCAATTTGACAGCAAAATAATTCAATCTAACACCCGCGATAACTAATACATATCTATACCCAAATATAAGGATTAAAATCGGGTAATAAATTTCCTCGATTTTTAATAATTTCTTACAAAAAATCCAGTGGGCAATTAACATAGGAAATCTTTTTCTTGGCTGCACAGACGGTCAGTGAGTCACACTTCGCTTGCGTATAGAACTCATAGATATAGTATAGCATATATAGAATAGAGTGATCATTGGGGAGAAAAAAGTTATTCCTTTTCATTTGGGAAAAGACGACGTTTTTACCAAAATATGGCCGTCTTTCCCCGAGTGAATACACACGGGAATACATACTAATATTTTAGCAAATAAAATTTATGAATAATTTATTTGCTAAAGGGGAATGGAAGACTCCAGATACAATTTCAAATTCATATTTCTTTCTTTCTTTCTTTCTTTCTTATTTTTTTTTTTTTTTTTTCAATACCACTTAATGGCTGTTTCCAAAGCTTTTTTTTTTTTTTTTTTTCGGCATCAAAAATCTTTGTACGATAACATGGGGATGAGAGATCTACATATATTACTATATCTATGATAGAACTACATTAGCACTTTATCAATGTGTATAAAATCTTTAAATTGATTATGACGTCAATTTTCGTGAGATGCATAATTTAACTTTTTATAATTTTTTAACGTTCACGTTTGATTAAATGTATTTATTTTTATGTCAAAAGAAAATGAACTCGTATTTTTTTTTTTTTTTTTTTTTTTTTTTTTTTTTTGGCAACAATTAAATTAATGGAACTCACAGATATTTTGGAGCAACTTTAATAAAGGTCTATAATTAACAAATAATTGCAATAAAACAATATTGTGACAATAAATTGAGATAAAAACTATCCTATCTCTCAAGTTGGACCAAACTGCACACAGTGTGCAAAATTTCATTAAAATCGGTTCCTTAGTTTAGGAGTTTACCCCGGACAAACATCGTGACACGTAATTTATATATATATACAGATATGCAACAATTAGTATCATTTACATCTTCTATACTTTTGTATTAATTTATGAATGCGTTGCATATCAGTAATGCTTGTTTTGGAGAAATGCTGTCTGAAAATTACAATTCTGATAATAGTTATAAAAAAATTCCTCATTAATTAACTTAAATAGAAAACAAAATAGAGTAACACATTCAAAAATATGTTTATATAATATTTACAAAATATTTAATTTTTAAACTTTATTATTCCTTAATAATTTTTAATATTTTATTATTGTTAATTTAATAACAATAATTATTTTAATTCAAATTTTTTTATTCTTTCGATGTATAAATATTTATAAATATAAAAAACGCATTGGTGGATATTTCATTTGTTACCGAGATATTAAAGTTTTAGTGATTTAATTTTGAGTATTTTCAAAACGATGGAGAAAGCTGAATTCCATGTGTTGTTTAAATATTGTTTTTGGACGGGCAAAAATACTGTTGTAGCTCAGCAATAGCTTAAAAAGTGATACAAGAAATCAATAGGCCATAAAAATAAAAATAAAAAATAAAAAAACAGTGTTTAATTAGCACACAAAATTCAGCTTTGTTAATTGTTTTGAAAGTGTCAAAAGTAGAGTCATTAAAAGTTTATTTTCTCGGTAACAAACGGTCGAAATATCATGAAACGTTCACGTGTATCTTTCGAAAGTTAGTACTATCTTACCCATATCGAAATATTTCATTTGCGAAGCCTTTTGTAAGTTTGTCTCGGGACATTTTCACCTACATGTTATATTATCTGATATATATATATATATATATATATATATATATATATATATACCCACACAGCCACTTACATGCATAAGACATCTATTAACACGCATAAAAGTTTTAAAATAATCCATTAAACTTCTATTGGGTTGTTCGGAAAGTCATTCCGTTTTTCTCAGCAGAGGACTTAATTGTATTTTTTTCACACCTTCTTCACATTTCAGTTGCATTTCCATTACATATTGTGACAGCTGATATAGCAAGGCTTGCTTGTGAAAAAGGTCGTTTTATTCTGATCAATAGTTTTTGATTGGTGCCCTATCAAATAAAGAAAATCAGAAGCGACATTTTCGGCATATTTTGTTTTTGCTATCAAAAATGCGAAAATACTATTCAAACAAGGAAAAAAAGTATACGATGTGTGCACAGAAAATTTATTTAAAGAACGCTATTGTCAAAACTGGTTTACCAAATTTTGTTCTGGCAATTTTGAGTTGAAGATGCATAACGTTCTAGAAAACCAGTTTGTGCTAATGAAGACAAAATAAAGTATTGATTTATGAAAAACTGCCAAATAACAACTCGTGAGATCGCTAAGAAACCGATCAAAGTTTAGAATATATAATTCATTAAAATATTTATACAATATAAGAAAATCGTCTTTCATTTTCGAAGGAAAAAACGAAATTACTTTCCGAACAACCCAATATAAATATCCTACAGATATCTATTAGCACGACAAATGTCACTCTTTTTTACATCCATTAGATGTCTGTTACATATCCGATAGATCTCCAAATATCCAACAATTGGACTTGTTAGATCTAATAGATATTGAAAATATCTGAATCTGGTTTTGATCTAACATGTTACATGTATTAGACATCGAAAAAGGCACGTCTAAATTTCGTCTACATTTAAACATCTAATAGATATCTGCAATTATCACAGGGTATCCAGGACTTTTAATGAACATTTTTTAGATATTTTGTACCTTTTATGGATCATAGGATATAATTTAAATGTCTAATGGATATCAGTAGCTGTCGAGGTATATATTAGCGCAAAGGGAGCCTTAAGATTGCAATTTAT
Source organism: Salticus scenicus (assembly GCA_963930645.1). Taxonomy (NCBI): domain Eukaryota; kingdom Metazoa; phylum Arthropoda; class Arachnida; order Araneae; family Salticidae; genus Salticus; species Salticus scenicus. The sequence goes on from OZ005655.1 coordinate 138,264,499, forward strand.
ATTATTTTATTGCAGAATAAAAGTAATTTATTGCTTCACAAATTACACAAAGAGGTAATTATTTCGCATTTGAAGTGGCTAGAGATTAAATAGTATTACGTAAACTATTTACAGTTTTTGAAAATGACATGAAGAATTCTAGCAAATATTTGAAAGAAAAACTGGCCAGTCATTGTAACTATAAACAGAACACACAAGGGAGTAATTAAAATGTTATTTACAATTTAGGACCTTTTTTAAACGGAAAAGTATTGAAGCCGTTAATTATTTAGGTATGGTTAGCTTTTAATTTATGATACAAATCTATATATACATAAATAAATGTATTTATTATTTATTTACGAAATGAGGAAACGAAATAATTACATTTTGTTAATTAAATATATAATTTCAATAAGTTCGTGATTTACTTCGCCTTTTGGGAGGAGTTCACTAATGAAACAGAAAATGTGTCCTCTTTTCGAAAAAAAAAAAAAAAAAACGTATCCACTATTGGAGCAATTTAATCCATAGGTACCAATTCTTTCGATTTTTTTCCAACCAGTATTATAAAATAACTTTATTCGTCTTATTTGTTGCAGAATTTTGAACATTAAGTAAATAAGAACTTTTCTTTAAGAAACACTGGTGTGCAAAAAGCGGGAGAACTGGTACTTATGTTTAAACTCGCTGTAAAATTAATTGATAAGTACAAAAATTATTTAATTATCATATTTTGGAGTACAGACATGTACTGAAGGAGTTAATTGGGTAACAAATGCTGGTTAAAATTATAGCCTACAAAATTGTATCAGTACACTAAAAAAAAATTCTTTAACTGACATCTAAAATTTAAATTGTGGCTCTAGTAAAAATAGTTCCATATCATACTTATAAATTCCAGTCCCCTTTGAAAACGATTTCTGGAAACCCCCATTAGAATCCTAGAGCGTTTGCCTGTATTATCCATATCGAACTTATTTAAAAATCTCTGCAAATGAATGTGAATGCAAGAGACCAGTTTTAGCAACTATAATCTTGGTTTATAACCCAATTCTAGAAAATCAAGCGAGAATTTCTCGCAATACAATGGATTCAGAATATTCAGAATATTGTTTTGCCGTCTAGAAATGTATAGATTAGAAATTCTCCATCATTTCGTCTATGCAGCTTATTGGCGGGCCTTATACGCATAGCTCGGAAATCTATATTTCTAGTTTAGGGATTTAGAAAATGACCACTTATTCGTTCTAGATGAAGGCGGTATATTTTTCCCCTCAGTGTAAACAAAAAGTAGCGAATAATTTTTAATTGTCGTTTCTAAATAAGAAGAAAATATTTTCTTTAATTATTATTTTACGAAATTCTGATTTTGTACATTAAATCAACAAAAATGCTTTATAAGCATTTTACCTATTTATATGACATCTGAATAAATTATTTTGGAAGTGCATTAAAAAATCATTCCGATACAACATCCAATAACTTTTTATCGTATATTCAGAAGCAGAAGATAAAATCTACAGAAATTTGAAAGAAAAATATTTTTTTCTTTTAAACAAAAGTCATCCTAGTATTAATTTTCGTAACGCATGTACAAAAATATTTTCGTGTTTCTAAATCTCAATAGTTAAATTTATAAGCATTTTAGAAAGAAAATTGCGGTAAATTGCATCAAAATATTGATTTGCACGATTATGAAGAAGAAAAACTTTGAAACAAAACTCCATAAAATGCAAAAATACGCTTCATTTTTTTTTTTTTTTTCCTGTCGAAAAAATTAAGCATGACCCTTTATCAGACAAATGAACGTAGTCATGATAGTATCCTCATCTAATAAAGGGTTGAAATTATTTTTTATTTTTATTTTTACTTTATTTTTTTTCTTTGCCCGATACAACTCATATGTAAATTTTTGAATTTTTTGCGATTCCAATATATATATATATATATATATATATATATATATATATATATATACATATATATATATATATATATATATATATATATATATACATATTTATATATATATATATATATATATATATATATATATATATTTCTGAAATAATTATCAAACGTTATTACACAGATGTCAATAGCTACTTTTCTTTGAGTAAAATTTGTTACGGTATTCAATAACTGAAAACCATTATCATTATAAAAAAAATAATTTCATTGTAAGTTACTGATAAACAAAAATTGTAGTGGTTGGCAGTCGTGTTGCTGTCACATCGATATATTTTGCTCAGTCTAATTTGTTTTATGAATATTCTCTCTTACATTTTTTTTTTTTTTTTTTTTTTTTTTTTCCCACCAGTGGCCGAGAAGTTCTGCTCTCAAAGATGGTAGAAAATTGCCGGGTTCAATTTCAGGTCTTATTCGTCGATTTATCTATTTGGAGATTTTTTTTTTTTTTTTTTCGAAACTTGCATGAATGAAGATTCGAGCCCCTTTGAAAAATTCCGTCTCTCCCCCCCCCCCCCCCATGGAAGAAACTTTCCTTATGCCTCTCGTGTACAACGATCGGTCACGACCAACGAGATAAATAAAATAGGGTGATAAATGGTAGCTTTGACATGATCTAACATGGGTCATGTGAAATGAACCGTCTATGCATTGGTTCCCTTGGTAACAGCTCGTTTTCAATAAATTTCTATGGCAACAGTTTGTAGATTCTACTTGGCGAAAATCATAACCACCACTGTTTTTGTTTACTTAGGTAGTTTAGTATATGTGTATATATATATATATATATATTTTTTTTTTTTTTTTTCTAAATCCTTTTAGTTTTTATTTTACATCTTTTTCATTTCGTGTAGTCGAAATTTAATCGACAAAATATTTAAAAATAGTTGATAAATTATTATTTGTTGTTAAATCTAGCTCTTTTAAAGTTCAAATTTTCTTTGTAAACACTTCTAAATTTTGCTGGGAAATGATGAAAAAGAAAAGTATTTTATCATTTATTATAATGTGAAACATGTGAAAAATTATTTTAAAAACAATTTATTTCGGTTATAGGACTGCCGTGTTAACTAATAATAATGATAATTTGCCGAACTGAAATTTTAAATGTCAAAATAGCGATAAAGGACCAAACATAGGACCAATCTATTGGTTTGTACTACGTGATTCATGTTGAACCACGTAAAGCTATTCCTTTATTCATTGAATCAGCACTCTACTTTATTTATCTGGTTGGTCACGACCTCCAATCAAATTCGCATGAATACGAGCTATAACCAGTGTTGCCAAATTTAGGTACTTTTTTATTAAAAACCCACCACTAATTTTTAATTGTAACGTTTGTCTAATCGCTTCGGAGATTAATTGTCTAATGTGTATGTCAAATATCAAAAAAGTCGTTAAATTTCGTAGCACTAGTTATAACCCCTTATAAAAATATATGGCACTCCTCCCAAGCATAAGTTACTCACGCAGTCGGCCGCAACCACTAATGAACATCATAATTTTATATTTATATATATATATATATATACATTAACATACAGTTTTTTAATGCGAATTTAAACTGTGGTGGTATAAAAGATTCAAAATTTTATGTTATAAAATAATAGGTATGAAGTTACAAAAAGCATTTTGAAACTTTTCCCTTATAATTTTCTTATCTTAAAAAATATGTGTATATTAAAAAAGAATATTATTTGAAAAAAAAAACTGTACTTAGAGAAATAAATATTATAAAAACAACAAATTCACGTACTTAATGTGGGAAAAAATGCAATAATATAGAAGACATATAAACAGAATGTAGAGTAAAAATCGAAAATCAATCCAGGCAAAAAAAACAAAAAAACTTGAAAATCAAAACAAGTTAAAAAGAAAAAAAAATTATTAATAATCTAAATATTAAAGCCAAAGTCAGGAAAGCACCCCAGTGCAGGGTAAAAACAATAAGATGTTTCAAAAGCTGCTTAGTAAAGACAAAAGGAAATTTAAACCCCCACATCTAACCAACAGAAAATAATGTAAATGATTTTTCATTTTTGTATTCTGAACTGCAGATTTTGGGTTATTATTGTTTATTGGGTTAATTTAAATTTTCTGTTTGCTTTTCTGGCCTGCTTTCATTCTTGAGCTTTTTGTCTACAATTCTTTTTAATTATATATATGCATATATATATATATATATATGACTGAATGTATAAAGTAATATTTTTTGTGATTCTGGTTTCTTTCTTAATGTTAAAAAAAAATTAAATTATAAGCAAAATTGCATAACATTTACTAAAATCTTTATTCGCCTTCTCTATAATTGCGTTTAAAAAAAAAAAATAAAAAAAAAAAACTTTAAAATTTTGATTAAATAAACGGAAAAACTAACTTTATAAAAGTAATGAAAACTTTATTTTACATTTTAGTTTTATGTTACTAAATTTTATTTTATTAAATTTTCTTTTTATTTTATTTCACATTTCATAATACATCTTTTACATAAAAAAAAATATATATATATAAATAAATATGTAACAAATTCAACTCTTAAAATGGAAATTTTATTGTAGAAAAAATTTATTTCGTTTTAAACTTAAAATTTCTTCCACATCTGTAAAACATTCGCCCGTGAAAGAATTGAGTGTAGAGTTGGCATATTAAATTACCCAATGGAATTATCTTATAAATTATTCAAAAGTGTTACAACTGTTTGAAAATATGAATCAAAAAGGGCTTTTTTAATGTTATACAGAAAATCTGTAATAATAAAAAAAAAAAGTTAATTTTAAGTAAATATATTTTATTTCACATCCAAAAGTAGAAAAAAAAACTGCCGAGAAAGAACAAGATAATTTTTATCAAAGCAAATAGATAAATAAATGAATTATCATTTCAATAAATAGCACAGTTAATGTAAGGAAAAAATAATATTTTTTTAATTTTCTATTTGAAAATTATTATTTAAGAAGTCTTTCTAAAAGATGGGACAGGTAGAAATCTCTCAGCTTGCCATTCTCATAAACAAGTTTTGGCTGCACTGTTTAAATTGCTTTCTAAAAAAAAAACAAAAAAAAGTTCTACTCATCGTAGAATACTTTTCAAAACGTTTTAAGACAGTTATTAAATAATATCTAAAACAAAAAGAAAAGTATTTAAAATGTAATTCCTATTTTTTTTACAAAAATATACTTTGTTAAAAAAAATTATAAAATAATTTTCCTTCAAAAAAAAATCATGCTTCAATTATTTCCCCTCATAGATGCACTGTTAAACATTTCAAGAGAAACCACTGGTAATCATGTACCTTAAGCCTTATATAACGCTGTAGGGAAAAGTAAAAGGAAATGTTAAAATTTTATTTTATATATGCATTTTAATGACTAATTTTAATTTAATTAATTTTTGACTAGAATATATTTGACTTAGAATGCTTTTTCTAAAATAGAAACATTCATTTTTAATTTATAAATATTATATATATGTACATATATATTGACAAATTAAATAATTCAAATAAATAAAAATATAGAATAAGGGTTGGAAGTCTCAATTAAGAAATATTATAAATTTACAGACTTTGGATAAATATTTCAGTAAAATTACAAAAAAAAAAAAAAAAATATTACAGTCTATTTTTGTGAAACTAACTTTAGATAAGGTAAAAAAGATTATAATTTTACTAATCTTCAATCTTTCAAATCGTAATTACTTTTTTAAAAGAATATTTAATATGAATTTAAAATAATCGCTTTTTAACTATATTAAAATAAAACGCCTTATATTTTAACCATAATAAATAGCATAAAAGTGAAATGAATCTTCATTATTCAAAAGCTTGCTGGCACAAAATGAAAAATTATCTTCTAACATGTGTATTTCTGAATACCTTTCTAAAATATTTTCTTCTTTTTACTTATGCTTTTTTGGAATTATTTATCATTTTTCATTCTGTATTTACAGAGGTCTTGATTATTTCACGAAAAACTAAGCATAAAACGAAAAACAAACTTCTCATTTTTCGGAATAAACTTAAACAACTTGAAACAGGAAAACAGAAACAGAAGTAAATAAGTTTTATTGTGTCTGTGAACTTTTTTGTATTCTTACAAAATGAAACAATCAACTAGTCAAAAGAATTGAAGATATGTTTCGCATAATTTAGAAAAAGAAAGGTTTTTCTAAAATAACATGTGAAACGTACAAATTATACATTGATATATGTGGCGAAAACGAGAAAAAAAAAATAAAAAACAGAGTTATAATGGCGAAAAAAATCATTTAAAAGATAGACATTAATAGAATAAAAATTAATATGTACATAAATGTGTGTATATAGAATAAACTTGAAATAATAAATTCATAGTATAAACAACCTTAAAATAAAACATAATTGGAAAATAATTTTTTATATATTTTTATGTTTAAAAAATAATTATAGAATAACTACATTAAAAAATGAACATAGAAATATCAATTAAAAATTAACCATAGAATAATCTGAATGACAACTAAACGCATAATAACCTGATCAACAAATAAAAAGACATGTCAACCCATATCGTACCAAACATTGAAAAAAAAAATTTTTTTTCTTTATAAAATATTAAATATATGTTTCTTTAAGCCTATGTACACATACAAAATCAAAAAATTTACTAACCTTTCATTAGCTTAATCGGTACAGGCTGTCCTAAAAAATAGGACAATGGTTTAGGAAAGTCGGAAATATAAGGAAAACAGATCATCTATTTATATTTTTTTTTGTATGATTGCTTTACCAGTACAAAAGTGTAGAATATTACCGCAATAAATTTATATGTCCATTATTCTTGAACGTAAAACATTTTAAGTAATAATGTGTTGAAAATGTAATGAATAAATCTTCAAGAATCGTGATTTAATATATATATATATATATACATGTATTAAATTTTAAACTAACGATTAAGACACGTATGTATTTATTGGACTTTTACATAATATATCGCCTTTAATTTGAATTAAAATATTCAAAAGAATTTATATAAATACCACTTATGCATGGTGTCCTTTTTTTAGGACAATGGTGAAATATGGATTAAAAAAATCTGAAGTGATTCCAATCCACTTTCCGAACATTTAGTAATAAACGGTTGTTTAAATAAACTTAAATAAAGGACGTATATAAAATTAGAAAAGGGGGATCACAGTAGATTGTTTGAGTATTTCTGCTTGTTGTAGTTGTTGTCGAAGTTGTATGTCGTTTAGTGTATCGTAAAGTATAGAAATTGTTTTGTACGTCCCTGTAAAAGAAATATAAATGATCGCGATATAAAATATTTATTTATTGTTTGGTGTTTAAAGCAATTTAACATTACTTAAGCAAACTTCAAATTCTTTGTAACTATATGTCGTAATGTATAAAAATTCTACTTTATATACTGGAAAAAAAAAAAACTATAAGTCCTGCACTTACGTAAATCTGTACGGTTTGCGATGATTACTTACAGTTTCAAGCAATATATATCTTAATCGAACGTACAGTTTAGACGCTAACGAACTTTAAATAATTCGAGTCTATAGTCCGTCATATTATATTTAATGTCCCTAAACTAAGTACTACATTCTTAAAAATCTATACAAATTGTACGACACTGACCTATAATAAAATTAAAAACACTTTTAAAACACGTTAAAAATACACTTATTAAAAAGATAAAAGGCTTCCAAAGCTTTTCGCCTTCGATAAAACAAGGCATCATCAGGGAATTAGTTTTACACACTACAGAGCAGTTATATATATTTTGTACCATATGATCAACAGTTAAGTCCTTACAAAAAATAAATTCGACTGGAAGTTATACATAGAGGCTAGAACTATTACAGGTAATGAGGTGCTACACTTGGAGGCTGGAGCTGTTGCAGGATGAGGGGGTGGTACACTTGGAGTTTGGAACTATTGCAGGATGCGGAGGTGCTACATTTGGAGGCTGGAACTATTGTAGGTAGGAAAGGTGCTACACTTGGAGGCTGGAACTATTGTAGGATAAAGAAGTGCTATACTTGGAGTCTGGAACTATTGAAGGATGCGTATGTGCTACACTTGAAGGCTAGGACTATTGTAGGAAGAGGAGGCTGGAGCTATTGCAGGATGAGGAGGTGTTACACTTCGAAGTTGGAACTATTGCAGGAAGAGAAGGTGCTACACTTGGAGACTGGGATTATTGCAAGGTGACGAGGTGATACAATTGGAAAATAGAACTATTACAGGTTAAGGAGGTGCTACATTTGGAGGCTGGAACTATTGCAGGAAGTGGTGTTAAGGTGCTACACTTGGAGGTTCGAACAGTTGTAGAATTGAAGAACTGCTAGTCAAGAAACTGTAGAAACATCAGAGTGCATGCAAATGTAGGAACTGAATTTATTATAGGTGTTTTGAAGAGTCACATGAGGCTACTAAAGAGTAAAACTATACGGAACTGGAAAAAACAAGCTATTAGTTATTTTATAATATGGTGCCAAATTATTGGCAAAATTACAGCATTTTTTGAATTTATTGAATTTTTATGTTTAATTATATTAATAGCTTTACAAAGATACAGTTCTTGGATCGTAGGAGGGGCTGAAATAATTTTCACGTTATCCCACATAGAAGTAGCGTTAGGGATATCATAAATAAAATCAACTAAAGTAGAACTTTCCTTTCCTTTATATTACGCTTATGTTCTTGAATTCGTTAAAGTTTTGTTAAAGTTCGCTTAATTTGTCCAATGTAACAGAAAAGTTCTTTGTTATTTCCAATGGTTATTTTATATACTCCTCCAGTAGGTCCAGGAGTATATGAAATAACCATTGAAAATAACAAAGAACTTTGCTGTTACATTGGACAAACTAAGCGAACTTTAACAAAACGAATTCAAGAACATAAGCGTAATATAAAGGAACGAAGAAGTTCTAGTTTAGTTGATTTTATTTATGATAACCTTAACGTTACTCCTAAGTGGGATAACGTCAAAATTATTTCAGCCCCTCCTACAATAGCGTACTATATAAAGAAAAATACCCAAACACCCTATTATCATTTTCTCTTTTGTTTATTTAACAACTCCTCTTACTTTACTTTATCTACAAAACCGCTAATTACTCAATGTTCGGAGAGTCGAGTGGAGTCACTCCAGACTTTTTATATAATTCTTAACAAATCAAATATTTATGTGCATTTTATCGTTTATTCTAGAATAAAGTTTTTATTAGCATTTTTATTTTCTGCCAGTTATTGCCCCTTTTTGCCAGAAATTAGTTTTTGCCATGCCGTTTTTGACCGGTTTATAGCCAGCTGTTTTAACCGCCCCAACAGAAACTCCTAGCTCTGTTTTTAGCTCAGTCGAATAATGCGTTTAGTCGCTATGAGAATTTAAATAATTTGAGGCCGCCATAACGATAAAAAATATTTCTTTGTCACCCTGTAAAAAAAAAAAAAAAAAACTGTAAGTGCTAGACTCACCAAAATTTGTATAGCTTGTGGGGCAGTGATCTAGAACCTACCTATCAACTTTCAGCTCAATCGAATAAGGAATTTAGACGCTATCTCACTTTAAATAATTTAAATCCATATACAATAATGGTATATCCAATAATGATAAAGAATTTTTCTTTGTGACCCTGTAAAATAAATATAAGTCCCACACTCATAAAAATTTATAAAAATCATATAACAGTAACCCATGACACACCTACCAACTTTTAGCTCAATAAAAGAAGGCATTTCGACGCAATTGCATTTTGAATAATTTGAGTGTTAGATTATTAGTGCTAGACTCATAAAAAATGTGCAGTTCGTGCGACAGTGACCTATAACACACCTACACACTTTCAGCTCAATCAATCAAAGCGTTTAAACGTTATTGTGTTCACTCACGCACGTACACACATACACACACACCCATACACATCACACTAAAAATTGCAAAAATGAACTCCGAAGACCTTAAAACGTATAGCTGCCTTAAAATCTTGCAGTCGAATTTTTTCATGATTACAATACTTTCCTTACGTAATGTACGTACGAAAAGTAAAAATGCACTTAGTATAACTCGCTTAACAAATTAACTTAATGCAAACAGAAAAAAGAAAATCAAGTATGACGTGAAAATATTAAAATTTTGTCTACTCTTTATATATATATTCACTTCCTTTTTCTATATTTATCATATTTCGATGTAATTCCGCAATGAACTTTTTAATGCTGATTCATGCGCGATTTTTAAATAGATTGGCTACTGAAATTTTTCTTTTATAAAGGAAATATATTTTATTCTTAAAGACGTTCCAAGTATAAACTGACATTGAGTTTGTCATATATCTTAAATTACGTTATCATTAAATGCTTGTAATTTTATCCTATTTAATCAGGAGTAACCCGAAACCTTCATTATTTTACAAGATACGCATTTGATTAAATTTTTCTGTCCATTAACATATGGAAAAGCTTAATTTAGATGTTTGGAAATAACACTAATAATTCAAACTAATAAACAATAGATATTAGTATCAGAATTGAATACACTGTTTAAAATATCTTAATTGCAAACATTTAAAGGCGCACGGAGGACCACTTATGCTAATGGTGGCCTTCTGTGCGCCTTTAAATTTCAAATTTCATATTTTCATTCTACCATATATGCTTTCCATGCTACCTATTATGCATATCATTATTTTTACGATCTTATCTTTATTTCTCGTGATCAACGTGATGAAAGCAACACAATGCTCGTCTAACTTATTTTCTGAAAACAGAATTAAGTGATTTAGACTTTCATTGCCCAAGATTATAATATATAATCCAATACAAAGCAACACAGTTTAAGAGGATCTCTTCTCCTTACGTGAAGCAGAAAGGCAAATAATGATCTTGTAAAATAAAAGAATCAGTTAAGCATCCTGTAGAATGAAAGCACTAATAGTTTTGATGAAGGACGGTGTCAACTGCACATCTAAAGCATTTTATCAACTCAAATGACAAGCACCAGTTACAACTTCCTCATAGACTGCTTCCAAATAAGAAAGATCTTTGTAAAACAGAAGAAGATTCGCTGTTATGCGATATTATTATAGAAGAAGAATGCAAGTTGTCTCATGCAACACCGATAACTTTAGCATTCAAACCTAATAGAACTTTAACTCACTTTAAATTATCGAAAATTAAAATCTAATGCCATGTGTTAGAGGTATACATTTCTTCTGACAAAGTCTACTGCTTTTATGTTTGCCTTTGATTTAAAATCTGGATATAATTAAACAGGTATCTATTCAGCTATCGGGGACAAATCTAGACTGCCTTTTTGGTGTACTTACTTACATAAAAATCACATTCGAACAACCGCAATGTTTCAGCCTCTCGTGGATCAACTTTATAATTAACTGTTGTTAATACATTTTCTAATCTATTTGTACAATACTGCCATATTTACTGCAAACTCTAAACAATATCTCAGAGATTTAAATATAGTTTTTGATAAATTTCGAAAATTTATGTCTGTTTCAACTAAAGGAATCCACATTTTCGTATTCTTTCGTGTGCAATATCTCCAAATATGGACAATTCCTAATAGAATAGAGTTAGATTAAGATAAATTTTGAGCAATACTGGGTACTACTTGGTTGAAGAATGTTAAATGTATAAAATCATTCTTGAGTTAATGGTATAAAAAGAATGTCTATACCGACGTTTTTGGATAACGCAACAACACTTAGCAATTTCATGAAGAAGAATATTTAGAAAAGAGTTCAAGAAGAGCAGCAGACCGTCCATCTCTCAAGCAATGCTTAGTAAATCCACTTGTATTAAAAATAAAGAAAAAAAGAAAGAAAGAAAAAATCTAGTATTGCAGTGAATTTTACCATTTGAACAAATTCGAGCAGTTGCATCCTAGGCACGGTCTTTCTCCAAAGGAAAAGTGTTTCAATTGAAAACCCCTTAGATTATAACAAAAGATTAATGTACGGGAAGTTCTAGCTGTAGTCTGGGTCTTAAAATACTGGAACTAAAAATGGTGTCTAACGACTAACTACAGAAGTGAGTTGTGATTTTGAAAGCATCACATGAAAAATTAGCGAGATTCGCATTCCAAATACAATCTTACAACTTGAAGATTGATTATGTTCCAGAAAAAAAAAATGTAACATAATATCAGATTGTTTGGTTTTATTCATTATTATATAAAAATGAGTTATGTTTTCCACAAATTATTTATTTTAGATAAATAATTGGTCTCTAACTGAATTTAAAAAATAATACAAGGTTACTTCTATATTAAAATAAAAAATTTCTTTTTTTTTTTTTTTTTTTTTTTTTTTTTAATCTAACTATCCGTATAATACCTCAAAATAAAATTTTTATTAATGGATTTTAACACTTTCGAACAGTGTTTAAATGTAATTATGAATTCAAGTACTCTGTGTGTATGCCTTTTAGTCCTGCTACCTGCCCGTTGTGTGATAACGTAGGTAAACAACATTGAATGTTATACGATACAAGTAATTACAGTTGGAAAGTGTTAATAATCAATGCGTACCGCAGGATTTTTCGTTCTTATTTAAATTTTTTTCTTTTCTCATTTTTTTTTTTTTTTTCATCATGAATAACATTTTATTTTTCCTTGTGACTATGACGTCACAGACTGAAAGAACAGCGACTTTATTTATGAACTTGTAAATATTTTTTTAGAGTACCTTTATTGAAGAGACATTTTTAATCGATAACTTTGTTAATTAAGGTGACAGAAATTTCAGACGACAATAAACATGCTCATTGTATTAAACTGAAAATGTTAGTGCCACTCACAACGATGAGGACCCTCTCGTTCTTTATGAAGATAAGACCACAGGCACACAAAATAAAGAACGTGGTAAGTAACTTTTTTTTTTTTTCATTTAAATATTTAATAAACATACGTAATATTGAAGTATAAAGTTAATTACTAAAATAATTAACGTGACCTATGTATTACAATTTTACCTTGTCAGTATCACTGAAACTTTAATTTGATACTATCCTTTATCATCAGAAAACACAAGTAAGATTTAACAAAGTTGCATTTTTAAACTTAAGCTTATCTTCTTAAAAGATTTGTTCATCCTTTTAAAAAGTAGCTAAAAGCTTTCTTTCGTACAAAAATAAAATACAAGTTTCTTCTTTTATCTATTAATCTTCATCGGCTTGTAAAATTAAATTCAAAGCACACCTCTTTCACTACAGTTATTTTAGATATCCTGTTCTGCAATTTTAAAAGTTTTACTAATGGTTCCTAGATACTATTTTTTCTTGTTTAAGCCCCAAAACAACAAAATTGAAGTTTTTATAGACAATATGTATCATCTTATTAACATCATATATTATAATATGTTATAAGTAAATAAAAAATACATTTTTCCTTCTTACAAACAAAACGGAAAAAAGCTTTTATTTTTATTTATTTTACCATTTATAAATCAAATTCTAGGCACATATTTTACGATATAATGTTACTCTTTAAATCTTTTCAGAACAATTTAAAGTTTTCAAAAGAATCAGTTAGTTCCTTATATAAAATAAGTATTATCTGTATGAAAGAGTAAAGAAATAAATACTTTCTATCAAAATAAGTTATCTTGTTACTTAGTTATTGCATGTCTTTCATTAAAACACTTATATCAAAGTGTTTCAAAAATTTAAAACTTTCAAGTAAAACAAGCTCATTGTTTCCATTTTTTAGCACTTATACACATATACTTTATATTTTATTTATTTATTTTTTTATTATTATTATCTTTGAAAACATTATTTGAAAAAAAAAATTATAGATTTCTATTAAAGTTTATTCAATAGCTTTTATAAATTATTAAAAATATATAAATATTTATTTTAAGATTGTTTTCATTAAAGGAAAAAAAAAATGATGTTATATAATTAAGGACACTCATAACAATTCTTTTCTTGAATATTGCTTTTTATCACTACCTAAAGATATATTATATATATATATATATATATATTTTTTTTTTTTAACTTTTATTTTGGAAATATGTTACCTACAATAAATCTTCTTTTCTTCCTTTTAAAAGGAGATAGAAGTTTTATTTTGCACGAAAAGAAAACTGAATTTTTTCTTTCTCGCATAAATATTCAACAACCCATAAATTAAAATTCAAGGCACATATTTCATTGTAATTACTTCAGATCTCTTTTGAACAGCTTAAAATTTTCAAAACCTTGGAGTATACATTATAAGTGTACAATAAAAAGACAAAGATCAAGTTATTTTTGAAAAAAGTAATTAAAGTTTTTTTTTAAAACAGTACATTTTAAATTTTTTAGTTTTACTTCTCACGTTTTTTATGTCACTGTAGAGTTCAGTAGAAGAGAATTCTGGTGTGAAGTAATATCCCATTTTCAGATTAGAAATTTAAAAAGTTCAATGAATGTGTAACTACAAACCCGAAAAGCAATAAATTCATGCAATGTTTATTTAATTCATTTATTATTATTATTATCGTATTAGTAAAATTATATTCACTATAAATAAACGTAAATGAAAATTTAAATTTATTGTCCAGCTCTAAAATATCATTACTAGAGGGAAAAAATGTCTAAAACAAACTTATAACTTGTCGTGAAAGATAAATTTCTTACTCATAGTTCAAAGTTCGTCGAATATTTTTTTTAAAATGGTTTACAAAAATGAAAATATTTTTCAATAGTCCAGTCGAATGTTGTTTTGATCAGTCTTAATGCATAATTAATTTAATAAATAAACATACTTTAACATAAACATTAATTTTAATAAATAACAAATAATCGATTTTCGCAAATTTTTGATCTACAGATAATAACTAGAGATTTCGTGTAATCTCAATCAAACAGTTCTATAAATATCACAGTAATTTATTTTTCACACATGTATAGAGAGGTGGGGGAGAGAAGGTGTAAAAATGGGCATAGGCGTAAATATGAGCACCCCTGCACAGGTGGCTAAGGGAAGTGCTGAAGACTGGCGGCAAGAACTGTAGATAGCGCCACTTGCTGGTGTAAGGTAGCGACCCTTGACTGAGAGTTACGACGAGCTGTTTACACAGCTACACATTCCTTAATTCCTATTGGCCACACTCCTCATCTCTTCCGTAATCCTATTGGTTGAACTAAATCCGGTCCCTCTCCTATATATATGAGCACTTCTCCAGATTCAGAATTCTTTTTGCACTGATGACGGTACGCTTTAGTACAGCTGTATGCAGCTCAATAATTTTTCTTTGGCGTTTCTGACGTAGTAGTTTATTCCTGTTTTAATAGTTACGACGAGGTGTTCATACTTTTTGAATGGTGGAAAGCTCCCTTTGACCGCCCGAGGTGATTTTGCGCACCGCTACCGTAGACATAAGACAGGAAGAAAGTGTGACTTTAAAAAATGCTTATAATTCATATTAATTATAAGTTTTCAAGCAAATTTTCATGTTCCTAAATGTTTATAGAAATACAAATTTTCATTGATTTTCGTCAATTCTTTTCTAAATAAGTATTTTTCTTAAAACAGTTTCGTATTATCCAGGGTTTCTAGTGTAAGGTAGTAGAGAGCAGTTGGGACCATTGTTTGGATCATTTCCAAATAGTGGGGATGTAGTGTGAGTTACTGTGTAAATTGATGTTTGTTCTGGACTATATACTTTTGACAGGTATATGAAATCATTTTCTTTTCATGTTCTTATGGTTAGTTTAAAGTAATTTCACAGTAATATCTGGAAAGCGGAGATCATAAGCTAATTTTAGTAGCACGCCTTTAGGTTACATGTGGTAAAGGCCATCTTTTTTAGGTGGAGTTGGTGTAAATATGAGTCTTGGGAACTTGAGATGCAGTTTCTCTGTTCGATATATCTCTTATCCTCAAAATTAAGAAGAGAACCATTACTCGTGGGCGCAAAGCAGCAAGGTCCAGTCTTTTCATAATGACCATACAAGGATCAATTGACTTGTTCTTATGGTAAGTTTAAAGTAATTTCACAATAATATGGAAACGCGGAGATCCTCAACAACTTTTAGAAAAAACGCCTTTTGGTTACAAGTGATAGAGACCATCTTTTTAAGGTGCAGTTAGTGTAAATATGGTCCCAGGGGACTTCAAATGCAGTTTCTCCGTTCGATATATCTTCTAGCCGAAAAATTGAGAAGAGAACCACTACTCGTGGATGCGAAGCAGCAATGTCCAGCCTCATCGTTTAATGACCAAACAAGGATAAATTTACTATGTCGATTGACAAGAGTGCTCATATGAAGGCATATTTGAGTTTTAAAGGTAAGATACCAGCTAGGGTCCGATAATATAAGAGACCAGCCGAGAGTTCAAAGACCAAAGGTTTTCAAACAATGAAAATTCGACCACGGAACAATATGATTAATCATCAGATTTATAAGACTACTGTGACCCTCCCTTTATCGACAGTGATGATGATATCAACCTGGATATGAACGACGGGGATAAACTAAATTAATGACGATATAACTTGCATCTTTTTTGGTGGAATATTCTCTGAACAAACTCGCAGAGAATAGTGAGATAAAGTGCTACGTGCCAAATGAGAGCACACTTAGACTGTGCCGGGTTTGAATGAGCCAGTTACGTCAGCGATTTATCTAAAGATATTTTTTTTCTTCCGCAATAAATAAATGTTCTATCTTTATGTATTGTTTTACCATACTTTAAAACATTTTAACTGAAAGAACCGATATTTGCACCTCACTTTTTCTGGTGCATTTTTAAAAACTTTTTGTAAATCCTCATTTTCAGATTAAAATAATGGATATTGATCATTGTTTTGCCTCTTCCTATTTACTAAACTTGTTATAGTTGTTAATGAAGGTTAAAAACGTAGAATATTTTTAAATTAAAGTAACTTTAAGTGAAAACAAAAGAAGGTGCTGATATTTACACTTTTTCCTACACACACACACATCTATAGGACCATACAAGAGCTAAAAATCACTATAATGCAATACGATCTACGTTTTTTTTTTTTTTTTTTTCGAAAATTCATAAGTATGCAATTAATTGGTATATTTTAATGAGATTTAGATAAAAGTCAATTATCTGTTTTCCTTAGTATCAAGAAGAAGTTTTTTATTAAAGAAAACAATTTACTTTTTTTTTCAATGACACTGTTCGCAAGTAGTCACATGAATTATGCAAATGTGAATCGTATAAAACGAAAGGTATGCCACTAAGACCTTTTTTATGTTTTTTCCTGTTACTTTGTGCTTGCATACGAATAGTTTCAATGCAATACTGATATTGGTGAGAAAAATCACAATTAATAAAGTTATTTTAGCTCAGCCATGAATGATTAGTAGAAGCTTTATGATGTTTCTGACCGCTAAAAAAAAACTGAAGAAAGGTTCAAACAGACATTTGTGGTGACAGAATGCACCTAAAAGCTCTAATTATATTATATGCTGTAGAACATTTGTCTGCCAAAAAGTAAGTGTAATTTTGCAAGGAACAGTGTTTTCTTCTGTGCAGAGTCCTCTGTTGACAAAGACTAAAACTATTATTTTTATATAGTATATAATTGAAAACAATCCCCTCCTAGACCAACTCCTTTACTCAAATGCATTACAATATAAAAATTCTTTCAATTTTTATGAATTTTTAAGGAATTTACAAACTTACAATTTAAACAAAAATTTACAGATTAAAACTTTCTAGACACTGCCGAAAAGTGGCTCAGGTAATGTTACTTTACGACTGTGATCAATGGCTCTTAAAATAATTAAGAACTACTTTCATCCAAATCGACATGTCTTTATATAGATTGTTTAACAACTTCAGAACTTTGTGACATTCCTTAAATTCAAGTTTTCAATCTACTCTTCAAATATCAGTCGAAAAATTTGGAGACTAGAAATTTTTTAAACTGGTGGTTTATTGACAAAATATCAACCATTTGTAATATATAGGATGGAAATAAGTAAATTTCAGCGATAAAATGCATTCTGTGGTTAAATCGAACAAGCGGATTGCCACCATATTTAATATATGCATCGTGGGATAAGCTAAAAAAAATAAAGGTTAAATTTTTTTCATTAAGTTGACTTTGTATGATAGAACGGAACTTACAACAATGGAAACTAAATTATTCATAAGGAATCTTTTTTTTTTTTTTTTTTTTTTTACTGTTATTCAAGATTGTTTTTCCAATTATGAATGTTGAATTTTCATCACATTTACTTTATTTTTTAATTCATCAAATTATCAAAGTGTCTGAACCCTTAAATGCATAGCGATGTAGATCTGCATCGTATGTTTAAAACCTGATATCTCTTTATATAGAGTAACCTTTGCATAGTGGGGTTCTTTTTATTAATATTATTATTATTATTATTATTTATTTTACAAAAACTATTTTATCGTTTCCGAACGCAACTAAAAACTTTGACAGTTTATTTCTTTATCTGTGACACTTTTTATTGTTGACGCGCTGTCTGAGTGCAATTTCATTTCAGTGCGGGTGTTACGAATTATGATTATTTATATAAAAAGTTAAAGAAAAAAAAAACATACAAGATTTTTTTTAAGCTATTGTATAGCTTTTATCGCGGGCTTTGAGCGCGGCGACCGAATCGAAAAATTCCGTAACGAAAAAAAAACCTAACACAGTTCGGTAGACTTCGGCTGTACGAAGCTCGCACAGATCGAGACGAGCTGCTCCGAAATCGGACGAATACATAAGCAGCTGTTTGTGAGAAAGTATATAGGTGTATAGGTATCTATCATCTATGTACAACAGTGAATAGTTGTACGCGTAAAATTTGTGTATAAAGTAGATCAGATAAAACTTGAATATCTCCATTCGACTTGCAGGCCTTTAAAACCTATTAAATACCTTTTCTCTATTAAAATTTGTTTTCTTATCATTATTGTTATCTTATTCATTAATATCAAAGAAAAACCTTGAATATCCCCATTCGACTTGCAGGCCTTTAAAACCTATTAAAATACCTTTTCTCTATTAAAATTTCTTTTCTTATCATTATTGTTATCTTATTCATAATTATCAAAGAAAAAACTTGAATATCCCCATTCGACTTGCAGGCCTTTAAAACCTATTAAATACCTTTTCTCTATTAAAATTTGTTTTCTTATCGGTCACCACGCTCAAAAAGTGTAACTTGAATTAATATCAAAGAAAAAACTTGAATATCCCCATTCCACTTGCAGGCCTTTAAAACCTATTAAATACGTTTTCTCTATTAAAATTTGTTTTCTTATCGGTCACCACGCTCAAAAAGTGTAACTTGAATTAATATCAAAGAAAAAACTTTAATATCCCCATTCGACTTGCAGGCCTTTAAAACCTTTTAAATACATTTTCTCTATTAAAATTTGTTTTCTTATCGGTCACCACGCTCAAAAAGTGTAACTTGAATTAATATCAAAGAAAAAACTTGAATATCCCCATTCGACTTGCAGGCCTTTAAAACCTATTAAAATACCTTTTCTCTATTAAAATTTGTTTTCTTATCATTATTGTTATCTTATCATTATTGTTATCTTATTCATTAATATCAAAGAAAAAACTTGAATATCCTCATTCGACTTGCAGGCCTTTAAAACCTATTAAATACGTTTTCTCTATTAAAATTTGTTTTCTTATCGGTCACCACGCTCAAAAAGTGTAACTTGAATTAACATCAAAGAAAAAACTTTAATATCCCCATTCGACTTGCAGCCCTTTAAAACCTATTAAATACCTTTTCTCTATTAAAATTTGTTTTCTTATCGGTCACCACGCTCAAAAAGTGTAACTTGAATTAATATCAAAGAAAAAAATTGAATATCCCCATTCGACTTGCAGGCCTTTAAAACCTATTACAATACCTTTTATCTATTAAAATTTGTTTTCTTATCATTATTGTTATCTTATTCATTAATATCAAAGAAAAACCTTGAATATCCTCATTCGACTTGCAGGCCTTTAAAACCTATTAAATACCTTTTCTCTATTAAAATTTGTTTTATATCGGTCACCACGCTCAAAAAGTGTAACTTGAAATTATATCAAAGAAAAAACTTGGATATCCCCATTCGACTTGCAGGCCTTTAAAACCTATTAAATACCTTTTCTCTATTAAAATTTGTTTTCTTATCGGTCACCACGCTGAAAAAGTGTAACTTGAATTAATATCAAAGAAAAAAATTGAATATCCCCATTCGACTTGCAGGCCTTTAAAACCTATTAAAATACCTTTTCTCTATTAAAATTTGTTTTCTTATCATTATTGTTTTCTTATCATTATTGTTATCTTATTCATTAATATCAAAGAAAAAACTTGAATGGCCCCATTCAACTTGCAGGCCTTTAAAACCTATTAAATACCTTTTCTCAATTAAAATTTGTTTTATATCGGTCACCACGCTCAAAAAGTGTAACTTGAATTAATATCAAAGAAAAAACTTGAATATCCCTATTCGACTTGCAGGCCTTTAAAACCTATTAAAATACCTTTTCTCTATTAAAATTTGTTTTCTTATCATTATTGTTATCTTATCATTATTGTTATCTTATTCATTAATATAAAAAAAAACTTGAATATCCCCATTCGACTTGCAGGCCTTTAAAGCCTATTAAATACCTTTTCTCTATTAAAATTTGTTTTCTTATCGGTCACCACACTCAAAAAGTGTAACTTGAATTAATATCAAAGAAAAAACTTGAATATCCCCATTCGACTTACAGGCCTTTAAAACCTATTAAAATACCTTTTCTCTATTAAAATTTGTTTTCTTATCATTATTGTTATCTTATTCATTAATATCAAAGGAAAAACTTGAATATCCCCATTCGACTTGCAGGCCTTTAAAACCTATTAAATACCTTTTCTCTATTAAAATTTGTTTTCTTATCGGTCACCACCCTCAAAAAGTGTAACTTGAATTAATATCAAAGAAAAAACTTGAATATCCCCATTCGACTTGCAGGCCTTTAAAACCTATTAAATACCTTTTCTCTATTAAAATTTGTTTTCTTATCGGTCACCACACTCAAAAAGTGTAACTTGAATTAATATCAAAGAAAAAACTTGAATATCCCCATTCGACTTACAGGCCTTTAAAACCTATTAAAATACCTTTTCTCTATTAAAATTTGTTTTCTTATCATTATTGTTATCTTATTCATTAATATCAAAGGAAAAACTTGAATATCCCCATTCGACTTGCAGGCCTTTAAAACCTATTAAATACCTTTTCTCTATTAAAATTTGTTTTCTTATCGGTCACCACGCTCAAAAAGTGTAACTTGAATTAATATCAAAGAAAAAACTTGAATATCCCCATTCGACTTGCAGGCCTTTAAAAACCTATTATATACCTTTTCTCTATTAAAATTTGTTTTCTTATCGGTCACCACGCTCAAAAAGTGTAACTTGAAATTATATCAAAGAAAAAAACTTGAATATCCCCATTCGACTTGCAGGTCTTTAAAAACCTATTAAAATACCTTTTCTCAAAAAATAGAGTTAGATCATTCAAAGTTGATAAAAAATGCTATGCAATAGCTTTACCGCGGCAGTCCTCGAGTGCCACACGTATTTTTTTTTTTTTTTTTTTTTTTTTTTTATAGAAACAAGGTAAGAATGACTAATAATATTTATATTTTTGCATATACTGATAAATTTATGGAAGAAAAATGTAGCTTTTTTTATGATGTAGAAATACATCAATAGAAATACATCAGTATATAGGGTAGGTACTCCAGTGGTTGGCATGCTCCAGTAACTGACATTTATCCCGAAATAATTAATAAATAAAATAATAAAATCATATATTTTACATATAAGAATTTTAACATTTTGTGTCAAACACTGGAACATAGGGTGCTAATAACTGGTAAAATGAATAACTAGCAGATAAAATGAAAAACTGGCAGTGTCAATTACTGGAACATTGAGTGGGTGTCAAATAAAAATTCATTAAAAATAAATAATTGTTATCAAATGTATTTATTTTAACATATATGTGGTTCTGAATGTCTTTCATACAATATGTACTAACTTAAGATTTCAAAAAATATTTTCTGATGACTAGAACATTAAAAACATCAGTGATTGCTCTAAAAGTGTCAATCACTAGTGCACTTACCCTATATTTTTTTTTAATTCTTACGTGGACATTTTTTTTCTCCTATAACTATATTCATTTCCCGGTTGATTTCAAACGTTATTTATTAAAAATAAAAATTCATGCATTTAAGGGTTAAAACTAAATTTTTTTTTCTTGTACTTTCTTCTGAGCTTTCTCTCTTAATAATTATCTTCTAAATCAATCTTCATCATTTTTTCGTTTGTCTTTACAGTTTTTTTTTTTTTTTTCACTTTCTTCTGGCAGTTGTTCATTTAATTTTTTAGCAAATTTTGCTCTTTATGATATTGTGCTCCTTGGATATATCTAGAGTTATATTTCTTCGGAAATTTTCTTGTTTTCTATAATTAAAAAACTTGGTGGATAAATATGTTATGTGACAGTTTAGTAAATTTGAGAAATTCAACAGCAAAAAAGTAATAGAATAGCTACAAATCATTTAACGTAACAATTTCTGTTGTCGATTATTGCGTTATTAGAAGATTTTGAAGTACAAATAAATGTTTAGTGTTTGAAAGAAACCATAATAAATTCTTCTACCCCAAAATCTTATATTTTTCGAAAATGTCACTTAACATGTAAATCGATTCTATTCTTCAATTATCAGAATACCTCTTAAAATTGCCTCCAAATAACTTATCTTCATTTTTAATTCTTTTTATATGCAGAAACAATGCACAGCGTTTTTATAATCTTCACCAAAATCGTTATACTCTTTCTAATTTCATGTTTAAGATCTTTTCAGTAATCATTCATCTACCAGATTCTCTTATTTTATATTACATTTCCTAGTTTTATTAGCATTTATTTATCATTCTATTTTCTCATAAGTACTTTTCTAACTGAGACGATAATTTTTCATGCATTTCTCGAATAGTTAGTTTGAACTGCTGATGTTTTCCTTCTCTTCAATTTATTCTTCGAGGTGGTTTTATGTGCTCGCCAATTTAAATTCTTTCAAATATTTTGAAATTATTATTTTGATTATTCATTTATTTATTTATTTATTATTTATTTATTTATTTATTTTAATTTTTTAATTTTTTTTTTTATTTTTTTTTATTTTTAATTTTTTTTTTTTTTGTCAACGCTGAGGAATTTATTTATTACTTCCATTACCCGGCTACCGTAGGTAATGGTATTGTATTCGCTCAAAAAAATTCGATATCAACATTTCACCTGATTTACATGTTTTAAAGTCTCCTGAGTCCAAAAAAGTGGTTTTTGTCAATTGGTCTCTGTGTGTATGGGGGGGGGGGAATCTTCTCACTATCATATCTCCGAAACTAATAAAGATAAAATTACGAAACTACAGATAAATTTTCTAAATTTTGGTGAAAATTGGATAACCGGAAGTGGGGTCCGTAAGTCCGTATCTCAAAAACAGCTTTAATGATTTTCTTCAAAATGACTGTATAAACACTCTATTAGATGCCCTTTCGAATGGTATAGTTGGTTAGTTCAGAAAAATTGGCAGGCGCCCTGTATAAATAGCTGAATGTATGGTACTGCAAGGGCGTTCCTTTCAAAACGGCTGTATGGATTTTTTTTTTTCGAACTTTTAATATTAACCCTCTTTTAAATATCTTTTTATATGTAATTGTTGTTTTCCGGTGAACAATTGAATATGCCAAGTTATGGTAAAATTTGGTATCTAAAAAACGGCTGTAACGATTTTCTTGAAAATTGTTACATAAACCCATTTTAGATATCCTTTTTCATGCTTTGTGTGGTTATTACAGGAAAATTTATAGTCACCCTGATCAGATAGATCAGTTTTAGATCTCGGAAATCGTTTATTTATTTATTTATTTTTTTTTTTTATCTCTAACTTTTTTTTCCCCCCTAATTTTTTAATTTGCTATGTAAACTCAGTTTTATAAGTCTTTACGCGTGTATTCTTTCTCTTACCGGATAATTTTTAGTTGTCTATTTCATTAGGTCAATTCTACGTCTTCTCGTCACATTATCTCCAAAAAGTGCATATAATACGTTTAATAGTGGGTAAAGGAAATAGTGTGGTCGTTTCACACCAGATTTTATTTTTATTTTTATTATTTTTTTTTTTAACGTGATTTATTACAAATAATCTTTCGCTCAATATACATACAAATGAAAAATTGTTCAGTATGAACAGAGCTCGTGAAGGCTGTAATGTTTAAGAGAATCTGAGATATACCCATTCTCTACTTAAATGGTAGAATTTGCAAAATAGTAGTGCCACCTCCCAAATAATATACACGATCAAGATTAATTTATACGATCAAGATTAATACGATCAAGTATACGAAATACTTGATCAAGATTAATTTATTTTACATACACAAAGTTCAAATTGTTGCTTATTATTATTATTATTATTATTATTTGCTTTGTTTTAAAATAAAATTGCACAAGAATAAATTATTTCAGTGGAACATAACAACGCCACCTGCCGTCCGATAAGGTAAGTCAAATATTTTCCTTCATTTCTAGTGTATAATTTTGCTTGTTATATTCAGTAATAAATGAGATAGTTAATTAGTCCTCTTTGCGCGGGGACTTTTTAGCTGAAGACATTTTGTATGAAGTTACCTAAACTTGTACCTAGGTCCACATAGTTGCGTTTTACCTAGGTATAATGAGGCCCTAGGAACAATGAGATCTGTCCCTAGGTACAGTGAGGGTGTTGCATCTAGGGCCTTGTGTGAAATTTATTTCAAAAACCATCTATTTGTCGAAATTTATTATTTTAAGCAGGGCGCGAAATTTCCGCTCGCCAGCTCGCCATTGGCGAGTGGAATTTTTACTGTGGCGAGTAAAAATTTGGTCTAGTTATAAATAGAATTCTTACACGATACGGTGACAGAAAACATTCTCTTTATAGTTTTAAATATGGAAAAATCTTGTCGTCTTATAATCTCATATTTAATTCCAGCCTGAGAAAGGGAAAAATGCTTAGTGCATGCATAAAAGTTTTAACCTCTTCGGCAGTTTCGTTTCTCCCACTGTGATTTCTCCAAGCAGAGTGAGAATAGACGAACAGAGAACCTCTCTGCCCGTCTCCCACTATACGAGAAAAGAGAAATGTGAAAGTTTGCCTATGCGATAATGGCGCGTGAAAATGAATCCGAGCCCTTTTAAAGATACCACCTATGTTTATTTTGTTGAAAAATGATCAAAAAACAGTTCACATTTTCCAGTTTTTTACTGAAACGCCAAGGATTTGAGCTTGTAATGATTTGTTGACATGTACAGTTGGCTGCAAAATTATTCGAGCACTAGCAATAATCCTTGCCAAAAAAAAGTACACTTAATACAGCTTTGTTAAATAAATCCTTGTCGAGTCATGTTCTTAATCAGTCTAAGAACATGATACGACAAGGATTTACTTAGCAAAACAGTCTTAAGTGTACTTTTTAAATATAGGAATTATTGGCTAGTGCTCGAATAATTTTGCAGCCGACTGTAAGCAACGATTTTATCGAAAAAGTTATTCCGAAATGGCTTTTTCAAATGACAACAATGAACAAGTTATATACACATCGAACATTCCGTCTGATTACAAAAATAAAATGGACGAAAAATACATTTCCGATGTAAAAAGTTAAATAAATAGGTAAATAAGGAAACTTAATCCTTCATAATAAGATTTTCACAGGATATTGTTTGACAAAGAGTTTTTTTTTTTTCTTCTTTTTTTCTTTAATGACTCTTTACATTTATATTATTAGACATTTTAATCTTTTTCAAATCTCAAATACAATACATTATAATGATTTTTAATTATAGATGATTATGAGACATGATGATAAACGACGCACATTTAATATATATAATTTTAAGCATATTTGTAAAAGCATTTCAAATAGTTGGGGGGGGGGGGGGGGGAAATGCGAAAAAAAAAAAAGACAATTCTATTTTGTGGCGAGTAGAAATTTTTTTCGGCGAGTGTAATCTGAGTCGAAATTTCGGGCCCTGATTTTAAGTGTTTATATTATTCTCAATTAAAAGTAATTACTCCTAAAGATATGTACACATCAGTTTCATAAATTTAAACACGTCAGGGGCTCTCTTTTTGGGCATTGAAAAAAAGCGGCCCGAGGTACAATGAGGGTGTTGTACCTAGGTCCATGTGTGAAGTTTAATTAAAAACCTTCTATTTGTCAGAATGTATTATTTGAAATGCTCATTTTAATCCCAATTGGAAGTAATTAGTCCTAAAGATTATATCAATTTAATAATTTTAAACAGGTCAGGGGCATTGAAGAAAAGCGCCCCTAGGTACACGGATCTCCCCTATATCTGTCTAAAAAATTATTGAAAAGAAATTTTGTTGACGCTTGTGAATGCATAGCTAAAAATAATTTATTAAAAAATAATACTATCTCATTAGAAATTTAATAATATATACATATATATATTATGATTGCAGCATATCGTGTCTAATGTAGTTTGTCAAATTTTCTAAAAATGGCATACCATTGTTATTGAAAACCCTGCCTATTATTAACAAAAGAAACGCGAGAATTTTATTTTATTTCATTTTTATTTTTACTTACTTATTTATTTATTTATTTGTTAAATAAACCTATAAAGCACCATTAATATACAATCTATTGACATACAAATGAATATTTATAAGTACTAAAAGCTCCATAATCGCATCTTTACAATAACAACGCATTTAAGTGTTATTTTTTACAGGATGTTCCGAAGTTAAAACATTTTTATTATTATTATTATTTGTTACGGATCTTCTTCTTGTCTTCGGGATGAAATCTTCTTTGAAACATATGCGGCATAACAAATCCTTTGTATCCACGATATGCTCATAGGAATCTATAATGTTATTCAACAAAACATCTAAATTCGAAAGTATCACATCATTTTATCATCCATTATCTGTATGTTAATATTATGTATTTAAATTGATGTTTTACAATATTACTTTTAATAAAACATTTAACGATGTGTATTTATTTTATTTAGTACTTTCACAAACATGTCATATAATATCAATACACGGATTTCCAAAAGTTAAGCAACAACACAGGTACCAACTTGTACGGTTTTTAACACCATTTTTTTTAATTAAATATTTTATGTCATTTAATGATAGAAAACTGCTATAAAATTTATAACAAATTTCGATTATAAATTTCTGTCGGCAAAACCGTACAAGTTGGCAGTCTTTCAACAATCCTTTTTTCAAATATTTTCCAAAATATTTTAAAAGCGTTTCTGATTTCGGATTTTCTGTCTGTACGTCGATCCATTCTCTAACTCCCGTAAATATGCATGAAATTTCTTGAAAATGATTTATGTTATTCAAGTTCTGACAGGAAGTTCCCTACTGAATATGGAGCGAACACCATCACTGGTGTGTGCACAGGTACACCCGAGAAAATTTCAAAGCATTGACTCCTATGAGAAGTATTCCTGTAAACTATATTTGAATACTATTTTTTGCACAAGTCATAATGAAATTGACTTTTATTATTCTTTCGACCTCGTATACTTCTCCATTTTTGATGTATATTCTAGAAATCAAATGCAGGGACTAATTTTAAACTTTACAAAAAACACTTTAATTAAAGCTCTTAAATAGGGGAAGAAATGGGACTTCTTTTCTAGACCTGCAATAAGATATAAGTGACCTACATCTTTACTTAATTATGAAACAATAAATGACTTCATATTACTTGTAAACTTGCATTGACATAACTGATGTCAGACTGGACTGTACTCCTCAATATTATTGTACTTCAATATGCTAAATTTCAAGAGCTATTTCGAACGGGGCTGTACTGAAATAAAACCTCTTGATCTGCAATCCCAATATTGAACTGCAATGACGGAACCAACCGAACCACGAGTACGTTTTTATCATGCCTTTTACACATTGGAGAATCAATTTCCATTTGTACGCAACAGTTTCCAACAAACTTAAGGACCCTTCAGAGACTGGCTTCAAGTTCGGTTTCTTTTGATATCCCTTTGATGTGGGGATCGAATTGACGCGAAGCAGCAGAGAGATTTTCTTTGCTGACAAACCTCCTACTGCAATCGAAATTGGGTCTCTTTTGTAAAAGAGCAATAAAAAGTAATGTCCTTCATTGTAAATGTGTGCAAAATGTCAAGGGTCGCTTTCGGACAATGGATAATTTATGAGTTTTGAAGCGCTGCATCGTTGCTAGTATCTGAAGGATCTTTTACTCAAAACTAATTAATCACTAAAGTCCAAAGTTTTCCCTTTAAACTCGTAACTGCTGGCTATCCTTCGTAGAGTACTTTTATACAGTGAGCACGCGTCTATTTCGCAACTCCCGGTGCGCGAATTTCTTACGAAAACTCCTTGAAGCCCTACAACTGAATGATGATGTTAAAGCTGCATAATATATAAGTGAAGATGTCCGTACTTTGCTGAAATTTGCGGAAGAAAGTTTATGGTTTGTAAAATAAAAACAATTATTTCGTAATTAATAACTTCGGTGACGAAAGTTTGTTTTCAATGTTAAAGCTTTTAACCCAACTTCTTGTTTAAAATTAGTCAAAGTTATAAAATATTCATGTACAATTTTTTAATTAACCATTTACATGCAAATGTCTTTAATTATAAAAATAATGTTTTTAAAACTCATTACTTTTTTCACAATCTAGCTGTTTTAATTAATGGAAATCTTCCAGAAATGATTTTTCCCCCTCTCTCTTATTAACCTACATGTGTTAGAAATTTCTTACAAAATTCTTCATAATGAACTTAAATTTTGAAATAATTAATGTAAATGAAATGTTGAAAGGTGTTTAAAATATTAATAAAAGGTACACAATTTGAATCCAGGAAAAAAAAATCATAATATAGCCAGGATAAGAAGCATGGTCTGGTATCGAACCTGACACATCCGGTTTAGCAGCTTGGAGATCGAAATCCCTCGGCGAGTGGTGAGATTGATTATTGAGGAGAAATGCTGTTTGTAAATTATAATTTTGGCAATATTTTTAAAAGATTGTTTTTACTAAAAAAAGAAGAAAAAGGAAATCCATTCAAATATACATATTTATTTATTTATTTATTTTAATATACTTAATTCCTAATGCATGTTCTTTATAATTAAATTATTTCTTAATATTATATTACTCTTATGTAGTAACAATAATAATTCTAAATCTAATTCTTAATTTTATTTTATTTTTTTCTATGTATAAATATAATAACTCATCTTATCAGAAAAACAATTATTAAGGTAAATTAAGCCTTTCATTTGCGATTCCTACTGATTTATTGTAGAATAGATTAAATTCGCTTGTTTACATATTACATAAATGAGTGAATAGTTTACCTTTAATGAAATCAGGAGAAAACAAGTAGCATTATTTTTTCCTTTATACAAAATATATTGAATAATTCTGATTATTATTTTTTTTTCATTTACATAATACATTAAATAACTTTATGATCACATTATATTAACTTTCATTTTTTCCGTATTTTACAAAAAAAAAAAAAAATGTTTTCAAACAAAATCAATTTATTCTAAACCATAAATATATATATATATGTATATTCTTTCTTTTTCTTTTTTTTTTTTTTTTTTAATTCATTAAACAAAAGATCTGAGTGGTAATTAAAAAAAAATTAAAAATAAAAATATTTTAAAGCAATTGCTAATGCCACTTAAAAAAAAAAAAAAAAACTTTTAAATCACTTTTATCGTAACTGGTGATTCATCTTATATTCGAATTAGAGTTAATTCTTTCACGGAGCATTCAATCGTGCTTCACTAAAAGTAATTATGTGTAATTAAGGTATAAAAATAAAAACAGAAGAGAGCGATAAACAAATGTTCTGAATACCGTTTGACAGTAATTGAAAACGAGTTTAACTTAAAAGGATTTTTAGGGATTTGGAAAATAACGTCTGCATTTCTTTTCCTTTAATTATCCCTTTTATTAGAAAATATATGTTGTTTATTTACAGCCTGTCAAACTTTGCCATTAGAAAAAATCGTAAAAACATTACAATAATTAGTAAAACTTTAAATACTACAGTACACAATAAAACAGGCCTGCTATGAAATGTTTTTTCTTCAAGGTGATGTGTTTTTCTGGTGTATTTTTGGATACTGGTTAAGGAAAAAACTACAGTAGACTCTCGTATAACGCGGGGGATACGTTCCGCGTAATAGAAAATCGCGTTATAGGAGACATACATTGAGCAGACGATTTCATTCCGCAATGAGACCAAAAGCGTCGGGTGTTGGCATAGTAACGGAGCAATCCTTCCTTGAACAGGTTGAAAGTAGAAAAGATGTCGTCACGTGCTTCCTTTATTTCACGCGTTATACGAGACTCTTTATCGCGTTGTATGAGTAATAGTCGCAGATTTTTCGTCGCGTTATACGAAATCGCGTTTTGTGGGCGCGCGTTGTACGAGATTCTACTGTATTTAAAATTTTCCATCACGTACAGCTCTGACAAAAGTGGGATTTTTTTAAGCTTAAATCTCCACTTTTTCAACACCCATCTGAGTTATTTCCCGGAAAATCTGGGTGATGTGAGTGAAGAACAAGGAGAGCTATTTCATCCAAACATCATAGAAATGTATAGGAGGTATCAGCAACGATGAAGTCTTAACATGTTAGCTGATTATTGTCGGATGCTGCATAGAGATTCGACCCTCCTCTAGGCCCTCAAGCCGTGCACAAGAGAAAATCTAAAAGGAGCTCTAAAGGGAGATTTGATATGAAGAAACACATTTAAAAGATAATGTGTAAATAACATCCTATTGTAATGTATTTTATATATAAATAATTTCGAATTTGTTGCAGTCTCTGTGAGAGTTCTTCCTCTTCATCCTCACTTTGTGAAAAACCCGTACGTGATAGGAAGAAAAGACAAGCATTTCTGAATTCAGCACATCAAAACACACGAGGAACACCCAACGCAGTGAAAATAAATAAAAAGTACGATTTCGCAGACCTGTGTTAGAATTGAAGTTTTAAATACTATATCTTACGGGAATCTTTCTTTATCAGAAATACAGATGAAAGCAAATGCCGGGATTTTAAAACTTTACCACCTAAAAATTAATTAATGTATTAATCAGAATATCCACATGGTAAAATGTAGCATAAATATAGTCGACAGCAAAAGTATTCGAGCACTAGCAACAATCTCTGTCTAAATAAAGTACACTTAATACTGCTTTGTTAAATAAATCCTTGTCGAGTCATGTTCTTAGTCAGTCTAAGAACATGATTCGACAAGGATTTATTTAACAAAACAGTTTAAAGTGTATTTTTTGACATCGGAATTATTGGCTAGTGCTCGGATACTTTTTCTGCCGACTGTAAGTCACGAATACATATTGGAAATTTTAGACTTACCTAGTCGGCTCCGGTATTAGGAGTATTATTATCTCAATATAATCTAGTTGTGATTTATGCCGAAACTACAAAATGATTCTTGGTTGGGTGTAACGTCGCACTAGTACTGCGCAATGGATAACTGGCGATAGTCTGGGACGCACCCGTGAGGATGGTCTGGAGGCATGCCATCACATATTTTATCCTTCACGGAGGGGATGGCTCCCCCGCTTCGACTACCCCCCCCCCCCAGAGGTATAATTTGGATAAAACTACAAGATGAATTGCATGACTTAAATTAAACTACAGTCGGTAACAAAAGTATCCGAACACTAGCAAAAATTCCTATATAAAAAAAATAGAGTTAATACTGCTTTGTTAAATAATTCCTTGTCAAATCATGTTCTTAGTCAGTCTAAGAACATGATTTGACAAGGATTTATTTAACAAAACAGTATTAACTCTCTTTTTTTTTACATAGGAATTTTTGCTAGTGTTCGGATTCTTTTGTTACCGACTGTACAGGACGGTGCATCATCATATATTCTAACTGGAGTGTTGAATAGCTTTAATATACACTCCTTCTCATATTTATAAGGACACTTTATATTTTGAAATAACTAATGTAAAAATAATTGTGAACAATATTATACTAAGTGCACTTAATATATCTAGTATTCTAAAAACCAAAACTGCTATAATGTTTTTAATATGAAATAAAATTAATAAAAAATAATGCAAAATATTTTTTTCTGCACGTTTTTAGATGTTCATAATTATAGGGACAATCAAGATTTTTTCGTTTTATTTAACTTACTAGCGGATAAATTGCAGTTGACATGCGAATTTGTTAACTACTGGGCTAGATTAATTCATATATAAGCCTTCAATTTTTCTTGGGTGGGCATTACTGATATTTCCTCGAAAAAAAGAACGTTCATGTAGTGAAGAATGATAAATGTGTTTTTTAAGTGGAAGGATAATCTCAATCCGCCGAATTTCTAATGAAATTCGAATATCTAAAATTACTGAAGGAAATGTGATCAAACGTTGAACTGCTGGCTCGATAGGAGAGAGATCTGATGCAAAATCATAGTTGTTTTACAGAGATCGAAGACTCATAATTCCTCTTACTGTTTTACTCATAATGACTGCTGCTGAATTTGCTCGTAATTTTTAACGAAAGGTTGAGGTCCACAGTTATGCATGTTTAAAATAATTAATAATATGTTAAAATGAATAAAAAACCTGTGATAATCAATAAGCATTTAATGGGGAAAAGAACGTCTGTGTTAAAGTTGAATAAAGACAATATTAAATGGTAAAATTATGCATTTTCGAATGAAAAACATTTTATTCTTGATTAATCAAATGGTTTTAACAGTTACTGGCAAGATCTGAAGATAGCGAAAGACAGATAAGATTTTTTAAAGGCAGATATGAATCGGGCATTTTAAAGGTGGATCTATGGTGCTCCTGGGAGCTGTTTCTACCGAAGGCAAAATGAATTTAGTAATTTTTTCTATTATTATGAAGATCAAGAGAATATCCGCAAATTTTAAACTAGGAATTCTCAGATTTTTGTTAGATTTTGTGGGGTTATAATATTTTTTTCAACAAGACTTACACTTTTGCTCTACTTCTAGAGCAATAGGAAATAGCTTGAAGGAAGAAACTTCTGTATTGTTACCTTTCCCGTGGTCTAAAAGTTGAAAAAACCTTAACTTATCATATTAGAAAAGTGCATGCAAGTGGAAAGCAATTTTAAATAGTTTAAATGTATTCAGAATATCATCTATGCTGTATGAAATGGTATTGAAACTGAATATTAAATAATATATATATATATATATACCAGAGAGAATGTCTGAATGTTTTAACCTAAAAAGAGACCCCAAAAAATATTAATTTAAAGAATAATTGAAAAAAAAATACTAAAATTTGAGCTGTCCTTATAATTATGAACACCTGAAAAATCCTTCTTTTGACCGTATTTAAAGATTTTTAAGATAGAAAAACGATAAAACTTTTTAAATATCGTCTATTAATGAAATTCGAATTAATAAAAAATATATTTGTTTAAATAGTAGTGTTCAGTGTTTAGTTAATATAGAAAAACGGGTGTCCTTATAATTATGAGAAGGAGTGTACTACCTTTAAATAAAAATCAGGACAGTTTCGATTTCAGATGTTTCGTTAAATATCTTGAAAAAATAGCGAAGAGTTTTCCTAACACTTTAGTCACGTAAAAAACGCATTGTGTTTTTTTTTTTTTTTTTTTTTTTTTTTCCTTTAAAAAAAAAAAAAAAGAAGAAGAAGAAGAAGTTGCTTTGAATTTTTTATCTTTAAAAAAATATTGCTCTAACTACATATTGAAATAATTACACTTCAAGAAAAGTGGTTGAAAATAGTGATAATAACAATGTTTTGAAATAAATGAGGAATGTTAGCATATCTGAAAAAATATTGATAAATGTCATTATGTTTTAATAATTTTTTAGAATGCTTAAACATTTTTCTAGTACTGATTGTATTTTCAACTGAAGAATATTATTAAATATAATTTGAAATATAAACTTTAAAATACAGATGACGTTTCCAACCGTGCTTCAGTCTTTGAGATTGAGTAGTTTCTTCATATTTAGATTATTTGAAGAGACAGATTCATATCATGTATCATACTTATATATTAGATTTTGCAACTTTAAAATTTATTTTTCGATAAATATGAATACAAAACTCGAAGCTTATTTTCTCAGTATAAATATAAAGAAGATCATATTCTTCGAAGGAATTGTACGTTCGTTTTTTCTTGAGATAAATATTTGAAATGCTACATATCATTTCTATTGTTTTCGTTTGATTACAAAACAAGAACTAGTATGTTATGGCTACCACAAGACTTTCTTCTAAATAATCTTATACAAATTCCCGCAGTGCAAATTATTTATTAAATTATTACTTATTGAAATTGTTTTCTTATGATGA
The DNA here is from genome assembly GCA_963930645.1 of Salticus scenicus. NCBI lineage: Eukaryota > Metazoa > Arthropoda > Arachnida > Araneae > Salticidae > Salticus > Salticus scenicus. The sequence goes on from OZ005655.1 coordinate 138,298,919, forward strand.
ATGCAGACGATTCTTATCTCAGAGAAATCTGTCTTTCTAAAAGCCAAAAGAAAATCAATTTTGGGCCAACACCAGAAGATTTTTTTTTTCTTTTTTTATGAAAAATTTTATAACTTTGATTTTAATTATCACAAATATATGGTTCAACCATTCGTTTTAAAGGTATCGACGAGTTCTTTCGAAAACTATCCATATTGAAAATTTACACCTTCCAAAGGGAAGAAGCGATGCTCCTACATGCACACACTTTTTTCCTAGTTTACTATTACTGCTATCAATAATTCATATAATTTTACAATCATGCGTTACAAAAAACTGCCATTATGTGTATTTATTCGGAATTTTGTCCTATACTGCCATGTTAAAAAGGTATTTTAAAAGGTGGATCACAGCCTAACCTGTTGAGTGATTGATCCCTAAATATAATCAGCACCAGTTTAGGTCAAGATCCGACTAAATACCAACTATAGTTAAATTTCGTTCATTGGTTTTTGAGACACAGCGTCCACAAAACTTCTTGATACACACACATACACACAGACAGACATTTTTTAAAAACGATCAAATCGTGTTCAGGACATCTCAAAACGTGTAAATCCGCCGAAAACAGGAGTTTGGAAATTTTGAGAAATCCAATATTTTTTCTTTATATATTATATATAGCAGAAAGTAAAAAAATAACTACAATGAATGTAAGAAGAATAAATAATGTACGTTGTATCTAAGAAATCTTTCTCATTTTTAGGAAAAAGACAACAGATTAGTGAAAAAAATATATTTGTATAATTAGATTGGACTGTGCTGCAATCAAAGTCCAATGTAACATGCTCGTTTCAGTGCCATGGCACAAAGATTCCTCGAGATAAACCACATCAGATGTAGTAACCGTTAATAACTCGACTTATCCTTGCAACAGTGATGCCAGTTGGTTGAAAATTATTTCCCCAAACAGGTCTTTAAATTTCCCCAAATCAGGGGTTTTTTTCGAAAAAATCCCCAACTTGATTTCTACTAAAAAGGGAAAATAAAAAAAATTTTCAAAAAAAAAAAAAAAAAATAGCAAGCAGAATTAACCTCAGATTTTTCCCCAAATGAAGGGAATTTTTGAAAAAAATCCCCAAAAAACAATAAAGCTATTGAAAATCCCTTGACGTAGGGATAAATCATTATGTTGCCAACTTTGACAGAAAGTTGAAGAACTCCCCAGATTTGTCCCCAAAACTTTCAGAATTCCCCAAAAAAGTCCCCACAAACATTTGGTCCCCAAAATTGTCCCCAGAAGCCTCAAAATTCCCCCAAAATGGGGACAAAATCCCCAATCTGGCATCACTGCATTGCAATAATCTATCCTTAGCTTAAATAGTCAAACTGGCTGGCAAAAAGTCGAAGTTACAACAGCCATTCATGAAAGAATAATTTCCCAAATGTTTATGATAATACCCCGAAGACATTTATCAGAATAATTAAAATATTTAAAATCTGACTTACATATATTTAAATAAATATTGTTTGTTAATAAAAAAATTTACAATATATTACTTTCTTCTATATTTAATTAAGAAAATATTAGGTTCGTAAAACTTTTCGACTTCCAGATGTCCAAAACACGATTTGATCATTTTTTGAAAATGTTTATCTGTCTGAGACCAAAATTTTCTATGATCTCTAGCTCAAAAACTGATTCACAGAATTTCATACAATTTTTTATGTAGTTGCACCTTGACATAAATCAGTGAGTTTTCATTTTTTGGTACAATTCGCTCAACAGACGCTTCCATCCCGTGTTTTTGTGATTTTTAATATTGCAGTATAAAACAAATTTAATATAAATATACACAGCAAGAATAATTTTTAATCAATTAATGTGAATTTAAAATGATATATAATAATAATAATAATAGTTAACAAGGTAATATTTTTGTTGTTGTTGTTGCTGCTGTTTGTTTATGCAGACATCCCCCCGAAAGCAATACATTCAATGTAAGTGTTTTTGAAAAGAACTCGCCAAATACATTATAATAACTTAAAACAATGTTAACGTAGACATCCCCCCCCCCCCCCCCCGAAAGAAGTACATTCAATAAAAGTATTTTTGAAATGAACTCGTCAAAACTTTCGAACAAATGGTTAAACCATAGATGTATAATAATTTAAAACAATGTTAACGATTTTTTTTTTAACAAAAAAATTTCTGAAACAATGCATTTTTCAGCTGTCGTCTCTGTAAGGTAAAAAATTGACTTTTATTTTTTATTTACTTATTTATTTATTTTATTCTTTTTGACATTCAGTGCTATACTTTTCTGCAAGGAAAATCGTCTTTATTCATCGTGGAAATCAATTTTAACAAATTATTTGAACAGCGTGAATTTGTAATGGAAAATAAGGCAGAAACTTTTGTGATTGCCACAGTAAATTAATTTACTCGCGAAAATGTACATACTTAAAATATTTCTCATATTTATATTTTAGGGAACTTTCTTCAAGGTCAAACAATTTTCAAGTTTACTTATCATATACGTTTAAATAAGCATTTTTTTTTTTCCTTTGACATTTTCCCACAAAGTTGAAAAGTGTTTATGACTTCGGTTTATCTGTCTGTTCATCTGTCCGCAATCTAACTCCCATAAATATCCATGGAACTGCTTGAAACTGGTACGTGTTGTTCAAGTTCACTATGGGATGGTCCCTATTAAAAATGAAATAAATATATAACCAACCCTGTAGACAAACCATCATCACTAGTTTGTCACCAGGGTCACCAAAAAGAATTTCGGAGCATTGCGTCCTATGAGAGATATTTCTATAAATTATACTTTAAAACTTTTATCTCGCGTAAATGATGACTGAATTTACTTTAACAATACATAAGCACAAGAAAATGTTTTCTATAGAATGTAATATGATTAGCAATAAGATTTACAGGGCCACACAAAATTATTCATTTACATTAATGGCTATAAGTGAAATTTGATGAAATTCCACTTTCATTTGTATTAATCGTTTTTAACTTTTTTAACATTGTTTAAGAGTGATTATGATATGAAATTGTCTATATATCTGCTTTTCTATCCATCTGCCCGTCTGTCTGTCCGCTGACTAACTTCCGTAAATATTCACTGAATTTCTTAAAGCTGATATACATTATTAAAGTTCACTATGGGATGTTTCCGGCTTAAAATAGGGTAAATACAACCACTGGTTTATGGACAGCGACACCCATAAAAATTCCAAAACATTGCGTTCTACATGAATTTCTAGAAATTGCATTTTATCGCTTTTATTTTGTACAAATCATAATGGAATTGACATATATCCATTCACATGCGTAAGGAATGCTTTCTATATAATATAGTAATGATTAGCATTAAGATTTAGAAGGCTACATAAATATATTTTGTTACTTTCAGGGCTACAAATGGACATTTCTAGAATCGTTTGTGTTCGATTTTTTTTTATACTTTACAACAATATTTACGAGTGATTATGAATTCAATTAGTGTATCTGTCTGTGTTTTATTTCTGTCTGTTTGTTGTGTGATCACGTATACGTGATAGGCAAAGTACACTAAATGCAACGAGTGCGCCCAGTTGGAAAGTGTTAATTATCTATGCTCACCGCATGATTTTTCCTTCTTGTTCTCGTGTTGATTATTGCTGGATAAAATTAACTTGAAGAATTATGTTGATTAGGTTTGATAATTTCAAACAGAATTGGCCTTAACATCTGAATGAAGAGCTAAGAAAGAGTTTTTATTTGGCAGATAAAATAGCTGAAAAACAACTATTAAGTATAGTGGCTCCATAATAATATAATAAACAAAACAGTACATTCTGTTTGGGGACTGTAAGGGAAGAGAGAGAGAGAGAGAGATTTTAATTACGTCTTTTCCACGCGATAATCTGGAGTAATTCTGAGTTTCTTATACTAGAACAGATCTGAGATGTCTGAAGTAAAAAGCCAAATTTCAGAAAAAACAGCCAAATTATAGTGCCAAGTACTTTCTTTGCCTGTCGAATAAAATGATATAAATATTTTGAATTCGAAAGTTCGTTATTAAAACTTATAGCCAATTATTTCGCCAATAAAATAAATCACACGAATCAAAATCCGTTACATCTGACGACTGGACTATAATTGTAATTTAGAAACTAATTCATTTCTTAATGATTTAACTGACAGGGATTTCTAAATTTAGCTGTAATGAAATAAAGTTGTGCAATATAATTGATGCTGTGTTTTCTAAAAGAGTAATTTATTTAATAAGTAATACTCTGAATTGTCAGTTAGTTGATTCTGATGTATAATCAACAAGTTATTTATTAACGAAAAAAGATTTAAATTGCATAAGTTAATGATATTTATTCAACAAACAAAGTTATAAATCTTACACCTAATTATTTGAGTTTAACGGAAAATATAAATTGTTCTCTTTCAATCAGTCTTTCTTATGATATTAAAAGAAAAATTGTATTATTCATTTAAATAAATTGAAATAACTGATATTAATCAGATAATTTCGACTACACTCCGCGACAAAAAGATAGGTACAAAGGGTTTTTTCTTTGATTTTTCATAAAATAACATTATCTAAATTGTACTTATCATTTATTATTATCATAAAGTAACACTATTCCCGGACTAATTTTTGTTTTAAGACTAATTTTGAAAAGTTTTAAGACTAAAATTTATCTAATTTAAGACTACACAACGCGACAAAAATATAGGAACAAAGGGTTTTTTTTTAATTTTTCATAAAATAACATTATCTAAATTGTGCTGATCATTTATTATCATAACAAAATATTATCATATCAAAAACATATTAAATATTTGAATCATATTCAAAATATTCATATTCAAAATAATCATATAAAAAAATGAAAAAGAAAAACCTTTGTTCCTACCTTTTTGTCGCGGTGTGTAGTCTTAAATTAGAAAAAAATTTAGTCTTAAAATTTTTCTAAATTAGTCTTAAAACAAAAATTAGTCCGGGAATAGTGTTATTTTATGATAATAATAAATGGTAAGCACAATTTAGATAATGTTATTTTATGAAAAATCAAAGAAAAAACCCTTCGTACCTATCCTTTTGTCGCGGGGTGTACATTAAGTAACATAATTGCGAATTAGGTTTAAATTAAATTTATTTATTTAATTATTAAACTGATAATTTGATACTTAATAAATTTAGAATAAAATTAGATGTATTTAAATAATATGTGAGTAACTTTCTCACACTTCTTTATTTTTAAGAATAGTCCATCTGAAATTTAAATTTAAGTAATCGTTTGCAGGGTACTCAGCAATCTGTATTTTGAATACCACTTTTTATATAAATTAATCTTTGTGTTACTCTTACGATGATATGTACTACAAAAGATTAATGAAAAGATTAATCCTATATATATATGTGTGGTATAAGCACCTTGCTTGTTCGGTCATTTGATTAACTCAGCGACTAGAACCTTGACAAAGTGACGTAACCAAGACGTAGCTGTGATGTCAAAAGGTCATCATTCTCATCCGCTGCGCACGCATCCCCATAGACGGAGTCTTGGAGCACTTACGAGAAACGGTTCAGTTGACGACCGGACTTTGACGATAAGGTGTCCTGTATCATGCCGCATGCTCTTCTAAAAATGGCAAAAGACGAAGTCGAAGTTGTGAGTGTTGACGAGAAGTATTTTATGGAATATAAACTGTGCACTATTTCGAAGATGACAAATTTACTCGGTGAACTTTAGTATTCATAAACTGTGTTTTCTAGCATAGACGATATATACGTGTTATGAATACGACATGACTCTTTAATTCATATTATCCATCCTGTACAAAAACTGTATTATAGTTATTCTTTATTAAATTTTAAATAGTTAATAGTAATCGAGTATTAATTAATTATTAACGCCCACTTTAGTTTCATCATATATATACTTTTATATATGTATAAAGTGATATTTAAAATAGTAACTGCTGAGAACTCTGCTTTTGTAAATAACAGAAAGGTAAAACGTCTTATATTTTAAACATACTTCAATTATTTAAATAAGAGTCTGAATTATTCAAAAGCTTTCTGTCACAAAATAGAAGCGATCTTTCTAACATGTGTATTCTTTGGGATAAATACCTTTCTCAAACATTTGCATTTTTTTTTTTTTTTTTTTTTAGCTTTGTATTGTATACACTTTCTGAGAATCCCTCATCATTTTTCCTTCTCTATTCACAAAGGTCTTGATTATTTTTTCTGAAAACTGGGTATAAAACGGAAAATGAAATTCGTATTTTTTCAAATAAACTTAAATACATACAATATAGAAAACAGGAACAAATGAAGGTTTTTTTTTTTTTTTTTTTTTTAATGTCCGTGAAATATTTTCTTTGCTTAGGAGATGAAACAATAAACTAATCAAAAAGAATGAAGATATTTTTCGGATTGCGAATCGGGAATATTTTGAAACTGAGAAATGTCTGAATTAAATTTCGAAATAATATAAACTGTACATTAATGTATACAGAGAAAAAGAGGAGAAAACGAAGAAAATAATAATGAAATAAAATATATTAAAAATAAAGTTATATTGACAGTAAATAAATATAGAATAATATTAATAAATAAGCATAGAATAAGCTTCAAATAAATATTAAAAAATAAACATAGAATAAACATGAAATAAGCGTTAGAAAATATTTCAATTTATTCAATTTTTTTTTCTATGATTTAAAAATTATACAAATTAATAAATTAATAAAAATTGAACTTATATCCTGAGCTAATAAGTAGATTAAAAGTAATTTTATAATTTCTTGATTAATAGATAAACATAGAAGAACTTGATTGACAAATACACATAATACGAAGAAGAAAAAGAACTATTGTTCTAACGTGACATAATATTTTTTTTCTCTTTAATTTTAAGTACCTTTCATTCGTTATATATTTATTTATGCATTCTTCTCATTTTTTACTTCACAAGTATATGTAGTATATACAAGTATATATATTCTAATGCATATTCATACACGACTTTTTAAATGAACAATTTAACTTATATAACTTATATTTTAACTTATATTTTTTTATTTTATGTTTGGAATTTATTTTATTTTAAAAGACATTGCATGGGAAAAATGTGTTATCTTATCATCTGATGCTTGTAAAAAAGTTTCATCTTCTCCAACCAAACGCAACGATGGATCTTCATTATCTTATAAGTCATAACATGCTTCATAACTTACAATACTAATAATTTGGATAATTAATACATATGACTTTATATAATTTGAAGCTCGATTATGTTCTGCAAAAATGCAATACTTTGATACTAATGTGTAAGAATTTAGAATAATATTTAAAAGCTGTTAAGATCTGGTAGTAAACTTTCATCAAATATTTAAAGAATGTAGAATTTAAGAAGGTCACTAATTTCGTCAACCATTGACGTCAACCATAGAAATGACTTTGTTAATTGGATTTACGTTAAAAACAAAACATTCTTTACCGCTGTTTATCATATTCCAAAATGTATATAGTTTAGTAGATACGGTCTTCTCAAGTGAGAGAGAGTGTACTAAATTCACATTACGATGCTGGAAATTTTAGTAGAATAGAATTTTATGTATAAGCCCCGATGATGAGACAAATCTTTAAAATTTCAAAATTTTATCAAGAAATATATCCAACAACAGAAGTTTTATTTTTTGGATGCAAAATTTAAACAATACAATACAAAACAGTTGAGTATAACAATAATGAACTATGATCAAGGTTGTGAAGAAGCTGACGAATAGCAACTGAACACAGAAAAACTGCCTCATATGGTAACTGCGATATAGCCAAATCACTATATAATATCTTACTGCATAAGAATTAGCATAATGCATGATAAAAAGTGAGTTTTTATACCTGTATGATTTAGATTTGTACATATGCAGTCGGTAGAAAAACATTTTTGATAAGGAACAGCCGATACTCGGTAGTGAATATGATAACAACATAAATCAGATGTCTATAAATAAATTAATCTTGTATTAAACTTTTCACATACGTAGCAGACATTATCAGGGTGTTTTGTGCAATAATGTTTTGTGGATGCTATTCCATATATATTAACTCTTACATAGATACTTTCCCGGGAAATTTCATACCAGACATCTTACATAATAATATTTAATTTATTAAATGTATTAGGGGGGACCGGAAAATAATGTCGTTTTGAATTAATAAAATGAAACCGGGAATTTTTGTTTAACAGTGCTTACATGGTACTTTACAAATAACCATTTTATAAGTTACCTAAGAATATCTTAAATTTTATCCAGGATAAATTTCCGATGTCAGTATTTTAATTCAAAACGACATTATTTTCCGGTCCCTCTAATACAAAATAAATATGGCAGATTTCTTCTTTTAAATAATGGTGATAGGTCTGATTTAAAAATTCGAAATGGTATCTACGCTATTAAGTTACATTCATATATGTATATGAGCTATTTCATTTCTGCCAAAAAATTCTTCAAAACCACACCGCTGATAACCAGAAATTTTTCTTTCCAGAAAAGATTTCTGGTTATCTATGAAGTTTCACTATCACATACAGAAAAAATCAATAATATTACAGAATGACAAATAAATAAATGATAAAATTGACTAACATGGTATACAGTTCAACATGAAAAATATATCTGAATGTTACAAGAAAATCGACAAATCGATAAATATTATATTAAACTTTCTGTTATGCTGAAAATACGTAATAGCTAATATTATGTATTTGCAAGTAATGTTTCTGATACTTATGTGTTTTGTGCGATATTTATATTAAAAATTACCTAACATATTTCATTTTTATTTACAAATAAATATAATGCACATATTTTTATGTAATCAAATGTAGAAAAAATGTCAAGTTATATTATCAGTCATATCATCTTAAGCCGTAACTGTAATCTCAAACTTTTTATCTGTCATTCTCACAATAAAAAAATATAAATAAATAAATACTATTTTCATAAATAATAATAATAATAATAATAATAACAAAAATAATCTGGTACATAACTTGGTACGTGTATTTGGATCAGTTGGAACAAACAACATTTGCAGATTTAGGTCTCAAAGCAATCCCCTACTACAAGCACCCTCATCCATAAATTTATGTTTTATATTCTTTCAGCTTGTTTAAAATTTTAAAACAATCAGTAGTGGTGCTTTGGAAATTTTCCTAAGAAGTAGCATAGGCGAAACATAGAACCCTCTAAAAATATTTTAATGCATAAAAAATAATGCTGATGTTAGAATATTTTAAAACGAAAAAATATAACATAGAAAAACCTTTTTTTAAAAAGATTGAAACTACTTGTTTCCAGCAAAAATAATCCGAGTTTCCCGTAGGATTTATAAATACATACTTTTAAAATATTTTTTTTTATAATACGAAAATTTATTCCTTTTTCTCTTGTTTTTTCAATCTTCCAAATGTCTTAAAATCCAAGATGTCCTTTTAGATTTTTAAAATGTACTCATGGGAATTTAAAATATGGACGACGTTGTTTTGCTATTCTTTTTACATTAAGTCTATTATTAGAAGTCATAAAATAATAACTAAAAAAAATGTTGAATTCTAAAATTTATAAATAATTTCATGAAAAAATCTAATCTGGAAAATCTTAAATCTGTTACATATTTCAAAACACTACTAAAAATTATTTATAGAACATCTAAAAAATTGAATTGCATTTTTATTTAAAATACGATTAAACAAAAAATAAATACAAAATATTTAACAAAATAACTATATAAATATAGGCAAAAATTATAGTTTATAACTGTATGTATAATCTGCACCAAAATTTGGCATACATATTTTTCATCTTTTAAGTTTGGATGTTTCAGATATGCAGTGCATGGCATTACGGAAAATTTGTATTTAAAAAAAAAAAAAAAAAAAAAAAAGGAAAACTGTATTTCTATAACACTGTTTGTGCTGGAAACTTAAAACTATTCTTCGACCACTTTGATGAAACCATGGAAGCATCTGCGCAAGCGCTAACTCAGTGAGTCCAATGCTGAAATAGGGGTGACAGTCAACTGACACGGAGAAAATGAGCAATAACAGAGCACAAAATTACTGGATGTTTTCCAAATTTCAAGCTGGCATACCTCCAACATTTTGGACGCGTCCTCACTACTAGTTTTAGGATATGTGGCTACACTGTATCATGTTGGTATCTTCGATTATAAAGGGTGGCCATAACATAATTCTCCTTGTTTGGAGGCATCTACAGTCAAAGCTAATGACCGGAAAGGAACCAACTTTCAAATGCAGCCTGTGAAAGACATGGGAGGCTTATTTCCGCAAAGAAATATATTAGTACCGAAACTCACCGATAGGGAAATTGTGGCACTGTTGTCACATAACGCACTATGAAATTTGCAAAATCTACCTCGATTTTGTGAATTTGCATATTTTACATGAAACCCTGGGGACTTCAATATTGAATAATAAAAGAATATTTTTCATGAGTTTGATATAGTATGAAATTCATTTCTGCATGTGGATTTTTATTCGAACATTAATGAAACTATGCATAATACCTTTATCATGCAATCGTTGCAGGCATTAACTTTTCATCATTTTCAAAAAAAAAAAAAATAAATAAATAAAAATACGTATGCACTAATAAGTTACAGAACAAATTTAATAGTATTTACGTAACAGCAGCGTCAAAATCTCCCTCATCGGCCACTTTTGGTGCTTTTTTTTTTCTTTGCGAAATTTATCTCCTTATAAATATTTAATTCTTCAAAAATAATTAGTTTCTAAAATACTGCACTTAAAAATATCTAGTTACTCTTACATTAAATAAAAAAATAAATTTCATTTTTTTTTTTTAATGAATTGCCACAAAGTATATTTTTTATTCTTATCATTATGTCCAATTTTTAATCGGGTTGTTACACAAGCTGTACACTAACAGCTGTTGGTGTTTTATCAGTCACGAGTTTTGAACCTTCTTACTATTGAAATGTTTCTTTTTTTATTATTAATTTTTATCAAAATTTCCTAATTGCCGTATTATTATTATTTTTTTTTTTAATAATATATATATTTTTTTTCTAATGTGTTGTGACGTGGGGTTCTGAGGTCTCCTCTCATTTGTCGATTTCCTGGCCTCTGATTGGTTCTCAGTTTTTGAACAAAATCCTCTGATTTTTTTGCTCGAACACTTTCAAACAGGATTGTGAGTGCTATGTGTGTCTCTGAGTGATCCGCGGATCCAGCTCAGAACTAGCTTCTGGCTGGACACCGAGATTCTCGTAAGTTACATGCATGCACTTCACTTTAAATTTTTCTGAATTTCAATAACGATAGGAAAAAAATTATATGGCCCCCTTTTTTTTTATTAATTGCGGGACTCTGAGCGATTTCCTGTGCCCCATGGGGCGCCCTGCTCAACTCTTAATTCCTTTTCGCCGTCTTGTCAACGCACGTAACAAAGTCTCTGTTACACTTAGGTTTTTTCAAGGAGTTATTTCTTTATTATTTCTTTCTTTATTTTCTTTTTCTTTTTTTTTTTATAACTCCTGGTACTTTACTCTGGATGATTTCTGCTCACACGGAGATTTATTCAGAGATTAAAATTCTAAATTCAGTTGTTTGTCTTTTCTTTTATATATGGAAAATTCTTTTTATGTTTTTCTCATTTTTCGTTGGAGGTAAGCATTGGTTGCGACCAAATGCAGGTACCCCGAAGCACTTACGTTGACGTTGACGAATAGCTGTTGATGCACGTGAAATCCGTTCTGTCTGCAATGATTTCCATGTTCCCAAATAATACTCTGAGTGATACCGAGCGGAAGAGCAATCTCATCAACAGAGGATCAAAAATTGTGACAATATATCCCCGGAATACGCTCAGAGGCTTCTAGAAATGGTTTAAGAGGAGTTTGGCATACGGCGTATTAGCATGCAGGGCAAATGACGTTAACCGTTGTCTACTCACGATAACTCACGCCATAATGAGTCTCTAAAACGTTGGCTAGTACTGTGTTATTTTATTTATTTGAAATTTATTTGACAGTTTGAGACCTATAATTACAAGCAATTTCGCCTCAAATGATTCATATTACATAATTTCACAAATACAATGCAGAACTTATTGTATTATAACTGTGTTGCTTAATGGGTTTTACGGTTACGATTTTGGCTACTGGTTACGATTTGAATGTTTTTTCGGACATGGCATCTCCTCTTCCATCATTTCTTCAAAATTAGTGATGAATCAAAGACCGTCGCAATTGGCCGATGCATAACTCTAGTGTGATATTAAACTCACTCCATTTCAGCCCAATATTTAGCATACCCTCCATGAAGAATCAATATTGCGTTGACATGTCTCCGGTTCACTCTTAGAGCTGAGTCCCAAACCATCACCATTCTCGCATAGCGTAGCACTAGTAGTGCGAAGTAATATTCGCTCAATATCAAGCTCAGCGCAAATTTTAGTAGTTTAACCCTTTAACGTTCATTGGTTTCGCAGCGAAACCAAACATGTGACATAATTTAACGTTTACTATGCAGCTGCTTTTTAACATCCCCCTCCCCCCTTGTTTTAATTAGGTTTAAAACCTTTGTTCCTCTTCTGTTCGGTAGATAGCAGATCTATTCCGAAGTTTAACAAATAATGCTTCAAAGGAAGCTAAATTCATAAGTCACTTGAAGTTTCATAGCGTGCGCGAGTGCGAATTGCTGGTTTGATCTAGAGGTCTGCACGGGCCGGGCTTACGGCCCGAGCACGAGCCCGGCCCGGCCTTCGGGCCGAATTTGTGAATCTGTTCTCGGGCCGGGTCGGGCCGGGCCCGGGCTTAATTTTTTTTCAAGGTCGGGCCGGGCCGGGCTCAGTTTTTTTTTTTTTTTGTGTGTATACTCGGGCCGTGTCGGCCCAAATCTTTTTCTGGTTTCATCGTTAATCAACGAAGAAGGAAAATGAAAAAATATTTCTTCAGTCATTTATTTCCCATAATTTTACAGGCTGGTATATTACATAAAATTTTATTTTGTTAAAAAATTTCTGTAACTTTAATTTAATTGCTTATCAGTCTGTCTCTTCGCGATCTGATTTTCCGCAAATATTTTTAGCATGTCTCGAAACTATTATATTTTATTTCAAGTAACATTAAATGGTTTCCTATTCAAAATATTATGCGAGTCACTACTAGTATAAGTGCATGTTCAAACAAAATAAATTAGGTACGTTACTTTGTATAAGACTTTGTGCCCTATGGTCTATAGAGTTTAGGTGCTATGAAGGCTATAAAAATCCTGCCGCTGTAACTTTTTCTCTAAACTTTTTTTTCTTTTCTCCAGTACACTGAATGAAAGTAGCATCATTTCTAGCATGTACAAAAGCCTCTTTACTATAGAATATGGTTGGATTACCATTAAAATTGTGTTTACCGGATCACATGAAAGATTCGTATACATTACGGTACGTAAGAGGAAATGGTTGAGCATGCATTTTTAGTAGTAATAACCATTTTAAATACCGTCCTATATTGTTTGATGAGAGCTTATACTTTCAATTTGACTTTCTGTCTGTCTTTGTGCCTTCTGTACGTCTGTAATAATTAACTTTTGTTTATATATAATTATCTTGTAAAAGTTCAGCAGTTTTGTTAAAAAAGATTCTATTGCTTCGCTATATAAAACCTCTGGAAAACACATACCTAAAATCTTTTTCATACACTCTTAAAACTGTGCCTCTTATACAAGAGGCACATTTTGAATTTTTTTGCCTCTGAAAAATAAGAGTCACGAGGGTGCCTTTGAAATTAAGAAGCACGGGTGCCTTTAAAATTAGGAGGCACCTGTTGCCTTTGAATTTAAGAGGCACCAGCCTTTGAAATTGAGAAGCACGTGGTGCTTTTGAAATTAAGAGACACCTCGTGCCTTTGAAATTAAAAAGGCACGCATTTTCTTTTAAGAGGCACATCGTAGCCCTGATTTTAAACTTAAGGGCCCGCTTCACTCACTGTCGCCGAAAACCGAAGCTAATGTTATTCTTTGGGAAATTTTCTTTACAAAAAACTTATTAAATAATGCATATTTTTAAATTCTGTTTTCATATTCTGAAAATTCCACACTGTTAAGTTGACGAACCTTTTTTAAAAATGTATTTTTTTTTTTTTTTTTTTTTTTTTTTTCATTTCTAATATTTTATTTTGAAATTGCAAAATACAAAATTTCACATATTGAAAATTCGTATATTGCAGCTACAAAATAAAATATAAAACATTAAAAAAATACTTTTTCTAAAAAAAAAAAAGGGTCCGTAAATTTAACAGTTGAGAATTTTCAGAATGTGAAAACAGAATTTAAAAATATGTATTAGTTAATAAGTTATTTGTAAAGGAAATTTCCCATAGAATAACATTGAATAGGGCCTCCGGCGACGGTAAGTGAAGAGGGCCGTTAAGGGTGTACATCACAATCAGATTACCTCTTTCTATCTTCCCGTGTTATTGAATGGGACTTTATTGTTTCGTTTTATATAAGAATATCTCATTCAAAAATGAATTTTTCGAATTCTGTCTTTTGAGATGTTTCTTTGTATAAAGTCGCCTTTTAGCTTATGAGCAATTGTTTGAAAAAATAAATTTAAATATTTTATTTAGAAATCCAAACTTACAGTTCTAAATTTACTTAATGAGATAAAATATATAATTTTCTTTTTTCAAAAAACGTATGACAAACTAAACGGCGACATAGTCAAAAGACATAATTTGAAAAACTTCATTTTTGAATCAAATATCCTTACAATAAGAAGCAACAAAACTCCCATAAGTTAACACGGAAAGGCTCTTCTCTCTCCTCCCGTCATGAAATTCTATCTCCTGTATGCGATAATTTTTATTTATAGAATTACTCATTACCTAACGTATTTTTATTAATTTCATTTTTCCATTCGGAAAAATTACAACAGTTAAATTAGTACTAGTTTTCTAAAAATTGATTTTTTAGAATTATAATTTTTGAATTCAAAAATGCGAATATTATCTAAGTGCATTTTCCCATATATTCTTGTCTCTAAAATAAAGTAAAAAATAAATTTTTGGTAAACAAGTATTAATTTAATGGTTGTAATTTTTTTTTTTTTTTTTTTTGAATGGGGCTTTGATTAAAAAAAAAGAGTTAGGTGATAAATAATTCTATAAACAAATTTCCCCATATAGTTCCATTGTATTTGTAGATTGAAGACAAGGAAATTGCAAGAAGGTTTTGAGGAGCCTTAAGTACTTCTTATTTGACAGTTCATTTTCAGTGACTTCTACCAGTAGTTCTAATTAACATATGTTGAATAATATGATGACATTTCTTATGATGTAATTAGTACGACTTTTTTTCCTCCTAAAACTTCAATTTTTATCCCCCCCCCTTTTTTTTTTTTTAAAGCGAATGCTAAATATAGATAATGTAGATAAAATACTTATTGAAATTTTTTTAAACAGGTTTGTAAATTAAATAAATGTGGAGGTGAAAAAGTTATAGATAGATAACATTAGAACTTTGATGAATGGAAATTACAATTTTGCAGAAGAAAATTTATAGTAAAATGGACAAGAAAAGATGACAAAAAATGTATGAATGACAGTATAAAACGGAGAATCATGTAGGTAATTGTTAAAAACTTATTTAAAAAATGTATAACATAAATAAATCTGATTTAATTAATCTACTCTAGTACAAACTGGAATTAATTAAAGTTACAATGCTTTTATAGTATAAAATTCTCAGTAAAATGTCAATCACGTGTAATAGCAATCTTTTCCAAAATTCTCGCGTGGCAATGCTCTACTAAAACCAAAAGATTTAGTTGACATAGATTTATTTCAGTAATATTTTGTTAATGATATTTTACTGTACTGACAAAACACAGCTCATAATTCATCAGAATAACAAATAACTGAATGATGTATGCATAATCTTTTCATTTTAAAATTATTGCAACCTATGTTAATAGAAAGACAAACTGAAAATTTCCAGCTAAAGGGGAAAAAAAAAAAGTGTCTAGAAAAGGAAATTAACCCGAAACCATTGGCTTCAATAAAAGTGTTGCTATATTAAGTTTTCCAAGCTTGTTAATTGATCTTGACCTGTATTTACTCATTTGAAAGTTTTCATCTCAATTTTTCCACTGGTTTTCAGATTTTTCTTTTGTAAAGTAATATGTATTCAACCTCTATTTAATTGTAAATTTTTTTAGAAAAAGAAGGGAATAAAAGCATATTATTTACTTTAAATTGTAACATCGTTATACAGTCGAACCTTGTTAACGTGAATCTCAAGGGAAATTAAAATGATTTTTTATTCATGTTACCGGTAGTTTATGCTACTAGTAACTCAAAAATTGCTTTTTATTTCGACAGGGATTGTGCAAACATTTCATGATAAAATAATTCACTTTAAGCGTGTTCATGTTTACGAGCTTCGACTGTATATAAAATTTAGAAATTATCAGCATTCAATAGTTTAAATAAAAATACGATTTAATAATTAACTTTATTGCATTGCAATAATAAAAAGCACCATAAACTGATTTTAAATTATAAGTGAATATTTTTTGAAAAAAAAGAAAAAAGAATGCATTATATATATATATATATATATATATATATATATATATTAAAGAGCATAAATTTAAATAATATGGCAACATTCGTCAATTAGGTGAAAGAAAATAAACACAAGTGTCACAAAATCAACAACTCTAATCAAATAACTAGTTAAAGAAAAATATTTATAAAACATAATTTTTCGATTTTCTTTATTGGGCCATTTGATTTAGTTTTAGGTGTTGCTGTTTTTACATTGCATGAACACCTGCTTTCTTTTGCCTGTAATGAATGCCTTGAAAATACATTGTTAGAAGTTTATTATATTTATACATTTAAGAAAATAAACGTTGGGGTTTTTTTTTTCTACATTTAGATTTACTTTATACGTTGTATAAGTATTAAAGAGAGTTAGACATATTCCAACTTATAAAACTGCTCAATTTGTAATTTGTACTAAGTAATTCTGGTAAAAAAAATTTGTTATATTTATACATTGAGTTATTAAAAATATATATATATACTAATAAATAAATAAATAAATTAAATAAATATTTTATTTATTTATTTATAAATAAGATAAATTAAATAAATATTTTATTTATTTATTTATTTATTTATAAGGTAAATATGTAATTTATTTATAAATTAAATAAATTAAATATATATTTTATTTATTTATTTATTTACTTATTTTTTTATTTATTTTTTTGGGGGGGAGGGGGGCTGATTTATTATACTATTTATTTACCATATTTACACACATTCAGTGTTCCAGTAATTGACGCTGCCAGTTTTTCATTTTACCAGTAATTGACACCCTATGTTCCAATGTGTGACACTGCTATTTATTCATTTTAGCAGTTATTAGCACTTTATACTCCAGTGTTTAACTTACAGTGTTAAAATTCTCATGTGTAAAATATATGCTTTTTTTCTTATTTATTAATTATTTTGGGATGGATGTCAATTACTGGAGCATGTCAATCACTGGTGCACCTACCTACTAAAAGATTTATGGTTGTTTGGACATAAATAATTGTATATCCCCCCCCCCCCCAATTTATGGGGTTAAGCTTATGTATATGTTAGCTTGCATGGATCAGATGCAAAAAAATATATATTATTCATAAGAAGTGACCAAAAAAGTAGTTATAGAAACGCCCATGAATATAGCTCTTTAACTACGCTTCTGAATTAAACGCAATCTTTCATATAGAAGGGGGGGGGAGAAAAAGATGCAACATGAAAGCCACAACATTTCTTGCAGCTTTCATGCTGTTTTCGTAGCAAAATTTCTGTATTTTGAAAAGAAATAGCCAGCATTTCTTTTTTCCTGATGGTGCATCAAGCTTAATAATTTTGACCCAAAACAACTGTTATTTGCTTTTTTCCATTTATGGCATTTTTTTTTTTTTTTTTTCAATCTTTAAAGTGTTGTTGCGTATGCGCATGCACTTTACAATTATATTATATTCAGTTCAACTAATATTAACATATTAAAAATTAAAATATATACAAATTAATAAAATTTAAGTCGAATATGTCATAATTTGCAATTAGTTTCTTAACTTCACATATTAACACTACCTTTATGAAATTGATAATCATAAAATCTAAATGTTTGTAAATTACAGTTAATTAAGCAATGCATTTAAAAAATCCAGTACATTCTATCCCCCCCCCCCCCCCTTTCTTTCCTTTTCTTCCTAGTTCTTTCTTTTTGAGAAAGTAATTTGACTTGAATTGCAGAATAATTTGTTGAATACAAAAATATTTAAATTCTGGAGAAAGAAAAAAAAAAAACTTAATTGAAAAAAATCATTTAATTGAAAGCTGATGCTGAAAAGAAAATTCTTTTGAGCAAAATATTCCTACAATAATTATTTTACTGTTTGACAGTTTACTATTTCTGATATTTAGAACATTTGCAGGGTCACAGTGATGCTATATCTGTATGTGTTACTTTAGTCTTTTACCGCTATTATTTGAGATCAATAATTTTTAAAATATTATAACATTAAAACTTCAAGATTTTTTTTTAAATAGTGGTAACTATATAATAAAATGCATATAAAATATAGGAACATTGCGACTCCTGCACTCAATAACTAAAAATTCAGCACTGCTATTTTCATAAAGGAGATAAACATGAAATATTAGTATTTTCTTCAGATTTCCTTACTAAAATCATTATAACATTTTTAATTCTGTTTAAGTACCACTGATAACCTAATGAATAAAGGAATAAAAATAAAATTTGTTAGAGTTTTGTTACTAAATATTTAGAATATGTAGTAAATATAAAATAATAGCCAATTTAAAAATTACATTTTATTAACATTCGCATCAACATTTTAAATATTTTAATCAAATGATTTGACAGAAATTGTTTTGAATAAACAGTTATAATTTGAACTAATCTAAAAAATTGACTCCATGTTACGGGGAAGTTCAGTATAAAATATACTCTGACACTGGCCTCTTCTGCTTATCACCTAAAAGAAAAAAAAAGATGCTTAATGATTTTATATTTATTCATGATAAATCTGTGATGATAAATCTCATGATATTATCTGTTAGACAATATTTTTTTAAATAATATGCATAAATGAAACTACTTAAAATATATTAAAAAAAAATTGTTATGTTATTATACGTCCAGAAACAGAATTTTCTGTATCTATCTGCAGCAAAGCAAAATTTATTAGTGATTCCGGAATACCGGATTACATTTAGCATCAAGGGGAGTAAGCAATTGATAAAATACGTAAAATGTACACTTACAATAAATAAAGAAAGAAAGAAAGAAAATAAGTCATCCATCAGTAGCCAGGTGGTTCTGTGCTCAAACTGGTAGACAGGAAGTGATGGGTTTGATCCCAGGTTGCACTCGTCAGATTAGCTATTTGGAGCTTTCTGTAGTTTTCTCTGAGACGCATAAATATACAGGACAGGTGTCCTTAGAAAGACTCCCATGGAGAGCAACCCCTTAGGCTCAGGTTACTAGTGTAGACAACTGGTCTTAAGCCGAACAGCAGGATATCAGATGGCAAAAGCACACTGCAGAAATAAATTATTCTAACCTATAAAAAATGACTATGTTTTCACTAATATCAACATGTAAATTTAATAAAAAAGCACCACAAAACTGGCGTTGTAAGAAAAAAAATTACTTACAAACTTTGAATAAACACCATAAAATGCAATAAACTCGCAACAATTGTTTCGGGTCGAAAAAACACACGACCCTTCATCAGGCGACTAAAGTAAGCACGAGCGCTGCAGTCAAAGCGGCAACGCACCTGTAGCACCTGCGTTGCCGCTTTGACTGCAGCACTCGTGCTTACTTTAGTCGCCTGATGAAGGGTCGTGTGTTTTTTCGACCCGAAACAATTGTTGCGAGTTTATTGCATTTTATGGTGTTTATTCAAAGTTTGTAAGTATTTTTTTTTTTTTTTTTTTATCAACATGTAAAACCTCATTTAGTAAGATGATGTAACAAAAATACACATCATAAAAAAACTTCACTTTACAAAGCACAAAATTTTTTATGTGTCACATCATTCCAGGGAGAAAAAAAAACTAGTATGTTGTGGCCACCACAAGACTTTCTTCTATATTTTCCTATACAAAGTCACTCAGTAACAATATTAAAAAAAAAATACAAGTTTTTTTTTTCGTTAAAAGTAAAAAAAATCGATAACTTTGTTTTAAATTATCACATATTTAAAGTTCAACCATTCGTTTTAAAGGTATTGACGAGACCTTTCGAAAGATACCCATCTTGAAAATTTACCCCCTCCCCCAGGGTGTTCCCCACATGCACAGAATTTTTTCCTAGTTAACTACTACTATTACCAACAATTCATATTAATTTTACAATCACAAGTTAAAAATACCTCTCATTATGTACATTTATACGAAATTTTGTCCTATACTGCCATGTTAAAAATTTAGAAAAAATGCGATCACAGAGCCACTTGTTGAGCGTTTGATCACCAAATGAAATCAGCACTAGTTTATGTCAAGGACAAATTAAATACCAAGTTTGGTTAAATTTCAATTAAAAAAAAAAAAAAAAATTTTTTTCGTTAAAAGTAAAAAAAATCGATAACTTTGTTTTAAATTATCACAGATTTATAGTTCAACCGTTCGTTTTAAAGGTATTGACGAGACCTTTCGAAAGATACCCATCCTGGAAATTAACCCCCCCCCCGTGGTGTTACTTCCCCCCAGGTGGGGAGCGATGCCCCCACATGCACAGGATTTTTTTCTAGTTAATTACTATTATTAACAATAATTCATATTCATTTTACAATCACGAGTTTAAAATAACTCTCATTATGCACATTTATACGAAATTTTGTCCTATACTGCCTTGTTAAAAGTTTACAAAAAATGCGATCACAACGCCACCTGTTGAGCGATTGATCCCCAAATCTAATCAGCACCAGTTTATGTCAGGGTGCAACTAAATACCAAGTTTGGTTAAATTTCATTCATTGGTTCGTGAGCTACAGTGTTCACAAAAATCGTGATACACACAGACAGACAGACATTTTCTAAAAACTATTAATTCGTGTTCAGGACATCCCAAAACGTGTAAATCCGTCAAAAAACGAAGGTCGAAATTTTTCCCTAATGCAATACTTTCTCTATATTATATATAGAAGAAATCAATAAATTATTATAAACATATTAAATTCCATCCCTGAATTCAAAGTTAAAATATTTTTTAGCATACTTAAAGTAATAAATGTATATACTTGAAGCATACAACGCACGATCTATATTTAAATTTTAACATATAATTCAAATGAATAAAACTGTTATTTAGTAAAAAATACTTACTTTATCTTTAAGTAATTTTCTATCCACTGTTCATCAGTGGCGGATTTAAGGGGGGGGGGGCTAGGGGGGTGAAGCCCCCCCCCCCTAAAAGTACTGACATTCACAATTGACTATTACAGTTGTAAACTTTTCTTTGTTCTCGAAGAACACCTTGAGCAATCTTAGCCCCCCCCCCCCCCCAAAAAAAAAGGTTAGTTCTGGATCCGCCACTGCTGTTCATGCTGGTTACGCCCAATACAAGAAACTGTTTTATATCATCGTTCAAACTTAAATTTAAGCGATGTACTTCAAATTAAGCGATGTACAGGAAGTGCTGGGTTTTATCTCAGGTTTGCTCGTAAACCTATCTAAGTGGAGCTTTCTATGGTTTTCTCTGAAACTTGCATAACTATACAGGACGGGTTCCCTGAGAAAGACCCCCACGGACCCCCCTTACGGTCAGGTCACTAATGTAATGACAAAAGCACGCTGCAGAATTAAATTACTTTAACATATAAAAACCGACTATGTTTTCACTAATATCACCATGTAGAATCTCATTGAATAAGATGATGTAACAAAAATACTCATCAGATAAAACTTAAGTTTACAAAGCACAAAATTTGTTATGTGTCATATCATTAATGGGAGAATAAAGATAAGTTATTATAATTCTAATAAATTTCATCCCTGAATGCAAAATTAAAATATTTTTTACCATACTTAAAGGGAAAAAAATTATATATTTGTGGCATACAACGCACGAACTATATTTAAATTTTAAAATAAAATTCAAATAAATAAAACTGTTATTTAGCAAAATATGCTTACTTACTTTATCCCTGAGTAATTTTCTATCCACTGTTCATGCTGGCTACTTCTAGTCCAAGAAATTGTTTCGTATTATCGTGTTAACTTCAATTCAAGCGATATACAATCTTCCAACACAAAAGTAAACATCCGCCATTGGAACACTGATGCATGCTGGGGTAAGTTGTTACGCATGCTCAGTTTCGTTAAATGTAGCGCTGGGAACACGGTGGGAATCTGAACAGCTTTTTAAAAGGCACAAATGCGTGTTTGTGTCTCTCACCGAGATTGAAGTGCGATCGGTGCCTTTCACATTTAGTTGTGTCTTCTACATTTCTTCCAGTATCAGAGGCACTTTGACAGTGAGCTTCTTATATTAGAATAATAGAAGGCATAATTTACTTGTGCCTTATATTTAAGAGCTACAGTTTTAAGAGTGTAGAAAGGCATGCATTTTTTTTAATTTTTCATATTTTTGAATCGGGCCGGGTCGGGTTGGGCCTGATTTTATCGTTTTTTGTTCAGGCTAGGCCGGGCCGTACACTGGCAAAAAAATAAACGGGTCTGGCCCGGGCCTCAAAATTCCGGCCCGTGCACACCTCTAGTTTAATCATGTCTAGTTTTTTCCATATAATGAGAAACGGGACTATTATTTTCATCTAAAACAACTTTTACGAGTTTTTGTAGCCGATAATGTTTACTTAAGTGTTTTATTTATTAAATTAAATATTATTTGAATTTAATAATGTGAACTTATAGATGTTTCAAACCAAAAATTCCTCTAAAAGGAACAATGTTAATTTTTTATTTTTTAAATATTTACGATCAGCTATGTGTCTAAAAGCCATTTTTTAAATTATTTTAATAATTTTTAAAATAAATTAAGTAATGAATGATAAAGGGTTAAGATATCTTTACGTAAAAGAAATGTCAATCATTAGAAAAAAAAATTGTTTTTTCCATGATAACACATTTATACTTTTAGTTATTGTGTAGTTTTTCATTTACAAATGTATGTCAACGTTACTTAAAATGGAAGAGAATTGTTTCCAAAAATTATATTTATTTACATTTTAAAAATATTTAAAGAAAACACAATATAAATCACAAACGCTTAATATAGATATATTTATATATATATATTATATAAATACATTTTGTAAGCTGGAAAATTTGAAAAAATTGTCTTTATTAAAACTTTTATATAGTGTTTATGAAGCTTATTTTGTATTCCCATTCAACTGCATTTACTCGTAAACTTATAATTAATAGGATATACATATTACAGTTTTACTTTGTCAGTATATCTGTATCTTTGCATTTTGATACTATTATCAGAAAAAATAGATGCGATTTAACAAAGTTTCATTTTACACTTATGTTTATTCTCTTAAGAGGTTTGTTCACCACTTAAAAAGTAGATAAAAGTTTTCTTTTGTACTGAAATAAAATACAAGTTTTTTCTTTTAACTATTATTTTTCAACGGCCTAATAATTCAAAGCACTTCTTTCATTGCGGGTAGATTTTGTTGCAGTAATATTAGTATTCCTTTTGAGCAATTCAAAAGTTTTCCTAATAGTTTCTCGAAATACTTCCTTCTCTTTTTATAAAAATAAATAAATAAATAAATATTTGATATGAAACTTTTATTCTAATCTATATTTATCCTCTTAATATTAAGCTAGACTCAAAAGTTTAGCAAGATTTTAAAAAAGAAGTTTTTTAACACTTTCCAACTATTAAAAATTTTGAATGACTTTGGTCTGTCTGTCTGACCGCTCTCTAACTCCTGTAAATATTCATGGAATTTGTTGAAACTGATATATATTATTCAAGTTCACTATCGGATGTGCCTTATTGAAAATGGCGTAAATAATACTATTGGTTTGTGTACATGAACACCCGAAAATATTCCAAAGCATTGCGTTCTATGAGAGGTATTTCTATAAACCATATTTTATTACCTTTATTTTGCACAAATGTTAATGAAATCAAAATATGTTATAGAAGTTCACTGTCGAATGTTTTCTATTGAAAATGGAGTAAACACCACAAATGATTTGTGTAAAGGAACACTCTAAAGTATTCCAAATTATTGCGTTATTTGTATAAACCATATTTTAATAACTTTATATTGCATAAATACTAATGAAAATGAAATATGTTATTCATATGCTCAAATGAATGCTTTATATAAAATATAGTATGATTAGCATTAAAATTTACAGGTCCGAACAAAAATATTCAATTACATTGAGGTCTATAATTGGAAATTCCTTTAATTGCATTTTCGGTTACATTAAGCGTTTTTAACACTTTCTAAAAATTTTTTTTTTTTAATCTCTGGGACTTATATGTCTATTAGGACCGAAACGATTAAGAGTAATTACGAATTCAAGTAGTCTATCTGTCTGTCTGTTGTATGATAATGTAGGCAAGGAAAATCTAAGGTTATACGGTACAATGTGTACGTACAGTTAGAAAGTGTTAATAACCAATGCGTACCGCATGATTTTTCGTTCTTGTTTTATTTAAAAATTGCCCACTTAATGAAATGTTTTAAAACTTTTAGGTGTAAAGAACAGTATTGTCTTTTTTATTTTTAGTGAAGAGTGAGTTGCGACAATAATTAGGGACCGATAACAAACTAAGAAAGAAAAATACTTTTATCAATATCTGTAACTGTAGCAAATGTTAGTATAGACTCTGTACATTTTAAAAGCATTTGTTTAAGAATAGCATGTGAAATCAAAAAGTTACTAGGATTTATTATAACTTGGAAAAAATACATCATGATTTTTATGTATAATGTGAGGAATTTTAAGTAAATGTGTCGCCGCTTTCTGATAAATTGAAAAAAAACATAGTGCAACTATTATACAGCCACTGGATTACAAATAAACTAACCCTCGCTTTCCCAAAATCAAGACGTTACTGCAGAAAAACTGCTTTCAGGTGCCGCATGGCGAAAATTACCAGCACCGCGCCTTTTTCCGCACCTTCCTCAAAGCTATAGACCTATTTCTCTTCTCTCTTGCATGTCTAAAATCTATGAATATATTCTCGTTAATCGTCTGAATGATTTTACAAACTCTCATGATGTGATTATGCCTGAACAATTCGGGTTTCGTCCACGTCATTCAACACAACAACAGTTGTGGAGAGTTTGTGAAATTCTTCACGACGGCTTCCAATCTGGAGGTGTAACGGGGGTTATATTTCTAGATGTTCAAAAAGCTTTCGATAAGATCTGGCATGCTGGCCTTATTCATAAACTAATATCTATTGGTCTTCCCGACCAACTAACTAAAATTATTTATGACTACCTTAGCAATAGATCTTTTTCCGTTAAAGTCGGAAACTCTATCTCTAACCCTTCACCCATTTTAAGTTCTGTTCCACAAGGTTCTCTGCTGGGGCCCTTCCTCTTCAACATCTACACCAATGATCTTCCGCGTGATGTTGACGTCACTTTAGCGACTTTCGCTGACGACACTGCCATTTGCTGTAAACGAAACACTCCAAACACTGCGTTTGAAGTACTTCAAAATTATCTCAATAAATATTCGATCTGGTTACGGAAATGGAGAATCAAAGTTAACAGTTCCAAAAGTGCCGCCATATTTTTCACCAATAAAAACTATGACACCTCCACTAACTTTCTCTTAAATAATGAACCCATACCCTGGGAGACATGTTATAAATACTTAGGAGTTTATATTGATTCCAAATTAACGTGGTCTCGTCACATCTCAGAAACTCTGGTTAAAGCCAAACGAGCCACGCATTCCCTTCATTCTCTCTTAGCTTTTAAAAGCCGCCTGTCCATCAAAAATAAATTATTGCTATATAAATCCATGATCCGTCCTATCCTAACCTACGGGTGTATGATATACGGATCTGCTTCGAAAACCAACTTGGATAAAATTCAAAAGTTTCAAAACAAGCTATTGCGCAGGTTTTTGAAAGCTACTCGCTACGTCCGCAATGATACTATTCATCGGGATCTCCGAATTAAGCCTATTTATGCTCAATTTCGGAAACTTGCATTGAAGTTTCACAGATCCATTCCTAATGTTGGAAATCCTCTGTTGGACTCTATTCACAGATACGACGTGGTAAGACTAGAGTCGGTCTAGTACCGACTAGAGTCGGTCGTGGTAAAAAACGGCCTTTGGCTATTTTAGTCAGAGGGGATGATTTTCTCCCCGTCTCTAAAAAGCGTAGGAGTATAACTTCCGGAGTTACCTAACTTAGTATTTCCATCCAAAATTCTATTTCCCCTAGATTGAACGAAATGTTCATCTAGCTTTGGCTAACCCTAGTATCAGGCTTATCTACTGAACTTTGTCAGTCGCGAGCTTTGAACCTTCTTACTAGTGAAAATGTTACTTCTTTTTTAATTAATTTTTTATCAAAATTTCCTAATTGCTGTATATTTTTTTATTATTTGGCTTATTTTTTAATTTTTTATTAATTTTATTGTCTTGTAGTGTAGGGATCTGAGGTCTCCTCTCATTGGCCGATTTCCTGGCCTCTGATTGGCTTTCAGTTTCAGGACAAAATCCTCTGCGATTTTGCTCGTTTTACTTTCAGTGAGGATTGTGAGTGCTATGTGTGTCTCTGAGAGGTCCGCAGATCCAGCTCAGAACTTAGTTTCTGGCTGGATACTGAGACTTTCGTAGGATTCATGCATGCACTTCACTTTAATCCTCCTGAATTTTAATTATGATAGGGAAAAAGAAAAATGTATGGCCCCTTTTTTTTTTTTTTTTATTAATTGCGGGACTCCGAGCGATTCCTGTGCCCCTTGGGGCGCCCTGCTCAACTCTTAATTCCTTTTCGCCGTCCAGACCGTCTCGTCAACGCACGTAACAGTTTCACTGTTACACATAAGGTTTTTTCAAGGAGTTATTTATTTATTATTTATTTTATTATTTATTTTATTATTTATTTATTTATTTATTTATTTATTTATTTTTTATTATTATTATTATTATTATTTTTTTTTTTTTTTTTTTTTTTTTTAACTCCTGGTGCTTCGCTCTGATTGGTCTCTGCTCACGCGGAGATTTATTCAGAGATCTAAATTCTAAATTCACCCATTTGGCTTTTAATTATTTGATGGAAAATTATTTTTATGTTTTTCCCATTTTTCGTTGGAGGTAAGCATTGGTTGCGACCAAATGCAGGTACTCCGAAGCACATCGTTAACTTGACTTGACCGCGCCTTTTTGTATCGTTTAGAAGTTGCAACATTCCACTGGTTACGTTTGCTATATCTGGCGAATTAGCGCACTTTTTGAATGAGGCGGGCTTAACTGAATTTCAACTAAAAATGGGGTCAAAATGACCCTAGCGACAGTGGCGGATCCAGAACATGACTTTGGGGGGGGGGGGCTAAGATTTTTCAAAGTGTTATTCTAGACCAATAAAAAATTTACAACTGCAATATTCAATTGTGAATGTCAGTGTTTTTGGGTTCAGCCCCCTAGCCCCCCCCTTAAATCCGCCACTGCCTAGCGAGGTTTAAATATTAGATTGCCAAACACATTAATATTACAAATACATTAAATATTAGGTATAGGTTACTAAATACTTTTTTAATAATTATGCACATATTGTTCAGGATAAATTTCGGTGTCAGTTGTTTAATTCAATACGACAGAACTTTCCTACCAAACTAATATCTTACGAAATACGATCAAATGTATAAAAAGTGTTTTTTATTTATTTATTTATTTATTTTTTATTATTATTATTGCTTATTTATTTATTTATTTATTTATTTATTTAATTTGGTCCATAATTTGATAGTCAAATGTATAAGCCAACTCATTATCTAAAAGTTCTGTTAAATATCGTAAAAGCTCAAAAAGATATATGCAAAAAAATCAATAATTTAAGAAACCTTGCAAAATTTTTTTGTAATGTAACATAAGATTCATTACGATATACATAACATATTTCTCTTCATTTATAATATTTATGAGCATAAATAAACAGACATTCATAAGATTTTTTATTTTAAATATAGAAAACACAGACACCTGAAAATCAATTTCCGGAATTTTAGAAAATTGCCCCCCAAGGGGGAGAGGGGGCAAAACGTGATTTCACGTAACCCTTCATCTATACATATAAAAGAGTACATCCACCACTGCGTCAACACAGTTGGGGCGATTTTGTGTAGAACTGAGTTACGAATTTCGATATGAAGGTTGATTCTAGAGCCATGACATCCACTTAAGACGTGGTTTTCACGTTTAAGAGTATAAAATTTCGTTTAAGAGTATAATTCGGCTCCAAATTACTTCACGTTGAAGAATTTACTGAAGGAGAAACTAGACTCAAACGAATAAAAAATATATAATAAGAATAAATAAATAAAAACAAATCGTCGATTTTTGAATTTTCAAGTTTAAGGGCGGAATCGAAAAAATCATTTTTTGTGGGCGGGTGGGGGTGCAATTTCGGGTTTTCAAGTCGAACTAAAAGTTGAAATTGACTGTGCATCTTCTGGAGTATATTTCCAAAAATCAACTTTGCTGTTTTCGTTATTTGGGGGAGGTATTTACGAGGGAGCCGATTCGAGAACACCTTTTTGTGTTAAATTGTCCTGGGAAATTTATAGGAGCTGCATTCAAGATTTTTTGGTGTGTTGGTTATTTATTTGCATGAAACAGCAACTGTGGTGAGATGCATATTTAAGAACACTCAACCGCGCAGAGCATTGTCGAAAATCTATGTAGCTAAACGCACTTTCTCCAGAAATGTGTCTTCAGTAAGTGCGATTTCAGGAATGCGTTAAAGGAAAGGAAAGATAATGCTTTTTACTATGATATTTTTTAAATATAGTTATTCCGTTTTCATTTTCAGTGATGTTTAAGCATACAGGATGCTTATTATTTTAAATACCAATTTCTTCAAAAAGAACATTTTAATATAGCTTTGAAAGATTGATATATTGATCATGTCACAAATTTAACAATTCACAGTTTATTTTGAAATAAATTTATAAATTTTCATCTCTTTTAAGCTTTATCAAAGTTTTTTAACTTTCATTAATATTTTTAATTCTGTTTTAGTAAATTTTATTTAGTAAATACAAAAAATATTGATATAAAGCGTATAATTTTTAAAACCGATTGACATATATAGTAAAAATGATAAAAGTATGTAAAGTTTTCTGCATTTAAACGGACGCGTAATGAAAAAATGCAACAAGTGTGTGAGCATAGCTAAGGGGGTACACTAGATTCCTCCCCACACTTTCCTAAAGGACAGAAAAAGGCTTTAAAAATAGGCAAAAAATTAATTTTCTTTTGTAAATCTTGATTTAAGTCCCATAAAAGTTTTAAAGTAAGCCGAATAATAAAATGTAAATTATGTGTATATATATATATATAGTATTAACTCCAGAAATATTTTTTATTTTTGATAGTTTGATCAAAAAAATGAAAATTTTGAAAGTTTTAAAACTTAGAGCAAAGACAAATTCTAATTAGTTGATTTTAAAGATTTTGAAAGATAACACTTCATCTTATTTAGATTTTTTTTTTTTTCTGGATAGTCATGATATCTTAATTATCACTCTAAATTTTATATCTGTTGACAGTAGTCAATGGCATAGCCTTAACACTTTTACTTAAATAGAATAAAAGAAATTACGAAGGAAAAGATTAATGTAATCTGTGTGATTAATATAATGTAGATCTATTTTTCTCAAAAATTTTATATTCCATTTTGTCGTTCTATCAGGTAGAAAAAATAAATGGATCAAACAAACTGTTGAAAATAAAAAATATTAAGTTACATTAGTTTTCAAATAACTCTAAAATACTTTTAGAAGAAATTTCTTATAAAATATATAATAAAAATGTATGAAAGTAACAAGTAATTTAATAACTGGAAAATAATATGAGCTTTATAAATGGTGAAAAAATACTGCGCCATGAAAAAATTCGTACCATGAAAAAATGCAGAATTATATAATCACAAAACACTTCTTAATCTATAAATCTGTAATTCAAGTTTTCAATTTCAGTCACAGAATTTAGTCAGGTTGGGAGAGCTTATGTTCTTTATCACAGAAATTAAACACACAAATAAAATTACTATTTGCAGTATTTTTAAGAAGAATTCACAATTTAAAATTTATATTCAGGAGTTATTCAGGAAAAATATTGTTTCTCCATAAAGGAGCCAAGATCAAGATATGTAAATCATAACTTTTCATGTTCAAGAAAAAGAAAGTACTTCCTGTTTAAGACAGGTCGAAAAACTAAACTAAAAAAAAGTAACATTCTCAAAGAGTGAAAAAATCACCTCTCATTTGGCAAAGAGCCAAATACGAGTCGGGGGGGCTGAAAGCGTGAATCGAAAGTACGATCCACGCTGAAACATGCTCCGCCCCCATGAACGGAGGTTCATGAAAATATCCTAAAAAGTACAATAACAACATTAGTGTTGTTACAGGTTTTCATTTTCTGTCTTCAACTGCAAATAGATAAGAAAAGAGAGATTAATATACATAATGAAACGTTGTAACTAGATGATTAATTTAAGTGGATAAATGCAGGAACACAAAAAAAAAAATAAAATAAAATAAAATAAAATAAAATAAAAAATAAATAAAAATAAAAATGCTAATGTTCAACTGTTCACTTCAAAGTTTTAAAATGGCAGAGGAGATAGTTTGGCGATCGGACGCTTCAACTCTCCATAAATAGTTTTCAATAGAACTACACGAATCTTGCCATCTGCTCCAGGAAATAATTTGATTATGCGACCCAGTTTCCACTTCAATGGGGGCTGATTATCGTCTTTTATTAAAACCAAATCGTCTTTCTTGAAATTTGGTTTATTTATTAACCATTTTGATCGCCTTTGCAAGTCTGATAGGTAATCTGAGGACCATCTCTTCCAGAAACTTTGAAAAAAATTTTGTAGAAGTTTCCATCTTTCTAGCGGGGTTAGGTTAACTGAAGAATAGTCAGGTTCTGGTATTGAAGTCAAGGCAGTGCCTATGATAAAATGTCCTGGAGTTAGAGCATTTAAGTCACTGGGATCATTCGAGAGCGCAACAAGAGGTCTCGAGTTCAAGCACGATTCAATTTGAGTAATTAAAGTAAGGAACTGTTCATAAGTTAATATTTGTTCGCCAATAGTTCTTTTTAAATGACCCTTCATCTGTTTTATTCCAGCCTCCCAAAGTCCTCCAAAATGGGGGGCCGATGGGGGATTGAAATTCCATTTGATTGTTTCTTCGGACATATATCTGTGGATCTTTTCGTCAAAAGAGATCAAGGACATCATTTTTTTCATTTCGTTGTCGGCACCTACAAAGTTCGTTCCTCTGTCTGAAAACAATTCTTCAGGTTTTCCTCGTCGAGCAACAAACCTCTTCAAGGATGCGAGGAATGTTTCAGAGGTGAGATCACTGAGTATTTCCAAATGAATTGCTCTTGTGGAAAAACAGATATATAAACAAATATAACTTTTATAAGATCTAACACCTCGGCCCTTACGAGGTTTGATGAGAAAGGGGCCTGCAAGATCAACCCCGACTTTCGAAAACACTCGCGATGGCACTACACGAGCAGCTGGAAGATCACCCATTAGTTGAGAGGCTAAGTTCGATGTGGTTCTAAAACACTTCATACAGTTCCGCAGATTCCTTTTCACAGCGTCTCTTGCATTAATTATCCAATATTGTTGTCGCAGGACTGAAATTGTTAACTGGGTTCCACTGTGAAGAAGTTTTTCATGAAAGTACTTTATAATTAAATCTGTAATGTGATGCGTTTTAGGAAGTATCATTTGGTGTTTTTGACTCTCAGGTAGGTTTGCGTGTCTTAATATTCCACCAACACGAAGAATTTCATTTTTGTCTAGAAAAGGGTTTAAAGAAAGGAGTTTGTTACTAGCATTCAGGTTTCTTCCAGATTTTAAAGTATTTATTTCCTCTCCAAATTCATGTCTTTGAACCAACTTCACAATAATTTTAGTTGCCTCATCAAGTTCTTGTATAGTTAAAAAGCCAGTATTTCGCACAGATCGACATTTAGTATTTTTTATAAATCTAAGACACTAGGCTGTAACACGTCTTAATTTAGACCAAGATGAAAACTTATATAATAATTCAAATTCATTATTGCCATGAGTTAAAGAGCAAACAGTAGTTTTCCGTTGTTCTCTCAAAATCTCTTCTTCAGGTATTTTGACTTCATTTTCCGGTAATGGTGTCGGTAAGTGCTCTTCTTTCAACCAGATTGGTCCCTTTAACCATTCTTCATTCTTCAACAATTCAGTTGCTGTGCAACCACGAGATAGCACATCAGCGGGATTTTTAACCCCTGGACAAAATCTCCACTGAGACGGGGCTACTAATCGTTGAATTTCACGCACTCTGTTCTCTACGAAGGGCTTCCAGTTACTAGCACTTCCTTTGACCCAATAAAGGGTAATTTGTGAATCACAGAAGCATAGTATGTTTTTGACGGGAATTGAGAATAGCTGCCCAAGATAATGAGCTAATCGAGCAGCTGTTAAGGCTCCCATCAATTCAAGTCGAGGCAAAGTAAGTTTTTTGAGAGGAGCTACTCTTGTCTTTGACATAATAAATGAAGTTTCACGGGAACAAGGATCACGAAAATAAGCTACTGTACCATATCCCTTCAAACTGGCATCGCAGAAAACACAAATTTGAATAGTTTCAGGAGTTAATTTTTCAAAATTCGTAAAATATTTTCTAGGCACTTCAAAATTTTCTAAATCCTGTATTTCACTATGCCATTTCTTAAATTTTTGTGTTAAAGCATCAGGTAAAGCAGAATCCCAATCAACACCCTGCTCCCATAGTTCTTGCATTAGAAATTTAACTCTTATTATAAAAGGGGAAATAAACCCTACAGGGTCATACACCTTTGCTACAGTTTGTAAAACAATTCTCTTAGTGATAATTTCATTATCAAACCCTTCTAACAGAGATTGAAAGTCCATTCTTAACGTGTCATTATTAGTTGACCACATTATTCCCAATACCTTAGAGATATTTCCCTCATTTATTTCTTCATCAACGTTTATTCCATGTTTTTCCCACAATTTGCTTAATTCGTAAGAATTGCTTTTAAATTTTCTTAATGTCATATTGGCATATTTAAGTATTTTCACAGCACCAGACGATAAAATAAATGCTTCATTTACAGAATTAGCGCCATGAAAGAGATCATCAACATATAAGGAAGTATCAAGCATATTAACAACTTTCTCAAACAAGTCTTTATATTCTTTTATATGATGTTTAATGGTAGCTGAGAGCAAAAAGGGTGATGTTGTAACACCAAAAGTTACACGGGTCATGCGGAAAACCTTTAATAGAGGATTTTTACTATTTATATCCTCAAACCATAGAAATCTCAAAAAGTTTCTATCATTTTCTGCAACCTGTATTTGCAGAATTTTTCAATGTCACAAACAAAGGCAATTTTATGAAGGCGGAATTTCAAAATAATATCCAAAATATTAGGATTTAAATTGGGGCCTGCAAATAAACATTCATTTAAAGATTTTGCTTCTTTTTCTTTGGAAGAAGCATCAAACACTATTCTGACCTTTGTAGTGGACTTATCTGTTCTTATCACTGGTCTGTGGGGCATATAATATACACCAGTTTCATTTTTGTTTAATTCACACTCCTCTATTATACCCATTTTCTTTTGTTCCTCAAGAATTTTTTCATATTCATTTTTAAGCCATTCATTTTTAGACAGTTTTGTTCTCAAACCCTAAAGTCTATTTTTGGCTATTTCTATATTGGGTTTTAATTCATTTTTATTTTCCTTCCACAAAAATTGAATTTCATATCTTCCCTTAACAAAATTTAAACTTTCATTAAAATAATTAATAATTTCTATATCTCTCTGTGACAGAGAATCATTCTTACTATCACATATTCCAAGTGATTCTAAATCCCAAAAACGCTGCAAATCAAAACTGTCAAATTTATTGACAGATACAAAATGCGAATTAATTACCTCTGTACTATTATTATTCAATTTCCCCACTACAGTATATCCGAAAATAGTATTAGCAACATATAAATTATCACTAATTTTTTCAATGATACCTCTCTGTATTTTCCAAAAATAATCCGCTCCTAGTAATATATTAATTTTGGAATCACTTAATGAATTGTCTGCCAATTTCCAGTTTTTATACTTAATATAACTTTCAATTTCTGGTTCGCCCCTTGGGCTTTTCAAGGAAGTCGCGGTTATTAAGTCTGTAGCTAATACTTCAACATGGATGAGCCGACGAGGATTTATTTTGCTACGCAGTTCAATATTAAAAACTTCGAATTCCTCTTCTTTACCTTTATTTATGCCAAAGGCAAAAACAGTTAGCTTTTCTTTTCTTACACGGGTTAATTTTAATTCGTGGGCCAATTCTTTAGTAATAAAACTTTTTTCACTTCCGGAATCCAATAAGAGTCTGACAGTTTTTGATCTAGAATTAGATTGTGCTATTACGCAACATGTTTGCAATAACGCTGCCTGATTACTATTTTTCAAATGTGAATTCGATACTATAGTGTTCTCTACTATTTCTGGTTTCAAGTTTTTTGAAAAACAAAATAATTTGTTATGATCTGCTGCTTTACATTTTTCGCAAGGCTGCGATTTCACTCTGCACAGTGATGACAGATGAGATTTTAGAAAGCATTTATAACACCTGCCATCCTTCTTTAATCTTAACCTTTTCTCAACATCAGTTAAATTATTACATTAAAGAGAAGGATGATCATAATTCTTGCAAAATATGCATATATTTTTAACACCTACATTCAATGAATTCATTTTATTTGAAAATTTTCTGTCATTAATTTCGGCTTTATTTTTATTTACAATTACCGAAGCATTTTTATAATTAATCATACTAAGTGATTTTTCACGTGATTCAAGTTCTATTTTAAGAAAATTAATTAAATCTGTCACATCAGACTCATCCTTCCTTTTATCACTTTGCCTGTAATATTCAACTACTAGATCGTTTGGCAATAATTTTAATAAAATTGGATTCAGTAAATGACCGTATTGGCCTTTTGTCACCCCTAAATTAGATAAACTGCGAATATTTACTTCACAAGCGTCATATAGCTTTCGCAAAGCAGTTATATTTGATGAACTCCTTACACATTCTAAGTTTAGTAATTTATTCATGTGAGCATTAATAATAATATCCTTTTGCCCAAAACGTGACTTCAACATCTCTATGCAATTATCATAATTTTGCTCCGTAAGTGAAAACCCTTCAATAACATTGTACGCTTTGTCAGTTAAAAGCGTTTTCAGGTAAGTAAATTTTTCAATTTTTGTAAGATTTTCATTTAAATGGATTGAATTTTCGAAACAATCGAAAAATTCGTTCCATTTTTCTATTTGGTCACTAAATCGTGGTAAGGACAACTTAGGGAGTCTTATGGCGGAAGTTTTTGTTTGGGTTTCACTGACAGAACAATTTGAACCATTCTCTTCTATATTATTACATCTTTTTAATCTTAATTTAATTTTGCATTTGGCAGAAATTATTTGCTCGACATATTTGTCGCTGGTCGCGATATCTTTTTCATACTCTTTAATATCTACTATTAAATTTTCAATTTCTACATTTAAATTTTTTAATGCAATTTCTCTTTCACATATCATTTCCTGAATTTCGATCATTTCGTCTGATTTTGTATTTTCTATATCATCTAATAATAAATTCTCTAATTTATTAATTAGTTTTGTAACATTAGAGCGTTCCGTAGAACGCTTAGCTTTTAATTTCTCTATATTCATAGCGAGCAAATAATCAAGTAAAAAAGAAAACAAAATAATTAAAATAATTAAAATTTCTAATTTGTTTTAATCAATGTTATAAATAGTAGTAAAATTTTGCTTACCTGGTTCAATATCCAGGCACCTTTCCAATAATGAATCCGGAATTCCAGTCATTATTATTTCTGTTTCGATTTCAAATCATCTATCCAAGCTTTCAGATCCATAAATCCAAATAAATATCTAAATGTAACTTCAAGGGATTTCACTTATCCCGGGTGTCGTGCACCATGAAAAAATACTGCGCCATGAAAAAATTCGTACCATGAAAAAATGCAGAATTATATAATCACAAAACACTTCTTAATCTATAAATCTGTAATTCAAGTTTTCAATTTCAGTCACAGAATTTAGTCAGGTTGGGAGAGCTTATGTTCTTTATTACAGAAATTAAACACACGAATAAAATTACTATTTGCAGTATTTTTAAGAAGAATTCACAATTTAAAATTTATATTCAGGAGTTATTCAGGAAAAATATTGTTTCTCCATAAAGGAGCCAAGATCAAGATATGTAAATCATAACTTTTCATGTTCAAGAAAAAGAAAGTACTTCCTGTTTAAGACAGGTCGAAAAACTAAACTAAAATAAAGTAACATTCTCAAAGAGAGAAAAAAATCACCGCTCATTTGGCAAAGAGCCAACTACGAGTCGGGGGGCTGAAAGCGTGAATCGAAAGTACGATCCACGCTGAAACAAATGGTATAATATACATATATAAAAAATAAAAAAACATTTTTGGAGTGATGGGGGACGTTTCAAGCTATATTACATAATATTAAGCATTACATATATAAATGATTTATAACCCAAAACAATTTCCCAAATTTGTAAATTTCGAAAAGGGGGAAGGGACTTCCAAAACTTCCTGTTCCTTGCCTATTTTTCAATTTGTCATATAAGCAACACCCATAATCAGAAAGGAGTTTCAACAATTATACTCAAAACATAAAATGTTATATATAAATCCTCTAAACGATCAAAGTTTCAATAGATTTCGAATCCGAGAATTGAATTGAAACAAGAAAATAAAATTAATTTTATACTTATTATTATTATTTAATTTTAGTACGATGATTTTATTAATTTTTCTCGTCGTAATTTATTTTATTTTATTTTATTTTTATATTAATGCTATGACGTTAACAACTGTCAAGAAAATTAAGATTTTGAGGAATAGTTAAGATGATGGATATCCAGAGAAATTTAAATAAATATACACATATATATATGTTATAATGGTGTTATTCAATATTTACAGAAAACATTCAGGTAGAATTGCTCTTACTTTGGGTTTTAAAATCTTCATTAAAACTATCATTGTATTTGTAATCAAATTTAAACATTATTTCTTAAATTAATACTTTTTTTTTTTTTTTAATCTACATTCATACTTGCCAACCTAACCCGGAAGATTGTTAGTCCCGCCCTTTTCTGCCAATTTTTTTCACACCAGTCTTTTTTTAGAGTACTTTTCTCCTTATTTAATCGTAAATATATTTGAAGATAATTACTCTAAAAATTAAATGGTGTACAAAAAAGGGCGAGAACTAACAATCTTCCGGGTTAGGTTGACAAGTATGTACATTTTATTATTCGACTTTCTTTTAAACTTTATGGGAGTTATCAAGATTTACAAAAAAAAAAAAAAAAAAAAAAAAAAAAAAAAAAAATTAATCATTTCTGTACTTTCTAAGCCTGGTCTTCAATGAATGAGAATTTTCTTTTCTTAAAGTGATGTAAGGGAGGAGTCTAGTGTACCTCCTTGGCCATGCTCATACACCTACTGCATTTTACCATTATGCGTCACTTTAAATGCAGAAAACTGTAGTTATATTTATCATTTTTATTATATAAGTCAATCAGTCTTAAAAATCGTACATTTTTTATCAATTCCTATTGTATTTATTAAATAAAATTTACTAAAACAAAATTAAAAATGTTAATGAAAGTAAAGAAAAAAAAAATGGTTGATAAATTAAAAAAAGCAATGAAAATGTATGTCAAAATATACTTCATTTTGTGACATGATCAAAATAAATATCTTTGAAAGCTATATTAAAATGTTGTTTTTTGAAGAAATGGATACAAAATAAATAAGCATTCTGTGTGCCTAAATATCACAGCAAAGGAAAACGAAATAACTATATTTAAAAAATCTCATAGTAAAATGTATTATCTTGTCTTTTCTTCAACCCATCTCATAATTGGAAGATATATTTCTGGCAAAAGCGCGTTTGGCTACATAGGTTTCCGCCAATGCTCTGCGCGGTTGAGTGGTCCTAAATATGCTGGCGGGATCTTGTAAAATATTCCCTTTTTCTCCTATGGGGGGGGGGGGGGTAACTCTGTTCCACATTATCACAGGGAAACAAATTTTTGGTATCTGTATGTGCTACGTGTACCCAACATTCACTGTAGAAAAGATTTACGAAGTGTCCCCATTTTCCCCTTTGGAGTTGCTGGAAGGGGAGTAAAAAACACGTTTCATATTATAATCCTTTTCTAATTTATCTCAGAAAAGCGATTTTTTAGTGTATGGATTGCTTATAAAACATTCTATAAATGGATTTTGTTAAATTTCCCCCTTATCCCTTTGGTCGAGGTGGGGCGGGGGGAGGCAAAAATCACGCTTCTTAGCGACACTTCACTTAAAATTATCTCAGGAAAATAATTTTTTCGTATACGGATGTGCTATGCGTACCCAATACACACTATAAAGTGATTTTGCGAAATATCCACCTTTCCCTTTGAGGTCGAGAGAGCAAAAAACACGTTTCCATTATAATTCTGCTCTGAATTATTTTAGGAATGTGAATGCGTGAGTTAATTATGTAAACTCAATACACACTATAAAGGATTTTTGCGAAAATTTCCATTTTTTTTCGGGGGGGGGGGAGCAAAAGACGGAAATTGTGACGGATATATATATATATATATATATATATATATTATATGTATGAGATTTTTATATTAATGAGTAAGTTATATGTATTTTGAGAATTTATTTAAGTATAATAACCAGCAAAGAGGGCAACGTCTGCTAATCTTGAAATAAAATAAAATATGAAATAGTTCAAAAATTCATCACCAAGAAGAATGGCGTCGTATTCAATATTTTTAAACGAAATATCTGAAATTAAGATATGGATTTAAAATGTTTTTAATCGTTTCGAAACGTATTACAAATCATATTCATTGTCACGTCTAAACGAGTTAAATCACATTACTGCATTCTCAACTGTAACTCTCAGTATATCAGGAGGAATATGACGGTTAAGTCGGTATATCGCCTCTTTCAATTCTGCTAAACTGCGTATGTTACTGCCATAAACAGTTCTTTTGGGATAACTTCATTGCAAGAAATCAAGAAGTTGAGATCTGATGGCCCCAATAGCCAAGAAATGAGAACTTTTCGGCCTATAAGTAGTCATCCGTGAAATGCTGCTTAATCCGAGAGGACGAACTGAAGACTGGGGTATTTAAAAAAAAAAAAAAACTAGGGATATTTAATCCACTATTATACAGTGACTTGCCAAATCACTAGGGACACTTGGAAGTATTTTTCAAGGCTTTTAAATAATCAAGATAAAACAATGTGCCCATTAAACAATTTTTATTACATTCAATAATGTTTATTTTATAAAATGAAATGAAATTTAAAAGAATGAAATGCAGTAACATATATATAAACAAAAAAAAAAAAAAAAACATTATACACGTATTCATAAATTTCTGATATTTTATTACGTTACCGTTCTGCAATTTTCCTGCTGCTAATTTATTTGCTGACTAAGTATTTGAGTCATATTTTGTTTTTATTGCTTATTTTAACTTGTTTTATGTTTTTTAGGCCAATTTTTGGTACTAATTTATATATTTTTCATACGTTTTAGAGTGGAAAATGATCACACACACACACACAATATTTCTTCTAAGAGAAAAAAGAAGAAGAAGCTGTCCTTATGCACACGGATCATTCAATTTTTAAATATCCAACTTAATAGATGTATAAAAGTCTGTAACAGGTCAAATCAAATTTGATTCCCAAGAAACCAAACCAACTTTTATCCAAAAAAAGGGCAGATATCGTTAAAAACATATCACAATTCCTCAATCTGATTGTAGAATCTGAGACTTATGCCTTGAAAACCGTAAAAAAAAAAAGTTCTTCTCATCTGCCCAAACTAATACAGGACAAAGACATTATCGTCTTGATTTTTTTTTTTTTTTTTTTTTTTTTTTAATGTAAAAAAAGAAACTAGTTTCCTTTTCACAATTCATGCAAAGGAAACTAGCCGAAGAGGATTTGATGGGCCGACACGCGATCCAAAAACACCGAGTTACAGAGGCTATGAAGGAAAAACGATTGGTTTGGGTCAAGGAACTTCGAAATTTGACTGTGGAGGAATGGATTAAGGTAGAAAAATATCAAGCGATGTTTTTTGATACACCGAGATAATACATAGTAGATCGTCTTTTCCCACTACTCCAGTAATGGTGGCCTGACGGAGTAGAATTCAAATTTATGCATGACTCTGCACTGTTTGGCTTACTCTGGTAGTTTCCTTGAAATAAACCCAATTCAGAACATGTGAGAGATTGCCAAAAGAAGGATTGCAAAAGAGGTCATCACCAATGTGACCCAACTGATAAAGACAATTATATCTTGCATCCTGATCCTTAAATTAAAAAAAAAAACATGAAAAAGTGCATCGAGAACAAGCCCATAACAATCGAGGCAGTTATTAGGGCAAAAGGTGAAACAACAGATTATTAGAAATTCGTAAACATATATACTTTATTTTTAATAAATATATTATTTCTTTTAATTTCTTTATTTAATTTTATAAAATAGACATTATAGAATATGATAAAAATAGTTTCATGGCCACATTTCTTTATTTTGATCAGTGTCTCATTTTTTATTTCTCTTTCTTTCCTAAAAAATAACAAACCTCATTTTTACAAATTTTATCATCACTTTTCTCAAACTCTAGGTTAGAGACGTTATTGATTCGCAATAATGAAAACTTATGACAAAGAGGATCAATTTTAACTTAACACGTTGAATGACGTATAAAGCGCATTTGCATAAATCACATTTGCATTCTTCCTGCTATAGGATAATTCAAGTGATTGCGGTTTTGCATAAAGAGTTTCATCTTATAAATGATTAAAACGTTTCAAATCGATATTTTTATATCTAAGGGTTGAATTCAGGTTTTGAACATCCCAAATTAGTGACCACTAAAAGAGAGATTTCAGGAATTCCATACACTTTTCTGAGATATTTGCGATCACAAATTTTCTCATCGCCAATTTGTGGTTTTAAGTTTGAACCTGACAATTACATTTTTTTTTAACAATTTTGCATACAGCGCAATTTTTACCCTAATAGTAAGTTTTTTAGCTAAAAATACCATGACTAAACTATTACCATGTTTGGATAACGTTTTGTCCAGTAGTTTCTCTTTTATTGCCATTTTAAAGTGAAACATTGATTATAACTACTAACTACAAAATAAAAAATAGTAAAACTGCACAAGTGGTCTGGTATTAAAATGTAACCAGTAAAATACTACTTTGAATTAACACTATAAAATGCAAAAACCAAGCAAAAATTTTTTCGCCGCTTTGTCTGCAGCCCCCGTATCTACTTTATTTGCCTCAAGAAGGGTCGGGATTTCTTTCGACCCAAAGAAATGTTATGTGATTTTTGCATTTTATGGTATTAATTCAATTTTTTGTACTGATTACTAACTATCTTGTGTGTATGTATATATATATATACGTACATTATACCATAAAAATTACTAAAATATACCATTTACTAAACAACTTACAAATTAAACACAGACCATATGGTTATTTTATAATACGGATTTAAATTCTCTCCTGGACAATTTAAAAAACTTCAAAACACTTTGTTAATTTTCTATGATAAAATATTACCTTTCGAAAGATTAAAGAATTATAAACATTTTAGCAAGATAAAATATTTTTCTTATTGTTTATTGCATGTTTTCCTTTAAAATACTCATATGAAAATTTTTTTAAAGGTTAAAACA
The DNA here is from genome assembly GCA_963930645.1 of Salticus scenicus. Taxonomy (NCBI): domain Eukaryota; kingdom Metazoa; phylum Arthropoda; class Arachnida; order Araneae; family Salticidae; genus Salticus; species Salticus scenicus. The sequence goes on from OZ005655.1 coordinate 138,341,134, forward strand.
TTGAAGTACTAAAAGATTTATTGCTTCAATTCTAAGTATTTATAGTATAATTTATTATTATTATAGTTTATTATTAATAATAATCTTTTAAAACACTGAATTTTTTAAACATTATTTTATTAAAATTTATTTAATGGCTTCTCTGAATTAATATAAATATCAAAAATTTTACTTAATGGTTCTTTTCAAAAATAACTCATATAAATAATGAAACTTTTAATAATTTTATTTCCTTTAATCTTGCTCTATATCATTACTTAACTAAATTTTAACAAAAGCATTATTCTAGACGTATGTTTATCATGCTAAATCTTCTTTCATTACTTTAAAATGTAGATAAAAGTTTTATTTTGTTCGAAAAGAAAATACATTTTTTCTTTTACTTTTTTTTAAACAAAAATGTTCAGTCTCCCATAAATTAAAATTCCAGACACATGTTTCAATGTAATTACCTTAGATTTCTCTTAAACAGCTTAAAGTTTTCAAAACCTTTGAATATACTTTATAAATATGCAATAAATAAAAAAAGGTCAAATTATTTTTGAAAAAAGTTAAAAGTTTTTTCTAAAATAAAGTATTTTAGATCTTTTAAAAATTGCATTTATGAAGCTTTTAAACTTGTATGTTGCGACATGAGTTCTGAGATGGTAAAATACATAACTACAGATCTCTTTTCTGGGGGTTATACAGAATGTACGACCAATTCCATAATAACGTAAATATATATATATATATATATATATATAAAATATTTACTAATTAATTTGTATCTAATCAGTCAAAAACCTTGTTTAAAAATCTCTAAGACTTTTTATGATACAATACTGAATTTTTTTATGTCCCTGATAAATAAATGGAACATATTTCACTTGCTTGAAATATTTTTGGTACGTGGGCTGTGTAAAAATTTAAATTTTATAATTCTGAAACTTGGAGTTATGTAATTCAAATTAATTTTTGAGGGCTTAAAAATGAATTTATGAAAGACAAATTAATAGTTGACAAATTGAATTTGTAAAATTCTAAAATTTATGAGGCTTTTATGTATATTATTTTACACATCTCTCTAATACATATACTTATAATCAATATTTATGGACTAAAAGCTGAAGTCAATTTTTTTTGGACACCGTGTCTAATTAGGGATCTGTCCAGACTTTTCAGACAGCGTCCTCTTTTTGTGAAACTGCGAAAAATGTCATTTTGCAAAATAAAATTATGATTTATGTTTCATTTTAGACAATGACAACTCACTTTTATAGAACTAAATTTACATATGTGCATATATGCCCTTTATAAATTAGCAATTGATTTCAGCTGTTCGTTCCATGGAAAATTAGTTTTAATAAAATAGCCACACACTCCACATTTCCCGTATTCCTATTGGTTGAACTAAATTCGGTCCCTCTCCTATATATACGAGAGCACTTCTCCAGATTCAGAATTCTTTTTGGACTGAAGACGGTAGGCTTAAGGCTACCGAAACAGCTGTATGCATCGCAAATATTTTTCTTTTGGCGTTTCTGACGTAGTAGTTTATTCGGGTTTTAATATTCCAACGCCAAGTCTCCTGTTATTATTATTGATTTATCAAAGATCTGTTTTTAAGGGGAAATTTTTTGTGAAGGGTCCTTTTTCAGGATAAACAATTTTGTGAAGGGTCCTTTTTCATGATAAACGATTTTGTGAAGGGTCCTTTTTTAGGATAAATAATTTGTGAAGGGTCCTTTTTTAAGATATTAAATTTTGTAAAGGGTCCTTATCGCCTCTGGACAGAGCCCTGATAATACATTAAACACTGTAGAGTTATAGTGTAGCCATGTTTCTTGCACCTGGTATTGTGAACAATTCCAAAGGCTTGGAGGGGTGACAAATTTACCGACAGATTGGGATTTGGTAAATTTTTAGTCATTCGGCATTCCCTTGTCGCTGTTTTCTTTCAACCACAAGGGTTATCACCCCTATTATAACACCGGATTCGTTGAGTCAGTACTTGTGCAGAGACTCCCATGGTCGCAAGAGACGTGGTTGAAGAATAGGTGAGTTCCTAGAAATTCCTAGTAGTGGGATTATTGTGTTATTTTTCAATTCAATCATAAAAACACAAAGCAGTTTAATTCATGTCATAAAAAAGTTACCATTTTATAATATTTTAAAAAATATTACACTTTAAAAATAAAGAACAGCTTTTGTTGTTTTATCAATATTACTTGTTACAATTTTAAAAGCTCCTATTTCTTACTAATTCATTAAAAAATAATGACATATTTGCACAACTAAGTAGATATAATTGAAAATATACTTAATTAAAAAGAAAAAGAAATAACTGAAAACCAACATAACAAAAGATTATACTCTTTATCACTTAAAATACCATCTTTTACAAAGAAATAACAAAGAAATTCCAAAATGCTATCACTGAAATTTGTTTAACCTCCTAAAAGCTTTATTCATCCTTTTTAAAAAGTAACTAAAAAGGCTTTTTGTGTAAAAATGAAAATGGGATTCTTTTCTTTTACTTTGTGGCGTTCAACTGCACATAAAATCTAATTCAACGCACATCTTTCTTTACGATTGTTTTGAACTACTTTTGTACAGCCAAAAGTTTTCAAAACAATCAGCTATCATCATTTAATATGAAACAAAGATTTTAAGTTATCTTTGGAAAAAATAAATTGTAAAAATGTTTCAGTTGGGTAAAAGGTTTCACAGACTTTGTTTTCTTTTCGTTTTACTTTCCGAATACATACTATGTAAAGAAAGTGTTGCAATCTTGAAAAAAAATCGACATTGGGATTTTGGTGTATCTATACGTTTTAAGATTCTCTGAGTTCATTTTTGCTATTTTTACGATAATGTGTGCATATTTGTGTATGCATGTGTGCGAATGAACACGATAGCATCTAAAAGCTTTGTTCGAATGAGCTAAAAGTTGGTATGTATGTTATGGGTCACAGTAATACAAACACTATTGAACCCATATTGACGAATTTAACACTAATAGTGTTTTTTTTTTTAAGGGACGCGAAGAAAAATCCTTTTTCATAACGGCCTATGGGCTCAAATTATTTAAAGTGCGATAGCGTCTTCATGCCTAATTCGATTGAGCTAAGCGTCTAAACTGTCTAACACGAATGAACTGAAAATTTATATAGATATTATAGATCACCATCACACGAACAGTATAAATTTTGGAGAATCTAGCACTTACAGTTTTATTTACAGGGACACAACAAACAATTCTTTGTCATTATTGCTCAAATTATTTAAAGTGCGATAGTGTCTGAATGCCTTATCCAATTCAGCTGAAAATTTATATACTTGTTATAAGTCACATTCGCACGAGCTGTACAGATTTTCGTAAATATATAACTTTACAAGGACACAACGAAAAAATATTTATCATTGTGAGCAATAGGCTGAAATTATTTTAAATGTAATAGCGGTAAATTAAGCAACATACTATATGGAGAAAAATACTCAAACTCGTAATTTTCTCTGTTGTTTAATTAATGACATCTCTTACTTTTATTTACTTAATGTTCGGAAAATCGAATGGAATCACTCCAGATTTTTTTCCTTTTAAGTTCATGCCCTTTATATATATCTTTTAGCTGCTGATATCAAATAAATTATTTTTAATGAAAAATTAATTGAAATTAAATGTAATAGTTTTAAGTTTTTTTTTTTTTTTTTTTTTTTTTTCTTCTTCTTTAAATGTTTTTAAACTGTTAGTTCTAAAAAATTGCTGATTCTAAAAATATTTTAAAGTTAAATTCGTGTAATAAATAAGTTTAATTTTTGTACATAAAACTTCATTAATATATATACATGTATATATATATGTGTGTGTGTGTGTGTGTGTGTGTGTGTGTTTCATATTTCGAGAAATAAACACATATTATTAAATTTAGTGATAAATGAATTCTTAAAATATTTCTTTCAAATAAATAAAATAAAAAAAGGCATAAACAATAAGAGATACAGTTTTATTATATTTTGCATTTCCATTTAATTATAAGAATAATAATTCTTTCTCCTTGAGCCTAATCAGTCGGCATTTACTTCACATTTTTGTTTGAAAAATTTTAAAACAATTTCAAAAATGGCTATTAGGCACATAGCTGAAAAGAAAAATGCAGCATTTTTAATTTTCAAGAAATTTTTGGTTTGGATCATATATTTGCTACCCTGATTAAATTAAAATAATATTTAATTTAATTTAAAAAATGACTTTTCTGAAGTAAACACCATAAATTAAAAAAAAAAAAAAAAAAAAAAAAAAAAAAAAATCACAACAGTTTTTTCAGGTCAAAGCAACAGCACGTCCATTCATCAGGTGAAAAAACTAGGCACGAGTGCATTATTAAAGCAGGAACTACTCACTCTTCGCCTACTAAGAAATTTAAGTTAACTTCAGCCTCTGCCTTTCTCTAAAATCTCATTTGTTAAACTTTGAAGTAGTGCTGCTATCTACCGAACAGAAAAGAAGCAAAAGTTTAAAAATAGATTAAACAGAGGAAAATATATTGAAAAGTTATTGCACAAAAATTGTTAAACGTTTTGTTTCACTGCGAAACCAATAGGCGTTAAAGGGTTAACCAAATAACATAAAGTTTGGTAAACTTTATATATATATATGTATGACGCTGTTTTAATTTAATTTAATTAAACTTGGTAGCTTCTTCTGCTAATAACGCAAAGAACATTTCTCCACTTTTCGAGGGACGTCCTTTTATACTCCAGACTAACGAGGCGTGGCGTTAAATTAACACACAAGCGTTTTTGACTTGCACATGTTTGTTTTTTGCACAATTAATATAATTTCCCCCGAATTACTCAAATGTATACTTTAAAGAGAATTTTTTACATCCCATCCTTGAAAGCCATATGTTACGTTATCAAATTTGTAAGGTTTGTGCTCCGGCTTCAACTGAACTCACTGTAAGAAATGATTAATTTAAGAGACAATAAAGAAACTTTAGTTATAAAATCATTCAAAATTTATTCTACCTTAGAATAAGAATGTAGTGGAGGATTCAAGGAACTCACGAAATTTTTACTTAAATAAATTAAAACTTCTATAAATAAGCAATGCTCACCACTTGTGACTTTAATATACTCCTAACTTCAGAGAGTGCTTTTAACGTTGAGACAACTTCCAGAACGTACAGTTACACTGCGACTTGATCTCATCCAAAACTAGCCCTTGACATTCCCTTGTCACGGCCGACCAACATCCGATCCGATTCCGCAATATTAACAATTAAAAAACGCTATCCACCAACTCATCACTTAATATTCACTACTGCATAAACCACAATATCTCGTAATCCTCTGTTCGATACACCACGCTTCACGACGAAATTACCACACTATTTAAATTCCCACAAAATAGGTATCACCATTCACTTCATTTAACCTATCCAGGGCCTGTTTGCCGAATAGACTCGTGAAGCCCGAGCTTATTCAAGAATTTACAAGGGGGGCCCCCCAACTTCACTTTTTAAGATAATTTTTTGTCAAAAACTGTTTTTTTTTATTTTACTAACATTAAATTTTTAACCAGAACAAGCTGTGAAAATATAGTCAGATTTGTTTTTTAATATTCTTTATTAGACCTAATATAGAGAAAAATGAATAAAATAGGGGTATTTTTTAGAGGACAGAACGATATAGATATAGGTAGGCAGTCTTGAGTTTGTTTATAAAAGAGTATTTAAAATGACATATTACTTTCTATTTATTTATTTACTTTGCATTCATACTAATACATTTCATGTTTTCTAAATATGAAGCCCATAATTATGGAAGACCCGTGTACCTAGGGCCATCCCACTTCATTTGAATAATATTTAGTTTTAAGTTTAAATACTCAATTGGGCGAGTAACAACAACAATTACTACATTTACAACCACTTTGAAACCATTGAAGAGAAATCTTTTACAAGTTACACGTAGAAAAAGAATTTACATGGTTCGAAGTAAAATTTTGCAGCTCATCTCTTTTACTATTTTACAAAGGTAAGTCAAACATTTTTCTTTCATTTCTAGTGTATAATTTTTCCTATTATAGTGAGTAATAAATGAGATATTTAATTAATCCTTTCTGTATGTGGGTTTTTTAGTGGAAGGCATTTTTAATGAAGTTATCGAAACTTGTACCTAGGGCCATGGATGATCCTAGGTACAATTGCAACTATATTCTTCATGTTGTTACAATTTAATTGAAAAACTTTTATAATTAAATGAAGGATATTGTTTTATGTGGGTTATTACTTCAACCCACCATCAGTCATAAGCTTCAACCGTTGGGCAGAGGTGTGTTTGGACCTTTTAAGGAATACTACAGTACAGACTGTAGTAATTGGATGCTGGCAAAACCTAGAAAACTAATCACTATATATGACGTTGCTGAAAATGTTGACAAGTCATATCCGTCGACCTTTACTCCTATGATCATTCTATCAGGTTTTCGTGCACCTGGCATACGGCCAGCGAATGAAAACATATTCACTGAGGATGAATATTTAAGCTCAAATGTGACCGACAGACAAGAGGGAAGCTCTCTCCATAAATTTCCAAAAACAGGTTTTCTTCGGGAAGAAAGTGAACAACAATGATGGAACTGAATGTTTCTGTTTCAAGTCCTGTTGAAATATTGAAACCTTCAACATCTAACATCTTTTCGTGTGTCATGTTTATGCTTGAACAGGTACAACCTTTTCCTAAAGCAAAACCTCGTACAGAAATTACTCAAAGAAAAGATGAGACCGAAAACCAGGAATAAATGTATTACTTGACATTGTTTCTTTTATAAAATACTAGCAGGCAACGCCCGCTTCGCTGGTCCCTATTTTTAAATGAATCACTATAATGAATTCTCAAAATTGCATTAATTTTTATCACATGAAAAAAAAGAGAAACAAAATCTGAGTAGGAAAAATGTCGCACCGGGTTCTCACTGCCTTCGGAAAAAATTCCCAAAATGCTCTAACTCTTATTTCTATTATTTTCCCACTTCGCCCCCCCTCCTGTCTATCCTAATAATTTTACAAATTTGAAAATATCCGCAATCGATTTGTAAGTATCAAAAACCTCTATGCACCAGTTTTGAACGATATATCTCTATTTTTATTTTTTTACCGCTCTACTCCCCCCCCCTCCCAATAATTTTAAAAATTCGAAAATATCCGCAATCGATTTGTAGGTATGGGAAACCTCTATGTACCAATTTTGAATGATCTAACTCTATTTTCTTTTTTTTTTTTGCCCCTCTGCCCCCCCTTCCCGGCCCTCCTAATAACTTTACACTTTCGAAAAAATCCCCATTCGACTTGCAGGCCTCTAAAATCTATCTGTACCGATTTTGAACGGCCTAACTGTATTTCTATTTGTTTTTGACCATAGCCCCCCCTTTCCGCCCCACCTAATAATTTTAAAAATTCGAAAGTATCCGCAATCGATTTGTAAGTATCGAAAACATCTATATACCAATTTTGAACGATCTAACTCTATTTTTATTTTTTTGCCCCCCCTCTCCCCTCCCCCTTTCCCGGCCCTCCTAATAACTTTACACTTTCGAAAATATCCCCATTCGACTTGCAGGCATCTAAAACCTAACTGTACCAATTTTGAACGGCCTAACTGTATTTCTATTTGTTTTTGCCCCATAGCCCCCCCCTTGCCGCCCCCCTTCCCGCCCCCCTTCCCGCCCCTCCTAATAATTTTACAAATTCGAAAATATCCGAAATCGATTTGTAGGTATCGAAAACCTCTATATACCAATTTTGAACGATCTAACTCTCTTTTTATTTTTTGCCCCCCTCTCTCCCCCCCCTGCTGCCCCACCTGGGGGCTGAATTTCTAAAATTCCAGAAATTGGTTTTTAGATATTTGCATCAGCTATATTTTAGAGCAAAAACTTCACGCATATCTATTTTTTTGTTTGAGATATATAGGATTATGCGAAATCACGTTTTCATGCATGTGAAATCACGTTTTGCCCCCCCGCCCCCCTTGGGGACCGAATTTTGAAAATTCCAGAAATTGGTTTTTTGACATTTGTATTAGCTATATTTTAAAGCAAAAATTTTACGGATATCTGTTTTTTTGTTTGAGATATGAAGGATTTTGTGAAATCACGTTTTGCCCCCCCCCTCCCCCCTTGGGGGCGAATTTTGTAAAATCGCTTCTTAGTGGATGCCTACGTCATATCCGAAATCGATTTGTAGGTATCGAAAACCTCTATATACCAATTTTGAACGATCTAACTCTCTTTTTATTTTTTGCCCCCCCTCTCCCCCCCCTGCTGCCCCACCTGGGGGCTGAATTTCTAAAATTCCAGAAATTGGTTTTTAGATATTTGCATCAGCTATATTTTAGAGCAAAAACTTCACGCATATCTATTTTTTTGTTTGAGATATATAGGATTATGCGAAATCACGTTTTTACGCATGTGAAATCACGTTTTGCCCCCCCGCCCCCCTTGGGGACCGAATTTTGAAAATTCCAGAAATTGGTTTTTTGACATTTGTATTAGCTATATTTTAAAGCAAAAATTTTACGGATATCTGTTTTTTTGTTTGAGATATGAAGGATTTTGTGAAATCACGTTTTGCCCCCCCTCCCCCCCTTGGGGGGCGAATTTTGTAAAATCGCTTCTTAGTGGATGCCTACGTCATAGAAAGAACATTGTCACAAAATTTCATGCTTCTAGGTCCAGGGGTTTGGTCTGGGCGTTGATAGATCACCCCCTCACTCACTAACTCACTCAGGAAGTGTTCTTTTATATATATAGATATAGTATTTCGGTTTTGGGGAATTGAAAAAAAGTGGCCCTAGGTAAAATGAGGTACAATGAGGGTGTTGTACCTAGGGCCACATGTGAAGTTTATTTAGAAATCTTCTATTTTACGGGATTTATTATTGTATGTATTTATATTAATCTCAATTGGAAGTAATTAATCCTAAAGATATGTATATATCAGTTTCATAATTTTAAACAGGTCAAGGGCTCTGTTTTCGGGCGTTGAAAAAAAGCGGCCCTAGGTACACGGGTCTCCCTTGTAGTTTGAAATGAAAATAAGTTTTAATTTGAATAAGATTTAAGTATTTAACGTTTGATATTGTCTAAAATTATCTGTAGCATCCACACTACCATTCTGCTATCAGGATGTTTTATATTTCTTTTTCCCTGACAAAGTATCTATTACATTATTAGGTATTGTGTAATTACATGAAATTTGTGTGTATTTGAATGCCATTTCCTTTTTGCACCGTGTCAAATTAACTTAGAATTATCATTATGTGTTAAATAATTATTGTTCTGACGTCGTTTACATAAAAATTAGACTATATTAACTTAAAAGTTTCTTTTTACTTCTATTACCCTACTTCCGTAGGTAATGGAAGTATTGTATTCGGTCTGAAAATTCGTGAAGGATTTCAATGCATGTTTCTCATATCAGCTGTTAACCAGCGAACACCTGTCATGACGTCAGATGTGACGTAACTGTATTACGTAATCAACGGCGCATCTTCGCTCCCTGAGAGAGAGATGTTTATAAGAGTCTGTACGAGAAAGCTTTGCTAAGCGAGCGGCAAGAAATGCCAGCATTATGTTATTCTACTTTTCTATATATTATTAAATGTTGTGATTGTTCAAAAGACTCTGCTTTTCACTCTGTGGACCCATTTATACCAACAATGGTTATGGGCCCAGAGACACGCATCTTACTGCGGACTTTTTAAAAATTTAAATTAACATTCGTTAAAACGAAAGTGCGACTTACTGTTAAGCCTAAGGGCTGAAATCGAAAGTATTTTTGATTCTATTTTTATAACGAAGCTATTATAGCTTATTAAATATGTCGCAAATATTAAATATAGAAAAGTTATCGAAAAACAATTTTGACACCTGGAAGCTGCAGATAGAAGCTGTTTTAATCAAAAATGATCACTGGAGTTATGCTAACGGAACGAAAATTAAGCCCGATGAAGGCGCCGAAGGTGAAGAAAAATGGCTCGAAATTGACCGGAAAGCTAGAGCCGATTTAATCCTAGCAATTACCCCAAGTGAGTTGTGTCATATTAAACATTGTACCACCTCAAATGAAGTATGGAATAAATTAAAAGAAGTTTACGAATCGAGAGGACCGGCAAAGAAAGCCACCCTGTTGAAGCAGCTACTCTTTAAGAAAATGACTGACAGTGAAAATATGTCCGATCACCTCAATATTTTCTTCGATATAGTGGACAAGCTAAAAGAAATGGACATTGAAGTAGCCGAAGACCTATTATCAATTTTGCTCTTATACAGTATTCCTGACAGCTATGAAAATTTCAGGTGCGCCATAGAAGCAAGAGATGAATTGCCGCAGCCTGAAGCTCTGAAAATTAAAATGATGGAAGAATACGAGTCAAGAAAAAATAAAAAGAATCAAGAATCATCAAATGCGTATTTTACGACTCACAAGAAAAATCTTCCTGAAAAGAACAAAAGAGAAATCTTAAAGCCTGTGCAGAACAAGAACACATATGGCGAAAGAAATTATGCAATCTTCAAATGCAATTTCTGTTCAAAAGTAGGGCATAAAGCCTCAGAATGCAGAAAGAAGATCTCAGACAGAAAATTCACTTCATCGAATAAATACAAGGATAGATCTTTTATGGTTGAAGATAGTACAGAGTTCACGATGGCAGCCAGTAACTCTTTCCAAGAACATTCCGAGTGGTGTCTCGATAGCGGTACGACATCCCATATGGCTCATGACAAGAATTTGTTTATAGATTTCGAACCTAGAATTGGATCATTTATAAAATTAGCTGTAGATGAAACAGCGGAGATCACAGGTGTTGGAACAGTCAAATTAAAAGTTCCCGGTAATCACGGTGTAACCAATTTAAAGTTAACAAATGTTTTGTGCGTTCCAAAACTGAAATGCAATTTAATGTCTATATCAAAAGCTACATCAAACAACTGCCGAGTTGTATTTACCGAAAAATGTGCAAAAATCACGGAGCAGGACGGTTCTCTGATTATAAGTGCTACGAGAAAAGGTGATTTATATTTTTTTCAGCCGCATGTGGATATCGCTGCAACAACTCAGGTAAGCAACTTTCATAAATGGCATTTAAAATTAGGACATTTAAATGAAAAAGATTTAAAATTATTAAAATCTGAAAATATGTTAAGAGATTTAAATTTTAATGAAAAAGATTCCTTAAAAGATTGTAAAGTATGTATTAGGTCTAAACAAACTGTGAAACCATTTTGTAAAGAAAACAAATTTCATAGTGATGAATTATTAGAAGTAGTTTATTCTGATTTATGTGGCCCTATAAATGTTAAATCCCATGGCGGATCACGTTATTTTATTACTTTTTTGGATGATAAATCTCGTTACATTGAAGTAAATTTTCTAAAAACAAAAGACGAAGCTAAGTACGCGTTCCGGAGATATAAAGCAGCAGTCGAAAATCGATTAGGAAAAAAAATTAAAATACTGCATACTGATAATGGATTGGAATATTGTGGCGAAGAATTCAATAAATATATTGAAGAATGCGGTATTAAACGCGAATTTTCATCGCCAATGACCCCTCAGCAAAATTCTAGAATTGAAAGACAAAATCGTACATTATGCGAAATGGCGAGGTGTTTATTAACGCAATCAAACCTTCCAAATACATTCTGGGCCGAAGCAGTAAATTGCGCTGCATATATTAGAAACAGATGTCCCACTAAAGGAATTAAAGAAAACAAAACACCTTTCGAATTGTTTTTCGGTTATAAACCAACTGTTAACTATTTTAAAATTTTCGGACAGAAATGTTTTGTTCTAAATAAAAAATCAAAAGGGAAGTTTGAAGCTAGGTCACACGAACATATATTCGTTGGCTATTCAAATGAATCACGCGCTTACAGATTATGGAATAAGGATACTAGAAAAATTGTCATAAGTCGTGATGTTCGATTTATAGACGAATTTGAAATAAATGATTCAGCCACTACTGATCAATTAGAATTAATTTTTCCGTCTGAGAATAAATGCAATGATCGTAATATTAAAAATGAAACTCCTATTCCTACTCAAACCGCAAACAGGGGGGAAAACAGCGGATCGATTTCCTATCCCCCTGAATGCAACGGAGAGAGTTTCTCTTTTTGGAAAGGGGGGGAAGGCTCGCTTTCTGAAGGGGGGAACGTAGAAGATGTGAGTGGAGGGGAGGAGAGTGCTCACGATAAATGTAAACAAGAGAAAGGGATTGATAAAAACAATCCTATTTTTAAACGCGGTCCAGGCCGACCTAAAAAAAGTAAAAGTTGGAACTTTCAAAACTCTCATAAGGAATGTATTACAGATACGAAATATAAAGATGAAACTTCTCAATTAGCTGATAACTCATTTAATGAAATTAATCCCAGCGTAATCGACGCGTTAAATGGAGAGTATGCTAAAAATTGGGAGAACGCGATGAAATTAGAATATGATTCTTTAGTTAAGCAAAACGCTTGGGAAATTGTAGATAGACCAAAAGATAAAAAGGTAATTGGGTGTAAATGGGTTTTAAAAACAAAATTTAAACCAAATGGTCAAATTGAAAAATTTAAGGCCAGATTGGTTGCCAAAGGGTGTTCACAGAAACAAGGTATAGATTTTGAGGAAAATTTTTCACCAGTAGCCAGATTAAGTTCTATAAGAACTGCAATCGCGTATGCTATCCAGAATGGTTTCACAGCATACCAGTTAGATTTCATTATGGCATATGTTAACGGCAATTTGAATGAAGAAATTTTTATGGAACTTCCTGAATTTTTTGAAAATGATATACATGAAAATAAAGTGTGTTTATTAAAGAAGTCTTTGTATGGGCTTAAGCAGTCAGGAAGACAGTGGTTTAAGAAATTAGATGAGAAACTGAGAAAAATGAAATTTAACCCTTTGAATTCCGACAAATGTGTCTATTACTCAAAATATCCTTTTGATGCTATTATAATCGTCTATGTCGACGATTTAATTTGTCTCACTAAAAGTGAAGAGCACTATTTTGATATAAGAAATAAATTAGCAGAATCTTTCAAAATGAAAGATATGGGCCTTCTGCATTATTGCTTAGGCATTGAATTTAATCAAGATAGGGACAGCATCACTATAACACAAAAGAAATACATTGAAGATTTATTAAATAAATTTAATATGGAAGATTCTAGAGTGGTGAATACACCTTTAGATAACAGTGTAAAATTAACTAAACAAATGTGTCCAAATACAGAAGAAGAGAAATCATATATGTCAAAAATTCCTTATAGACAATTAATTGGTTCTCTTATGTATCTGTCGGTTGCTACTAGACCAGATATCACCCATGCTGTAAATTATTTAAGTCAGTTTAATAACAATCCAGGAAAACCTCACTGGATAGCTGCTAAAAGAATACTAAGGTATCTCAATGGCACTAGAAATTTAGGAATCGTGTATTACAGAGACGATAAACCATTGACAGCATTTGTTGATGCCGATTGGGCATCGGATATAAATGATAGAAAATCATATACAGGATACGTCTTTAAATATGCCGGTGGACCTATTTCTTGGGAATCTAGAAAGCAGCGAACCGTTGCTCTATCCACAACAGAATCTGAATATATGTCTCTGTCTGAATCCGCAAAAGAGACAATTCATGTTAGAAATTTCTTAAAAGAATTGGATCCTGAAATTGTATCAAGTCCAACTGCAATCATGTGCGACAATCAATCTGCACTGAGATTAGTAAAAAATCCTGTTCATCACAATCGATCTAAGCACATTGACATTCGTCATCATTTTGTGCGAGAAGTTTACAATAATAAACTAATAGACATTAAATATATTTCATCAGATGAACAACCTGCAGATATTTTAACAAAAAGTTTAAATGCATATAAACATGAAAAATGTTGTGATATTATAGGACTTAATACTCAGGACTGATGAACTTAAAAAAATATATATATATAAACTGTGTTTTCATTAAGAAATTAACTGCTTATATTTTACGTATTTTATTTTATAATATTAACCATAATTATTTGCTTATAATTCTATTTCTTTACTAACACTTTTCTTATTTTAAGTAACTCTTGCATAAAAATAACTTTCTGTAATTTTTAATATGCTATTATAATGCATAAATGTGTTTTATTTTCGAAACATTTATTGAAAAAGGGGGAAATGAAGGATTTCAATGCATGTTTCTCATATCAGCTGTTAACCAGCGAACACCTGTCATGACGTCAGATGTGACGTAACTGTATTACGTAATCAACGGCGCATCTTCGCTCCCTGAGAGAGAGATGTTTATAAGAGTCTGTACGAGAAAGCTTTGCTAAGCGAGCGGCAAGAAATGCCAGCATTATGTTATTCTACTTTTCTATATATTATTAAATGTTGTGATTGTTCAAAAGACTCTGCTTTTCACTCTGTGGACCCATTTATACCAACAATTCGATATCGGGTTTTCACCTGATTTACACGTTTTAAGGTCCCCTGAGTCCAAAAAAAAGGTTTTTGGCAATTGGTCAGTGTGTATGTGTGTGTGTGTGTGTGTGTGTGTGTGTGTGTGTGTGTATGTATGTGGAGAATCTTCTGGCTATTATAGCTCAGAAACTAATAAAGATAGAGCTACGAAACTTTAGAATTGAAATACGTCTGGTCTACAGATAAAATTTCCAAATTTTGGCGAAAATTGAAAAACCGGAAGTGGGACATCGGAAACCGGAAGTGGGACCGTAAGTCCGTATCTCAAAAACGGCTCTAACGATTTTCTTCAAACTTGCTATATAAACACTCTATTAGATGTCCTTTCGAATGATACAGTTGGTTAGTTCAGGAAAATTGATAGGCGTCCTGTATAAATAGTTCAATTTGAGGGCTCGCAAAGGCGTTCCTTTAAAAACGGTTGTACGGATTTTTTTCAAACTCGCCATTTTAACTCACTTTTAAATATACTTTTGTATGTAATTATTGTTTTCCTGTCAATAATTGAGTTTAACTGGAAGTGGGACATCGGAAACCGGAAGTGGGACCGTAAGTCCGTATCTCAAAAACGGCTCTAACGATTTTCTTCAAATTTGCTATATAAACACTCTATTAGATGTCCTTTCGAATGATACAGTTGGTTAGTTCAGGAAAATTGATAGGCGTCGTGTATAAATAGCTCAATTTCAGGGCTCGCAAAGGCGTTCCTTTAAAAACGGTTGTACGGATTTTTTTCAAACTCGCCATTTTAACTCACTTTTAAATATACTTTTGTATGTAATTATTGTTTTCCTGTCAATAATTGAGTTTAACCGGAAGTGGGACATCGGAAACCGGAAGTGGGACCGTAAGTCCGTATCTCAAAAACGGCTCTAACGATTTTCTTCAAATTTGCTATATAAACACTCTATTAGATGTCCTTTCGAATGATACAGCTGGTTAGTTCAGAAAAATTGATAGGCGTCCTGTATAAATAGCTCAATTTCAGGTCTCTCAAGGGCGTTCCTTTAAAAACAGCAGTACGGATTTTTTTTCAAACTCGCCATATTAACTCACTTTTAAATATCCTTTTGTATGTAATTATTGTTTTCCGGTCAATAATTGATTTTTTGTAAAAGTTGGTATCTCAAAAACGGCTCTAACGATTTTATCTTTAGTTCACTTTTATGTTTTCTGATCGCATTATTTCTCAAAAATGCATATAATATGTGTAATAGTGCGTAATGGAAGTCGTGTGGTTGTTTCACACCAGATTTTTTCTTTTTTTTTTTTTTTTTTTTCTTTCCTTTAAAAATTTTTATAGCAAATAGTCACATTTTTTAAGCTTGCATAAAAATCTGTAGATATAATAAAGGACAAATGTTTCATATCGGATTAGGGGGAGAGGACCTGCTGTGGGGGGTCCCCCTGAATGACACCGGGCTTACCTCGCTTTTGAGTCTTAAACAGGCCCAGCACCTAGCCACTCCTTTAATCATATTCAATCATCTTTCCAAATCTACGTAGATCCTAATAACTATGCTAGACACTCCATGCCTATCTAAAATCACCTCTACTCGACACCTTCAATCTAGTAATCTCACCTTTAACGTCGCCAAACTATGCTGGACCCAGCTAGACTTTTCTCCAACCTCAACCAAGCATTTAATACTGACTTCCTTCGGCGACCCTTATTCCCTCGACTCGACGCTACGTCTACCTCACAGATTTAAGTGGTGACTTTTCTAATTGAAAAAATAATAATTTAAAAAATAATAATTTAAAAATCATTAAAGTTCGTATCAGCAGACACCTGATTATCCAGCGGCATTGAATTATATTTGTACTCCGGAGGTAAAAGACACCATGTTACAAAATTGTAATTTTTTAGGAATGATGTTAAGGATATTGTAACGCAATACATTTGTCATGAATAAATAAAATGGATGTTGTTTTATTTTCCTTTGTCCTTTTTCCTTTATAGTAACTCGTCATAGTGCTAAATACCTATAGGCCTAATATAAAAGTGGACTGAACAATACTTTTTCAGTGGAAAAGATAACTCATAATAAAATTATACTTTTAAAAAATTAAAGAACACGCTTTTATTGAAATATGAACTAAAAAGCACAAAATATCTATCTTTATAGTATTAAAATGCAGGGTAAGAAAGAATTGTGTGAGTGACACACCATATTACAGGGTGATTATAAAATAATTTAGAATTAAACAAAAACCATTTTTAAAAAATCTCCCTCTGACTGGGCTCGAACGTTAGACCTTTAGGTTTGTAGCCCGGCGCTTTACCTCACAGCCACGGCGTTCACGTAGGGAAAGTCTTTTTTTACAATATAGGTTTTTTTTTTTTTTTTTTTTTGCCCCCAGAGCATTTACAAACATACATACAGGTGAAGCTAATAAAAGCGTGTTAAAAAGTCACGTGACTGTTGAACTACAGAAAGCCAAACTTGCCAGTATTGAAATTTTCTTTCCATGCTCTTAGCTCTTCTTTTTCTTAAGCAGACGATACTTTTCCTTTTTCTTTGAAAGTTATTTTTAAAATTTTTATTTTACTTTAAAAGTTAGATTGTTTTGAATTTAAAAAGAATTTTATAGCAAGATATAGTAATTAGATGTACTTTAAAAGCCCTAAAGTTATGTAAAATAAGGAATGTTATGTAATTCTTTTAAATATTTTTTTATTTCGTTCTTTTTAAGTAATTATTTTTATAAAATGCTTATAATTGCTATACTTAATTCTCTAAATTAAATTAGTAAATATATTAAACCATATATGATTTCAGAAATGTCCATGATTATTTATGAGAGTTAAGGCGAGTGTAGACAAACCGAAGTTATAAGCACATTTGAACTTTGTTGGATAGTGTTAATAACAAAGTAAAAATAAATTTCAGCAGCTGTTTCGCTTTACACAAGTTTTGCTTGGTGTGTCTTTTAATAATAATAATAATAATATTTATATTCAGAACAAAAAATCGCCAATAACGCGATAAATAGAATAGATAACCTTTTTTTCAGCAGTCACATGTTTCATCTTTGCCACCTTTACTTATATTCCCTTAATAATGGAATGCTCCGTCCACTCTTATAATAGGTCTATGCTAATACCACGCTATAAAACAAAATATGCACAACAGAAACATAGCATTAACTTTTTTCATAAAATGGACATTGTGTCCTTTACCTCAGGGGTACAGATATATTTCCTAAATATTTTGTCTTCAATTTTTATTTTCTATAAAGTTTAATTTTATATCTAATTGTATAAATTATTTTTTTTTAATCCATCAAAATTAATAGTAGCAAAAAAGCTAAGAAAAATAGGAACCGCGAATAATCGAGAGTTTATTTTTACAAAGAAGAAATTACATTGAGTTCATTCATATCTAAATTTCCTCTTAGCACTTAAAAAAAAGAAGGTCACACAACAGATGTTTAAAAATGTTCGATTTATAAGCAGAATGTTATTAATGGAACTTGTAATTAAATTGTGCATACTACTTAAAAAAGTTACTAATCCTCTTTGGAGTGTAAATTTAACTGAATTTATGGTAATTAAAAAAAATTCTCTACTTCATTTCTAAAAGAACGACAGAAAATATTTGCAGGATATTGTCTTTGTTTTTTGTTTCAAAAAATTAAATGCGTGAAAATATTTATACTAAAAACACTTAAGAAAGCTTTGTAATGTCTGTAATGTTATATTTATTTTATATATAACATTGGTTTTACAATGAAAGAAATGACGTTTTATAGAGTATTTGGATTTCTTCCAATGTAATTACCATTAGACGTTTCTTAAAATGATCTTTTGAACTTAACAACAAACTGCATTTATCTTTTCGAAATACGTTAGTATTTTAATTTTATGTTTAATTAAACCTAATGAAAACGATTTATGGTGCATAACGAATGTATATTTATTTAAAAATATAGACTATTAATAATATTTAGATAGTTAAATATTTTACTTTTGCATCCCCAAACTAAGATGAAAACATATTTATTTAAAAATATGGTTAAATAGTTAAATAATGGTAATTATTAATAATGGTTAAGTAGTTAAATATTTTACTTTTGCATACTTAACTAAGATAAATATAATATGGACCATTAAATGAAATGTCGCACCCGTCACAAAATTTTATAAACTAATTTTAGAAAACTAAACAATATAAATATTTTGCTATTGCGCTAGAATATAACGTAAAAAGCTAAGGTGTTATGCTAAAGCAATAGCAAAATAATTCTACTAATTTAATACCTAAAATTATTATTATTATTATTATTATTATTTTGTGTGTGTGTGTGTGTGTGTGTGTGTCGTATACGTTGCATTGAACGACTCATATACACAAATTCAGTTGTATTTGAAGCAAATAAAAGATTTGTTGCGATTAAATTTAAAATGTAAAAATTTCATGCAAATATAGAAAGGTGTAAAAAGAAAAAATGTAACTTCGGCAATCTAATATAATAATTAAAAATTGGTTGAAAGATACAGCATCATATCGGCAGAACAGGGCTGCTACTGTAATGTGCGGAGTAGTGTGGTTACACTCAACCATCGACGAGATATTAGAGTAAACTCCGGACTAGTAACCTTTTTGCTTTCGAACATCACATCCCCACAATACCACCAATTTATTCGGCAAACCGACTTTACTACCGCCAAACCGACATTTTAATTCTACTAAGGCAAGTTTCCTGCACTTTTGTTATCGCTGTTTTACATTTCGATTGCATGTAAATTAAACCTAAACCACAACTTACACTAGCTGAAATGGAAAGCAAGTAATCTAATCCTTGTTTTGGATTGAAAGCTGTTCCGTTTGACTTTTCTTTCGAGTTTTGGTGGTAAGAGGAACAAACCATTTATAAAACATGCAAAATCCCAAGAACCAGTTGCCAAGAAAGCGATTATCGCTAAAAGAAGGCGCAAAAACCGCATTGATATTCCGGGAATTTTTTTCCATAGCCGTTATAGGGAATCCGTACTCTACTATGTAGCATATCTGCTTGATGCACTCAACACAGCAACTAAAGTCGTGTAATAAATTTTTATACTGTTAACCCGTACATTGCAAAACTGGAAATTGGAATTTCGTACAAATAGAAAAAAATAAAAATCCCTTCCCTAATGACCAATATAAATATTACGCTCCGTTTTCCTGTGGCCGCTGTACTATTCCACTTAGAAACTTGATAGCGACGTTAACGCGATAACTCGTGATTGACTGTTTGGGGAGAACTCGCATCACGCGATATCGTGTGATTGGCAATGTACTAATGAAGTTTTGGGGACATTTCTGGCAACAAATCTACCTCGTCTGAAAACCTGTATTTTAAATCTTGATAAGTCGCAGAAGAGGTTCGTTATAAGGCGATGGCGCTTTTCAAACATAGAACTCAAATTCGTGAAGCACCTTAGTCATGCTCAATCGTATTAAGGTCAGACGATCCTTAAAATCCAATTTGTAGACAAATATCTTCGCATTAATGTAATATTTCCAGAAATTATTTCTGTGTTCACCTTTCATTATCTTTAAGTATAAAACTTATATCAGATTTCTAAAAAAATTTCTGTTTTTCTTTTATTTAATGAATGTAGTATTCTTATAATATTCTCAGAAAGGTGCCTATTTTTCATGATACTAAATAATACATGTATTTTTTACTATCAAGACTGTAATTATATCTATTGAATGATGGATCAAAATTGAGTACACAAATTGAATCTTGTCAAACATTCGTCTGAAAAAGCATTACAAGTCAATACATCGCACTAAATATCTGCAGAAAGACACTATTTACAAATAAAGTTTGGAGTTATTTAGCGTAATATGACAAAAAAAAACTTTTACTGCATTGGAACCTATTAACACAGCAATAAAATGCTACCAAGACACTGATTTTTTAAATAACGCTGCCAGTTTTATACCTCAGCACCAGGAGAAGTCCTATATCTGATAATATGTCGACACAAAACAGATAGATAATTAGGTTGTTATTTGTTAGAGAGAAATATATTCTTTTATCAGGGAAGTGAATTTAAGGGTACTTTGTTCACGTTCATTCAACTATTTCTAAGTATTCATATCAAAAAGTACTCAAAATCCCTTTCAAAAAATAGTTTTGATCACAAAGCTTTGTAATATTCTCTTGGATGTATTATTCTAAACCGATTACTCTTTCCGAAATATTAGTTTTAAATAGTAATCTAGACAGATGAATTTCATTGTCAAAGATACATAATAATACCACCATTTAAAGTAATAATATCATGGCGATATAAATTTAATTAAGTCGAGGCAGTTTTGAAATGATTATTTGAGATTTTGCATTTGATTAATAGTTTCGTTTACGCTTGCCTGGATGGAACATATGATAAAAATGTCCACTGCGAGGAAGGTCTTTAGTATTGCTGATAATCGGTGCAGGGGAGTTAGAATTGAAAATACGTAATTGCGCGTGACATGTGTGAAAATGAATGAGAATATATTATTTACCTATTTATTTGTAATTTTATATAAATATCAAGCATAGTTTGACAAGAGGATCATATACTTAGCTTTGCAGTTTGTTAGATATGTAACCGTAACTGTATGAATAAGATGTAACCACCACTGCGTGGCAACAGTCAGATTGACTGCAGCTGCTCTTAAATAAAGACGCAACAGATATAACATGGCGCAGCCGAGCGTCGAACCAGAACTGTTCCGAAATTAATTTTCGAATAAATCCTGAATGGATTCTTTAAAAATTCCAAGAGGTTTGGACCTCTCCGGTAATATCGCCGAAGCATGGCGAAAGTTTCGACAGAACTTTGAAATTTATTTAAAGGCAGGAGGCCACACGGAGAAAAATGACGACGTCAAAGTAGCAATATTATTAAATTGCATTGGTGAAGATGCCGTCGAACTCTATAATACATTTGAGCTAACAGATGAGCAGAGAAATACCTTAGCGGATGTTCTGAATGCTTTTGAGAACTATGCAAATCCACGCAGAAATGTCGTGATCGAACGCTATGTATTTAATAGCAGAAATCAAGAACAGTTTGAAAACTTTGATGAGTTTCTAACAGATTTAAGAAAACTAATAAAATTCTGCGAATATGGAAATTTATCTGACAGTATAATTCGGGACCGCATTGTAATTGGAACGAAAGAAAAACAGCTTCAAGAACGTCTATTAAGAGAATCGAATCTAACACTCCAAAAGACGATTGACATTTGCCGAGCAGCAGAATTAAGTAAAAAACAGTCTGAAGTAATACAGCGGAAATCAGAAGTAAATATTCTAAACGAAACGAGTACTGTAGCAGACGCTGTGTCTCTAATAGGAAAAAATAAACAAGCAAAAAATAAGACTTCGAACAATTCGACGTCGCGAACGCAGACAGCTGCTGGAAGTGAAAATAAAAAAGAAAACATTTATCTGTGTAAAAAATGTAATTATAATCATGTTAGAGGAAAGTGCCCAGCTTTTGGAAAAAGATGCAAAATTTGTGATAAGTTAAATCACTTTGCTAGTGGGTGTAGAAATAGGTTTAACTCCAAGAGAGTTAATAATATAGAAAAATGTATTTTTGTAGATTCAGTGCTGTGTGCTAAGGATTCAAGCTGGATACAATCGCTAAAGGTAGGAAATAAAATCTTATCAGTTAAATTAGATACTGGTTCGTGTGTAAATATAATACATAATGATTTACTTAAATCGCTGAAATGTAATTATTCCTTAAGCCCTACTGAGATTATTTTAGAAGCGTATGGTGGTAATTTAATTAAACCCCTAGGTATAGTTAACTTAGAGTATAAAATGAATAATTGTACTAAATATCTAGATTTTATTGTTGTAAACTGTAATAATTATTCTAAAACATTGTTAGGATTACCTAGTTGTATTGAATTGGGTTTGATTAAAAGAGAAAAAGTAGATTCTACTGAAATAAAAATTAAGGATGAATTTATTGAGAAAAATAAAGATGTTTTTCAGGGGTTAGGAACATTTAATTTAATGTGTTCTATTAAAATTGATGGTAATGCCAAGCCAGTAGTTAAACCCCCCAGAAGGATTCCAGAATCCTTAAAACCAAAATTAAAAGAGAAATTAATTGCTCTTGAAAAAGATAAAATTATAAGTAGGGTAGAGAATCCAGATGGATGGATTAATAATTTAGTTATAGTAGAGAAACCTGACAAGTCAATTCGAATATGCTTAGATCCACAGGATCTTAATAAAGTTATTAAAAAAGAATGTCATTTAATACCAACGATTGAAGAATTAATGCCTAAGTTATGTAATAAATCTATGTATAGTGTGTTTGATTTAAAGGATGGATTTTACCAAATTAAATTAGATGAACCTTCTAGTAAATTATGTCAGTTTAGTACTCCCTTTGGTTGTTTTAAATTTAACCGCCTTCCGTTTGGTTTAAATATTGCACCTGAATTGTTTCAAAAAGCTAATGAAAAAAATTTTGGTGATATACCTGGTGTGATTATTTATTTTGATGATATGTTAATTTGTGCAAATTCTGAAAAGGAGCATGATGAAATTGTTCTTAAAGTATTAGAAAGAGCAAGAAAATTAAATATAAAATTTAATCCTAAAAAGTTACAATATCGCGTTAATGAAGTTAAGTATTTGGGTCATGTATTTAATAAAAATGGAATTAAACCAGACCCTGAACAGGTTAAAGCTGTAATGAATTTACAGGCACCTAGTAATAAAAAAGAGTTGCAAAAAACTTTAGGATTAATTAATTATCTAAGGAAATTTATTCCTAACATGTCAGAGATAACTGCTCCTTTGAGGGAATTGCTCAAAACATCTGTAGTATTTGATTGGTTACCAGTGCATACAAAAGCTCTTAATGAACTTAAAGAAAAAATAAGCACAGCCCCTGTACTTGGTGTTTTTGATTCTAATAAACAAATTGTATTGCAATGTGACAGTTCTAAAAGTGGACTAGGGTGTTGTTTGTTACAAGAGGAACAACCGATTTCCTATGCATCACGTGCTTTGTCTGAGGCTGAGCAGAACTATGCACAAATCGAAAAAGAGTATTTAAGCATAGTATTTGCTACTAAAAAGTTTCATAATTATATTTATGGTAGAAAAATAACTGTTCATACTGATCATAAACCCTTAGTGTCAATTCATAATAAAAGTGTTGTAAATGTTTTATCTAGTAGGTTACAAAGAATTAAATTAAAGTTACTTAAATATGATCTTGATGTCTCTTATGTACCAGGTAAGCAAATGTATGTTGCTGATCTATTATCTAGATCTTATCTTAATGAATATGATACAGATGAGTTTTTAAAAGAAATTGTTCATTGTGTAAAAGCTACAAGACATATGCATGTAACTGATAGAAAATTAAATGAGTTTAAGAAATGTACCTTAAAAGATCCAGTATTAAATAAATTAGTAACTTATTGTAAAAATGGTTGGCCTAACAGTAAAAAAGATGTTACAGAAAATGTAAGATTTTATTATAAGTTAAGACAAGATCTTTTTGAAGAAGATGGAATAGTCTTTTATAATGGTAGAATAGTTGTTCCTGTTGATCTTAGAAAAGAAATGCTTAATAAAATTCATGATGGACATTTCGGAATAGAAAAAAGTAAATCTAGAGCTAGAGTAATTTTTTATTGGCCTAATATGGGAAATGATATTGAAAATTTAATTTCTAAATGCTCTGTTTGTGAAAAGTACAGACCAAAAAATTGTAAAGAACCACTCATTTCACATGACATTTTGTCATTACCGTTTGAAAAAATAGGGTGTGACATTTGTGAATTTAGGAAAAATAATTACTTAGTCATAATAGATTATTTAACTAAGTGGTTAGAAATTGTTCCCTTAAATAATAAACAAGCAGATGAAATAATTGAGAAATTAAAAGTGATATTTAGTTCGCATGGAATTCCTAAAATTCTAGTCGCAGATAACATGCCCTTTAATTCGTATCAATTTAGAAAGTTTTCATCGGAATGGGATTTTGAAATCGTAAATAGTAGTCCGAGATACCCGAAATCAAACGGTCAAGCCGAAAGCGGTGTAAAAATTGCTAAAAATATGTTGAAAAAATGTTATGAGTCTAATCAGGATATTAACAGTGCACTCCTAGAATATAGAAATACGCCCATAAAAGGGTTAAATTTTTCTCCCGCTCAAGCCTTAATGAGTAGACGAACACGAACTAAATTACCAATAAATAGAGAATTATTAAAGCCAGAACTCCAAACGAACATCAGAAATAAAATTGTAAATAAACAAAACTTAAGTAAATTCTATTATGATAGAACGTCTAGACCCTTATCGGAAATTTCAAATAATCAAAATGTTTTGATTCGTTCTGGAAATCAGTGGGAAAGAGGCATAGTTATTAAAAGAGATAAAAACCCTAGAAGCTATTGGGTAAGAAATGAAAAAAATAACATTTTAAGAAGAAATAGAATTGATTTAAAACCTTCTTATAATGAGACAATTTTTGAACAGGATTTTGAAGTGACTGGTTCTACTTCTACTAACAAAGACTCTGTAAATATTAATTTGAATGGTAATGGTTCTAATAATGATAATTCAAAAAAGAAATCGGACTCTAAACAATACATTACCAAATATGGTCGTATAATTAAGCCCCCTAACCGGTACGGGGTAGTAAATAAGTAATTGTTTTTGTAACAAAGTAAGTGTTCTTGTGTATTTGTTTGTTTATATTTGTATCTTCCTTTTTTAATTCATAGTGTAAATATCTTAATAACATTTTTTGTGTGTCATTCTTTGTAAAAGGGGAGATGTTAGATATGTAACCGTAACTGTATATATATATGTAAGATATGTAACCGTAACTGTATGAATAAGATGTAACCACCACTGCGTGGCAACAGTCAGATTGACTGCAGCTGCTCTTAAATAAAGACGCAACAGATATAACAGTGGAGTTTCTTAAGGAGTCTATGGAGTTTAAAGAATCTATGGAGTTTTTTAGCAAATGCACGGTATACCGCGCATTTTCTAAATATGATTGTGAAGAATATTGATTTTCTTGTCAATTTGGAATGTTCTAGCTGTTCCGGGCGAGAGTTGAATCAAGGAAAAGGACTGTTCAGTTTAGGATTTATAGGATGCTATATCTTTTTTAATGACTATATTTTTTAAACACTGAACAATACGGTTTATATATCGCGCAATCTTGGTTACTGAAAACAGTACCCGTGTTATTCGAGATTATTTGAAATATTCTGTTTCGACGTCTTAACAAAAATATTGTGGGTTTAACAGAATTTTGTGCTTTGTCATTAGAGGCGAGAGAATGAGTAATGTCATTTTAAACTTTGTCTATTTGGTAAAACCGTTTTTGTCTTTTTAAATCAAAGAAATTCTACAATTATATAACGTCAAGAATAGTTCATGTTCGAAAATGTTGGAACTAAAAAATGTGAACCACATCTACTATACGCGACACGCATATGTATGTACTGAAATTATTAGAATAGGCATTAGCCACATACAGTCGGTAACAAAAGTGTCCGAACACTAGCAAAAATTCCTATGTAAAAAAAGTACACTTCATACGTGTTAAATAAATCCTTATCGAATCATGTCTTACACTGACTAAGAACAGGATTCGACAAGGATTTATTCAACTAAATCGTATGAAATGTACGTTTTTTACATAGGAATTTTTGCTAGTGTTCGGACACTTTTGTTACGGACTGTATCAACTAAGCAATAATAGGTTATAAAAATAAATTAATAGAATATATTATAAGAGGTAATATACTCTAAGCGACAAAGTAAAACGAAATAAAATATAATAAAGAAGCATCAATAAACTGTGTTCATCTCATCTCTGTTTACAACTAATAGATGAAAAAATGGTCAACGTTCCTGTCTTTAAATTTATGTGAATTCTTCAATCATACCTAGCATAACAAGAATGACTTTTCTGGGAATTTTATGATCCAGACTTCGTTCCATAGATGTCGATACAAAGCTATAAAAATGTCTGTCTGTCTGTCATTTTTTTTCCCTTAAGTAAATGGAGTAGATATTCGTCCTATGGATTAGCATGTAAGGTCATTTGACTTTACTTCTACCTGAATTTATCTAGATAGTGTATGGCATAACTTCTTTCCAGAACCCTTCTTAATTTAAAACATTTGTTTTTGAATGAAAAGAACTTGTTGCCACAGAAGTTGTAATCCACAGCCTTAGACTTCGAGGTAGGGAATTGTATGCCTGGAGACTGTGGCTGCAAAACCTGTCATTTTGCTTGTCATTTTGACACCCCATATTTAAATATTTCTTATCAGTTGTATATAAAATACACACTTTTCTTTTCTTTCTTTTTATATTTCTTCGTAGTCATGTGATATCTCGAATTAGGGATTACTTTTGTATCAAATAACACCAAAAATATAACAAAGCAGTTGTCCTTTCAGTGATTTTTTTCCATTTAACATTTCCACAAAAATATTACGGCGAAAAGAATATATTAATTGTTTTCTTTCCTTTTAACAATAGATGATGAAGAAAAAAAGAAGAAAAATTTGTAGTATATTCTAAACAAAACTAGATTGAATATTTTGAGAGGGTTCTATGGTTATTTAATATTTAATCCGGGTATTCGCGTGCATGCATGTTCAAATTAATGAATCAGTATGAATTTAAAAAGAATACTAGTGCAAGACTGAAAATATTGAGCGTCAGTTTTAAAGTAAAAAGTATTATGTGTTTATTTATATTCGGCATTAATAATAATATATATATATATAGATTATGTGCAAGTTAAGTGCACGAAAATTATCTGACTTTATTGCATAACAGTAACAGATAGTGGAGTAAATATGTAACCACAACGTCCAAAAGCCATAGCTTCACCCTAAACAACCCAATCATTAATAAAGTTTCTCTTTCAGATTGCAGTTATTATTCGGAATACAAGTTTTAATACAAAAATATACTTGTATATAAAATTCCTAGTTTTAGTGAAGTTGCTTAAGGAGTCTGTGAAATATAAAGCTTGAAAAAAACAAATAATAATAATTTTGAACATTTTGTTACCTACGTACTTTGGTTCAAACGCTATGAGCAAAATTGTAGCTTTGTGTCAATAATGAAATTTATTGATTATTTTTAAACTTTAAAACGCTTTTTTTTCTGAGAAATGGCTTTTTTTGCCACCATCCGCAACATATCTTGCCACAAAAATTGGCTTTTTCCCTGGTCGCAATCCTCGGCCTAGCCGTTCGGAGTTTTCCGTAGTTTTCTCCGAAACTTGCGTAAATAAAGGATAGGACCCCTTAGAATGACCTCCAAGGAAGGCACTCCCCCTTAGGCCTAATACCCCAGTGCAGTCAATCGGCCGTATTCCCTAACACCAAAACACCAAACACCTATTGGCTTTTTGTGGTCTTAAAAAGTTTCCACTAACCTACTTCATAAAATGATTTAAGGGTTTTGAGATATTTCGAAATTAACTAGTTTAAATTATATAAATCTTAGAAAATTGAAATTTTTCTAAAAGTTCAAACGTTTTTGGAAAAGAAAATTTTTTCGAAAAGTTTTTGGTGTGTTTTGAAATTTATAATATTTGTTTACAAATTTTCTACTCATTATCATTCAGCCCCAATTTTAGTTTTACCGATGTTCCAGAAGATCTTCTCTCGAAATTGGTGGGCTACAAGTGGCGGGTTCAAACCAATGTTGCACTCGTCGACTTAACCGTTCAAAGCTTAACGTGGTTTTTCTCCAAAACACTCATAAATACGAACTAAGACCACTTCAAAAGACTCCCCACTCTAAAGACCTTCGCTTGGTCGCCAATATTGCTGTGAGTTTTACTACAAGAATAAATCTACAGAGCCTGACTAAGAAAAGAGCATGCGGGGCAATTGCCCCAGCCCCTTTGCTAAATAGAGCCCTCAAGTCAAATGTAAAACTTATTTCAATGATTTTTTGTTTGTTTGTTTGTTTGTTTTAAGTTTAAATGAATAAGTGCAAGGGACCCCTGAAGTAGTATCTGCCCCAAGCCTAAGTTTAGCTAAGTCAGGACACCTGTAAATCTATGTAAAAAAATCTGATGTGGGCACCACATGACTTCCTTATACACTTTTAGAAATATACATAATGTTAAAAAACATTGTCATTGGACCCAAAGCAGTTGGCTAAAAATATTTTTTAAAAATGAATTATCCCCGTGTTCTGAGCTTTTCTGAAAGTTAGTTAAAAACCGATGCAAGATTTGTACTGGTAACGCTGACGAAGGCAGCAGGGACCCAAAAAAATTGGCTAAAAGCATTTAAAAAATGCATTTTCACCGTGTTCTGAAATATTCTGAAAATTTCAAATGTCTAGCTAGTCGGGAAGTTAGTTAAATAAATTTTCTGTTGAACCATATAAACGCTGTCGAAGGCAGCAGTCACCTGAAACAATTAGCTAAAAATATTTTAAAAATGCATTGTCACCGTGTTCTGAGTTTTTCCAGAAGTTTTAAATGTCTAGCTAGTCGGGAAGTTAGTTAAAGATAGATTGCAAGATTTGTACTGGTAACGCTGCCGAAGACAGCAGGGACCCTAAACAGTAGGCTAAAAGTATTTAAAAAATGCATTTGCACCGAGTTCTGATCTAGTCTGAAAGTTTCAAATGGCTAGCTAGTCGAGAAGTTAGTTAAATAAATTTTCTGTTGAATCACATAAACGCTGCTGAAGGCAGCAGGTATTAGAAACAGTTGGTTAAAAATATTTTTAAAAATGCATTGTCAACGTGTTCTGAACTTTTCTGAAAGTTTCAAATGTCTAGTTAGTCGGGAAGTCAGTTAAATTGTAAGATTTGTCCAAACCGTTTTTGAGTTACTACCGTTCTTTGATACATTTTGGCCATTATGAACCTAATTTTCCTAAATATCTCCAAAACGGAAAATCATACAAAGTCCAAAAAGGGAGATGCACAACTAGATGTTATAACAAACCTATGTACCAATTCGCAACTTTCTACGTCCAACCGTTTTTGAGTTATGCGACATACTCTCTCTCTCTCACACACACACACACACACATACATACAGACGTCACGAAAAATCATGTAAAGTCCCTTATATCTGTAAAACGAGAGCTCGTGTTAAGACGACACTTGCATGTGTACAACTAGACATCATGACAGTCACACGTATAAATTGGCAACATTCAGCGATCATTCGTTTTCGAGCAATGTGAAATGCAAAATTCATTTCGCAAATCGGGATTACTATACTTCCTTATACTTTGTATAAGGAAGTAAAAAATTGAGTAGAGCCTAATTTTCACGATTAATATTTCATATTTCTTTTTCTTAAAATTTAATTCTGTAAAAAAATAATAATAATGATAATAGTAGAAAAAACTATCATTTAACAATTTTGAGGAAAGGTACGTTTAAGAAATTAAAGTGCTGCTATCTAGCATATAATGTAACAAGAACAAAAATCATGAGGTACACACTGATTATTAACACTTTCCAACAGTACGTACTTGTTGTATCGTATAACTTTCAATTTTCTTAGCCTATGTTATCACACAACGGTCAAACAGAAGGAGCAAAATCATACAAAAAGATTAAATAAATTCATATTAAGTATTAAGTATTGTTGGAAAATGTTGAAATGCTTAACACAAAAGAAAATGTAGCCTTTATATTCTAATTGCAGCCCTTAGTGTATCTGAATATTTTAGTGTGGCCCTGTAATTCTGAAGGTTAATCATACTATAATCTATATAAAATCTTATTTTAGCATATTAACAATAAAATACATTTTGTTTATTATATTTGCGGTAGAAAGTTATTTA
This sequence comes from Salticus scenicus, assembly GCA_963930645.1. Taxonomy (NCBI): domain Eukaryota; kingdom Metazoa; phylum Arthropoda; class Arachnida; order Araneae; family Salticidae; genus Salticus; species Salticus scenicus. The sequence continues at coordinate 138,371,498 of OZ005655.1, forward strand.
AATGTGATTTATAAAAATGTCTGTACTAAGATGGAATGCATTAGCAATTTTTTTTTTTTTTTAAGTGTCCTAGTACACAAACCAGTTCTACAGCACTTATTCATGTCTTTTTAAATAGGAAACATTCCATAGTGGACTTGAATATCATATATCATTTTTTTTTAATTCTCAAAATATTTACGGACGCTGGAGGCAGGCAGACAGAGGGATAGACAGGTATATAAATTGAAATTATATTCACACTTAAAAATTCTTGGAAAGTGTTAAGAACGCTTAATGTAAACGAAAATGCAATTCCAGCAAATTTCCAATAATAACCGTTAATGTAACTGAATATTTTTCTGTGGCCCTGTAAATATTAATGTTAATTATGCTATATTCTACAGAAAGTTTTCTTTTGTGCATATGAATAACTTATTTCAATTTCATTAAGATTTGTCCAAAGTAAAGTTATTAAAATTTTGTTTATAGAAATACCTCTCACAGAACGCAACGCTTTGTGATGTTTTCGGGTGTTTCTGTACACAAACCAGTGGTGGTATTTACTCTATTTTCAATGGGGAACATACGATTGCGAACTTGATTAAAACATTTCAATTTCACTGAGATTTCTGTAAGGTAAAGTTTTAAGAAATGGTTTATAGAAATACCTCCCCTAGAAAGTAGTACTTTGGAATACTTTCGGGTGTCCCTGTACACAAACCAGTAGTTCTAATTACTCCATTTTCAATAGAAAACATCCTATAATGAAAATATATCAGTTTCGAGAAATTTTATCAATATTTACGGTAGCTAGAGATTGACAGACAGACGGACAGAGAGACAGACAAACCAAAGTCATAAACACTTTTCAACCTTGTTGGAAAGTGTTAAAAATAAAACTGAAGTTTCATAGTAAATTTATTGTAAGTTACTTCCAAAAGACTTAATTTGCAATTAATATACTGCGTAAAATTCTTTGTATATATTTCATTCCCCCCCCCTTAATGATAAAGAATATAAAAATGTAGTTAAGAAAAATCTGAATTTTAATTTTGGATTTTCTTCTTGACTATTTTGAAAATTTCCTAATAGAGAAAAGAAAAAGAATATTTTAAAAATAATAAATTTTATTTTATATAATTATTCTAGTAATAATAAAAACGAAATTTATTTCACCATGTTTTTATTAATTCGCTTTCTTGTGTATTTGTTTGCTCAGTACAAATCGGCAAAAATTTTTAACTAACTTCTCAACTAGCTAGACATTTGAAACTTTTAAAATAGCTCAGTACACGATGGCAACGCAATACCTCGAAGCCCGATTTTCGAATTTTTGATTAGTTTTCTTTTAATTAATTAAAATATAAAAATAATAGCTTTAAAGTAATCCTAATAATTCTCCTAATAGCTATAAAATTAGCCATTTAAATAGTAGATATAATTTAATTGTTGAAAAAAAAATTACGAGTTCATTTTTTTTTTTCTATAGGAAAATAAATACATTTACTTAAACGTGAACAATAAAAAACTGTAAAAAATTAAATTATGTATCTCACAAAAATTGACGTCATTATCACTTTAAAACTGTTATACACATTGATAAAGTGCTAAGTTCTATAGCTATGATTCAACAGAAAATTTAAAAACATGCTCTATAATTTTTTATGTAAAGTTTTTTTTTTTTTTTTTTTTAATATACCTAGAGAACACTTTCAGTATAATGAAAAGCAATGTAAATTAAAAAAAAAAATGTATTCGTATATTTTCTTTTTTTATGTATATACTATTCAAACAATTACTTGCTAGTTATTTTCATAAATATGTGCGTTTCAAAATATAGTTTATAAAATAAAGAATAAAGAAATAATATAGAAAATAATTTCTCAATTAAAAACGAAATTTAATAGAGACGCTTCTTTTTTGTAGTGCTGCCATCTATAGATATAATTTTAAAATATAAGTTTTTTTTTTTTTTTTTTTTTTTTTTTTTTTTGGGGGGGGGGGGGGAGGGGGTTGCATATACATATTAATTACTCATGATGAATTGTAGGAGACCAAAGTGCTTCAGGGCCTTTTAAAACATATGAAATATATTCTTCATGCATTAATGTTGCATGAAATTTTATATTTTTTATCTAATACCTTAAAAGAGATGGTTCTGTAGGTGTTGAAGCCGATTGACTAGACAAAGATCCTAAGACTGGTGGAATGGGGGGGGGGGAGAACTCCGTGAAAATGGGGGGGGGATGTCTTTCTAAATAGTCATAACCCGAATCTACGCGAATTTCGGGAAATCTACGGAAATCTGGTGTTCAGAAAAACTTTACAAAAAATGGTTCTTTCACTAGTCAGGGAAAACTACCAGGTTTTGGTGTTGACGATGGTCCTAGGCCTGGATGGTGTGCCTTTCGAGCGGGTCTATCTGCAAAGGCTCCCACCAGTTGTCAAGAAACTCTGTCATGGAAGCTGCTAGACGGGAAGTGTCATGTCGCACACGTAAATCTAGAAATTCTGAGTTTTTCGTAGTTTTCTCCCAAATTTGCATAAATACGGGCTAGGATTTTAAAGTCTCCCAATAGAAAGTACAACATCCAGGCCTAGAATCCCTGTGTTGTCAATTGGCCGTAACCCCAGCACAACCAACACCACCAACACCCATCAGACGTGTAAATACAATAATGAAATTTTAACTTCGTTAAATTAATACAAAATCATCAAGAAATATAGCAGAGAATGTTGCGCAAATGGAAAGAAATACAATAATACCAAAGGAACAGAAGCAATTAATGAAAAATTGCAAAATGTTATAATAATAATATTTTCAACAGACTTTACAGACATATTCAGATATCATGTAATGATGTCCGTTGATGTCCGTTGATGACCTATAACTTGCCTAGACAATCTTAATCGAATATAGAATTTAAACGCTAACGCACTTCTAACAGTTTAAGTCCATAAACCTTAATAGTAAAGAATTCTTCTTTGTGCTTCTATAAAAGAATTGTAACTCCTACTTTTATGAAAATCGATAACGTTAGTGAAATGATGACTCATAACACGCCTACCAATTTTTAAATAAATCAAATAAAGCATTTATAAGCTATCGAGTTCGCTTACACACCTATATGTAGCTCAGTAAAAATAGAAATAATAATAAATTCAGGAGACGTCAAAACGCATAGATAAACCAAAATCTCATAGTCGGAAATTTTTAGAATACTTTCCATGCATAACATTAGGAAACTAATAATAATAATGATATTAATTAATTGAAAACAGCTATGTTTAAAAAAAAATCCTCCTATATGTTGGCACATCTGCGGTCATTTATTCCTAATAACCTTTTGATCATTATATGATATATTTCAATATTTCGTAAGATCATGCATCCCTATTTCTTAATGTTATGTTTGCTTTATATTGTTGTTACATATAAAAGATTTGAAATAATGATTGTGATCATTAAATGAAATAATGATGTTGCATCAGATAAATTTCAATGTGTAATCAACTCACAATTTATAAATCATTTGATGATTTATGCTTGAACAAACGAGAACGAATTGATTCAGATGGTTTGATAACATCAGAAAAACTCTGAAGTAGATAATGATCCAGAAATTCTTGTATGCTAATCTCATAGAGTTTCTGACAACACTATTTCATAATAGTAGTTTATACAGCGAAAAATATGTATTAGTAATCAGTTCAATGCAAAGATTAAGCGAAGAACAAAAATCATGCAGTTAGCATGGATTATTAACATTTCCGTACGTACTCTTCGTATATACTCAATGCCTTGTTTAACTTTCAATGTACTTTATCTATGTGATCACATAATGTACAGACAGAAGGACAGAAAGACAGACACATGCACTGATTAAGTTCCTAATCACTCTTTAACATTTTTGGAAAGTGTTGAAAATATTTGGTAAAATCGAAAGTGTAATTCCAACAACTTCCGGTTATAGCCTTTCATGTCTATCTAAATATTTTTGTGTGGTCCTGTAAATCTTAGTGATAATCATACTGTATTTTATAGAATTTTTTTTTTCTACATATGAATAATAAGTGTCAGTTTCATTATCATCTGTTCAAAATAAAGATAGAAATACATCTCACAGAACGCAGTACTTTGAAATTTCTTTGGGTATCCTTGTACACAAGCTAGAGGTCGTATTTATCCCCATTTTCCATAGAAAACACTCTTTAACATTTTTGGAAAGTGTTGAAAATATTTGGTAAAATCGAAAGTGTAATTCCAACAACTTCCGGTTATACCCTTTCATGTCTATCTAAATATTTTTGTGTGGTCCTGTAAATCTTAGTGATAATCATACTGTATTTTATAGAATTTTTTTTTCTACATATGAATAGTAAGTGTTAGTTTCATTATGATCTGTTCAAAATAAAGGTAGAGTGAACACCATAGAACATAGTGAACTTAAATTACATAGATATCAGTTTCAAGAAATTCCATGGATATTTAACGGAAGTTAGAGCGCAGACAGATAGACAAACTGAAATCATAAATACTTTGCAACTTTGTTGGAAAGAGTTGTTTTTTTTTTTTTTTTTTTTTTTTAAAGAAAGAAAGTAGAATTTTAAAATCTAAAAACTGTTTGATTGCAATAATTTTTAAAAGCACTGATTATTTTAAACTTAGATTATTTTTTAAACTCAAAGCTAAAACTTTAACTTAAAGCTTTAAAGTTATGCTTAGTCTAAATCTTTAGACTAAACATATTTTAAATTATCTATCTGGATTCGTTACCCGACATTTCTATAGACGAGGTGTAACGTAGATTCACCTCCTAATGATGCCCCCTGGTAACGTAGTAATACGGCTATGAGAGCTACAATTCGGCATGGTGTCGCCTACGGAGCTCTCCTCTGCGAGTCCTTCAGTACAATGCAGGTGATTTTTTCTCAAACCAAGAGGACTGAGCTTATGCAAATTTTGAAACATCATGACATGGAGGTTTTTACAATTATGGAAGCAAATACTACCCAAGAGATTTTTAGTTTTTTCCCTACTTTCAACGCTGGATCTAAGACAACCCCCTTAGAAAGACCCCCCACGGAGGGCATTCCACTTACAGGCATAGGACCCCAGCGTAGTCAATCGACCTTAAAAGCCTACAACCTACCAACTTCAATGCTGGATCGCTATGGGAGAGGCATTGTGAGGTGAGACACGAAATAGATATATAGACTATACTCTAGATAGACTTTTGTTTGTTGTTCATTTCTTCTTAAAACTATTATAGATATCAGCATTATGTTATTGTTACTGATTTATTGCCCTGCCTACAGTTATATTTGTATTCTGCCATTAGAAATAAAACATTACTATAGACATATTATTACAGTTTAAGGTATAAAATGTGAGGTACTGTATCTGAACATAACCTGCGTATTTTAAACAATAGTTCAAAAGTTTTAGAAACAGTTTTATTTAAAGGGATATCTCCCCTAATTTGAGCGGTAGTCTAACCCCATGTTACTCTATGAAGAAATTAATTTTATAATTTACACATTACTTTTTTTTTTTTTTTAATCCATTTTCATATTTACAAAATTCACAACCGTCAATATGCTTCTGGTTTCCCAAGAACTTATTATATACAATTTTAATATTTCATTTTGAACCTATAAATAAAAAAAAAATGCTCTCGGTTAAAATTTCACAAACGAAATATTAAAAATAAAAACGAAAAACGAAAACGCTGTAAAGCGAAATATTAAAAATAAAAATAATTATTTTTTTGTAAACAAGAAACTTTTTAACGGTTTCTGAATTTTTTAAATGTGAAAACGGAATTTTAAAAAGTGCATTCGGTAATGAGTAGTTTGTAAAAGAAATTTCTCCATAACATAACATGAGGTTAGACTGCCCGGATCAAATTAGGTGAAGCATCCCCTTAACCCTACGTCCGGCGCACCCGTAGGACAAACAAAATCGGGCGCACCCTGCCTGAGAGGCCAGGTAAATACTTTATTGTTAAAATACTTGTACTACAATCAATAAATTCGTACTTATGCATCAAATTTTCGTTTATTACTTTCTATTCACTCCTAATAAGGTCACCATATGGTTGTTTTTTAATTAAAAATCATGTGTAGGATATTTAGAAAATAAAAACCAGAACGGACCTCTCAGGCAGGGTGCGGCCAACTGAGGGTTAACAAAAATTTCTGTGTGAGGTGGGGGAATTAAAGTCTCCTCAACTCCCTATTTGAATATTTTAACTACATTCATAAAACATTTAAGACTATTATTAAATTTTAAAATTCATTTCTTATTATTCAAAGAGTTGTTAGCCAAACCACTCTAAAACTTACAGGACAAATTTTCAGTAGCCTTGTTTAGGGCTTTGATTAAGACCCCTCACTGAGAAAAATATATATATACGCCTCCATCTAGAACAAATAAATAATCATTTTCTAAAGCCCTAAACTAGAAATATAGATTTACGAGCTATGCGCATAAGGTCAACAAATAACCTGAATAGACGAAACAATTAAGAATTTCTAATTTATACAGTGAAACTTGAATAATTCGAACTTGTTTAATTCGAAATTCTGGATAATTCGAATTTTTTACTCGGTCCCTTGAATTTTGTATTAAAATAATGTTAAAAAATCATGGATAATTCGAATTCTATTTTGGATAATTCGAATTTTTCATACGATTACCTATAAAATATGACAGTAAGATTTGTTTCTGAGATTTTTCTCAGTTAAAGTGCATTGTTTTTTTTAACAGTCTTTCAGAAGAAGCATAAGGAAATACAAGAGTATTTCCTACCTAGTGCATCAGAAGACATGGTCTATATACATGAACTTCGAGGTATTTTTCTCTATATATTAAAAAAAAGTTTCTGTCACTGGCGTCATTTTTTTTTTTTTTTTGGCTGCGACAGCAACTTCTCGCGGAGGGCAGAGTTGCCCGCGTAATGAGATATATCAGTGTATTCCGACTGCTTTAAGGAAGACATTTCAGCTGCTTAGAAATTTCTATCATTTTAATTAAGTAAGTTATTAAGTAAAAACGCGGATTTATAAAGGTACTCTATTTGCCACCGGAGGGAAAAGTTTCTCTTATGACGTTTTTTTCTGTGTCTCTGACGTCACTTTCCTCAGGAAAATTAAAATGTGATCAATGGTGTAAATAAGAAAAATAGAATAAATGTCATCTATGAGATGCTCGAGAGAAGAAAAAAATATTTAGAATAGCAAAACCTTTGAAAATAACAGATATTTTAAAAAAATATTACGTAAAAATTTAATAAATATGAAACGAAAATTAGTTTATATTTTTCTTTTAGTTTATATTATGGTATTTCAGTATATCCCCACAGCTGAATTTGGCGATTTTGCTTTGGCGCCGCTTTGAACGATAACGATGTCATTCTGGACTGTTTGCGATATAATATGGCAGCCTATATGTTGTTTATTTTGGATTTATGATTTTATGTTTTATTATTTAGATTATGATTTTATCATTTATGATTTTATGATATAGACTATGATTTTATGATTTTTAGATTTATGATTTAGCCGTAATCGCCAACAAAAAATCGCCAAATATCGCTGTGGGGATATACTGAAGTTGCTCCTTTATTTTAACTTTAGGCGAAAAAGATTTAGTAATGAATACCATGATTATGTTAAACAATTATTGGTATAGAGTTATAGGTTAAATGCAGACATTTTTAAAATGGAATTTATGAGATAAAAATTTCTATTAGTTTATATAAAGATTTAGTTTTTTTAACTCAAAACATATTTAAAAGGATAGATCTTTACTAGGACCAATTTAGCTATTTTTAAAATTTAGAAATGAAGCTCGTACGTTTTTCTCCAAGGAATTTATTTACGCAACCACAATAGCCATTTTAACTCTAGCCATGTCTTCCTATAGAGATAAATTATAAAATGGTGCAATAATAATGATAATAATAATAAAATCCGCAACCTATTTTTGTTTTTTAAGCATTGATATAAAACTTTGCAGAAAACAGAATTTAATACAACAGGACATTTTTTTTTCTACATAAAGGAATGTAGTAACTGCATTGCTAAAATATTGTAGTTACAGCTAATAGAGGACCTCATTGGCTGATTTTAAATTTTTCATTTATTTTGACGATGACTTAAATTATCTATCGCAATTATGCATGTCAAGATTTTCGCGGGAAACGTCTAAGCTACTTCGGTGCCAAATTTAAAATTTCGCCAAGAGGTTAAACTGTACCATTGCTTTAGAACGATTTTTTTCAATTTTATTTTAAATATTTTTCAACTTAATTCACGAGGGAAAAAAAGAAAAAACATTTTTATTTTGTCTAAATGTACAGTTTTTCTTTCTGTTTATTATTAGAAAGAAAATGGCTGAAGTAGTTTTTCCTGTACCATTGATGTCTTTATAAATTAAATTAAATTAAATTATCCAATATCATTAAATTTCATTCTTTACACTCATTTTTTATTTTCTAAATTTAATATTACATAATATATATGTAAAAAAAATCAAGGTGTAATCAGTACATATCCAGAAAATGTAGCCAACAAATATTCAGACCAAAATCAACACAAGTTCAGGAGACATCGCCAACAACTATTAAGATGTCATGATCAATATATATCCAGTAGATATCGCCAACAATAATAATTATTCAGCAGATATCGGCAACAAGTATTCAGGAGCCATCATCAACACATATTCAGAAAATATTGTCAACAAATATTCAAAAGCCATCCAATTTATGAATGGTGATGGTCTATCTCGAATACTTCAAACCGGCAATTCGTTTTTACAATACAATCAAGGATGAATTTTTCACTTATCAGTAGATTTCGAAAAATGTTTTTTTTTTCGATTTAACTTTGTATTGATATAACTTTAGTTTATCCCAATAGCTGATTTTGGCGATTTTTCTTTGTCGTCGTTTTGAACGATAACGATGTCGTTCTGGACTATTTGCGATATAATATGGCAGCCTATATGTTGTTTATTTTGGATTTATAATTTATAATTTATGATTTAGATTATGATTTTATCATTTATGATTTAGCCACAATCGCTAACAAAAATTCGCCAAATATCGTTGTGGGGATATACTAAAGTTGTTCCTTAGTATTTAATACAGTTTAAGAAATTAAATGGTAAAATCAGATACTGACAGGCATCTTGGCAAATTCATGGTGTAGTACAATAAGTGGCGACAATGCAAAATCGCTATCTGAAAGAAATCGTCCTGTCGTACTACTACTGCTAATGAAATTTTTAAAATTATTGCAATAATCGATTAAGATATTTATCTTCACCCTGACTAAATCATATTCTAGAAAAAATGCACTTTAAAAAGTTGCATCTTTAGTGTTGGAAGCACCATTTTAAACATTTCTGTACGCTGGAAATAAATGCAGAGTATTACATATTGTCCTAAATTAACTAAAAAAATTCAATAGTAAAAAAATATAGGCATTAGAAAAAATAAGTTCATAATTTCTTTAATCAAGCAATAACACCCAAAAAATTCATCGTCAAACAGTGACAAAAATTTAACAAGTCGATCATATACTAAAGTTGTAACGCTAAATGATTTAGATGTCAAGAATTTCTCTCTGTTCTAAATAATTAGTGCTATGGTTGTTTATTTTATGTTCTCTCTCAAAATGATGGCAAATTGTTATTAAATTGTCGAACGTTATAACAGATTTTTGACATATTATAAAAGATATAATATTAAATGTTGTGCATTTCAATGCGATACCAAATATGGTGGATTTCTATAATGTTGTTCAACTCTCTTGAGTTATGCATTATTAATATTCCAATTCAATGAAAGGCAAAGTTACGAATAGTCAGTTAGAATCTCGCAGAGATTAATGAGCGAAGCGAGTCGGAGGGGAGGCGAAGCCTTCCTCGGAGGTTGGTGAGCGGAGCGAGCAGGGGGCAGAGCCCCCTAGTTAATTAAAAAATCGTGTCTAATGTAGAAGATTCTATTTTTGTATCAACTGATAGGTTGAATTCATATGCTATGATACAAAGATTGTACTTAAAGAAGCATTCAAAAATATCTCACTATTTTTTCAAAAGTGTTGAATAATTAAACTATTAAAAAAAGTATTGATTTAATTGAGAGGGGGGAGGGTGAATGTATTCTTAGATAAAAAGTTTATGTGTTAAATCTTTGATCGTAGAGTTTTATTTTTTTAATTTATCTCTTCTTTTTGACAAATTAGTATATGTAATTCGAATTTTTGGATATTTCGAATTTTTCTCTGGTCCCTTCAACTTCGAATTATCCAAGTTCTACTGTACATTTCTAGATGGTGAAACAATACTATGAATATTATGAATCTTTTGTATTGCGAGAAATTCTTGCTAGATTTTCTAGAATAGGGTCATGAACTAAAATTATACTTACTCTTGAGTTCGCATTTACTTGCAGAGAATTTTAAATAAGTTTGACCATGATAATATAGGAAAACGATCTTGAATTCTAATAGGGAATTTTAGAGTTCGCTAGGAAAGGGAGCTAGAATTTATAAGGAAAACATGGAACTATATTTACTAGCGACACAATTTAGTTTATAGATGTCAGTCACCGAATTTTTTCTCTACTTAAGAATTTTTTTTTAAATAATAATAATAAATAAATAAATAAATAAATAGACAGTTCTATTATTGCAAAAAGATACAATTTTTTGCAGCATTATTTGTAGAAAAGAAATACCATAATAGAAATTAACGTTCACATAATAATTAATTAAGATAATAATTAAAATTATTTATTAATCGATAAATTTCAATATACTTGTTCCGAATTAATCTTTGACTTCCAAAAATTTTCTGCATGTAGTTTCCGGTGATTTTGGCAAAAGTTAGTTGACATTTCTATTTCTATTTCTTTTTTTTTTTTTTTTTTTTTTTTTTTTTTTTACAATCATAATTATGCGAAAAAAAAAATTTCAGGTCTTTTTCGAAAAAAATCCATCATATTTATTTCTAATTTCAAAATTTTTAAGTTTTAAAAAGAAAAAAGTGGTAAACTGTAATTACATTTTATGCTGAGATATATATATATATATATATATATATATATATATATATATATATATATATAAAAGAAAAGAAAAGAAAAAAGAAACATGAAATAAAGTTCACGAAGATTCAAAAATTAAAAAAAATTGAACAAAGTTTGTACATTTTAAACTTGACGCAACATCGTAAAATATTGCTTCGGGAAAATTATGTTTAAAATTTTCACTTTACAACAGATTCAATATTTGTTTATAAATATAAACGCTTATAACCAGGGCTCGTGAAATACGGTCGCTTGGTCGCCATTAAAGACCAATATATTTTAGCTGGCGAGTATGTTTTCAATAAAAACTCAAAAACTTTTTTTTTTTAATTTTTTATATTCTGGTGAAAAAATATGGCCCAGAATCGAATGCTGAAACGTATGCTAAACTGCAGTGTACTTCATATCAATTCGTGAAGCAAGTAGAAGGAAAACAGCGACTCATGGCTATCTGTGCATGTTTCGCACACCATCGTGTTGAATTAAGATACAGTGTTGAATTAATATACCAACAGGGAATTTACACCGCGTTCCATTTTAGATGTTTAACTACCCAATGTTCAAACTATGCAGTTTACATCGCCCTCGTTTGCTTGCTTTGCGACCTGGTGCTGAATCGTTGCGTCGCTGGTATAATGATGTGTCGATGCCAAAGATGTATCGGTTTAGAGGAAATAATAAAACTGGTTTTAGGATGTTAAGTTTAAACTGGTATTTCATGGTGTATAACCCAGTCCTTGTTAGTATTTGATTTTTATACACATAATTTTAATTTCTATATTCATGTGAATTTCAAAATTGAATAAATAAATAAATAAATAAAAGCCTGGGATTATTTTTATCTGGATACCAAAAATTTTTCCTGGTGACCAGTTTTTTTTTTTTTTTTTAATTCCTTGAGCTCTGCTTATAACTCAGCATAGAATAATGGAATAATGGGAAATGAAAAATTCTTTTTGACACACATTACCACTGTTATGTAGTTTCAAATGTTAGTAATAAAGAAACGTCGAATGTTTAGTCCAATTTTGATATTGTAAAAGTTTAATGTCACCTTAATATGAAGCCCGAGACTATCTAAATCTGGTAGATTCAGCAAAAATTATAAACTTCGATTGCAAAATTGATGAACCTTTTGTCAAGTAATAAATATTGCATTTTTTATTTTTGATAGACTGGACAAAAATTACTTTTATTTCATAATTATTTTTATTTATACGGATTAAATTACACTTTCCTTTTTAATAGATTTGGAAAATTTACATTAGTTCATAAATTTCGATTTTTTAGTTCCCCATCATACTATAGGTATGGGGAACTTAAGTAATCGTGAAAATTTTCGACCTCGGTTTTTTGACTTTTTTACACGTTTTCAGGTGTGAGGAATCCGAAAATGACAAAATTTTTATGGTGTCTGTCTGTAGGGTGTCTGTTAGTCTGTTAGTCCGTTAGTTTGTTAGTCTGTGTACACGATATCTCAAGAACAAATTGTCGTAGAGAGGTCAGATCAGTTTTAAAATATTACTTTCGACACTGGCAAGAACCTTATTCATTTGCAACATTCGATTTTTAAAACTTCAGCAGTTATTCGAAATTTACGATTTTCTTAACATGGGAGACTAGGACAAAAATTCACTTAAACGTGCATTAAATGGAAACTTTTTACTGTAAAAATGTCAAACCAGTTTTAAAATATCAGTTTTGATGCCGGAATGAACACAAGTAATTATAAACATGCTACTTTGAAAATTTCGCAAGTTATTGGATATTTACGAATTTCTTAATATGACAGTATAGGGCAAAATTTCACATAAGCGTCAATTTTGAGAGATATTTTCATCGTAAAGATGTCAGACTACTTTTGAAATATTAATTAGGACACTGGCATGAGTAATAATGACTAAGAATTTTCCAATATAAAAATTTCGTAAGTTATTGGAAATTTACGAGTTTCTTAACATGGCAGAATAGAGCAAAATTTCAAATAAACGTCAATCGTGAGGGCTATTTTCCTCGTAAAGATGTCAAACCACTTTCTAAATATTATTTAGGATACTGACATGAATACCATAGAGTATGATTTTTCCAATTTAAAAAATTCGTAAGTTATTTGGAATTTACGATTTACTTAAAATGGCAGAATAAGACAAAATCGAGCATAAACGTCCATTTTAAGGATTATAAATGTATCAGACAATTTCAAAATAGCATTTATGATACTTGTATGAACATGATTGACTACAAATATTCTAATAGGAAAATTTCGTAAGTTATTCGAAATTTAAGATTTTATCAACATAGCAAAACGGGGAGATATTTCATAAAAGAACGCATTTTTAGGAAAGTTGCATTGAAAATAGTAGCATGAAAATAAACTACGAAATTGATCCCAATAAAATAAATTAATAGATTAGAATAAGATATCGAACTGAATGATAGGCGAGGATTTCGTTCTGTCACTGTGTCAAGCGTTTGGTCAAATTCATTTCTCTTAACATGAATATAATAAATCCTGTACAAGAAATTTATGAGAACATACATATGATGGGGAACTGAGCAGAGTCCACCCATGCCAACTAGTTTTCCATCTAGTTATTAAATGTGTATACTTAACTACTTTCGGCTGCCGAAAACAGCGATAGAATCTTATTTTCTCTGTTATATAATTTTTTCTAGATATACAGGGTGAAATCAAGATGATTGATTTTATGTTTCGTCGTACTTGAGTGGCCCTGTAGTATAAGAAAGACCAAAAAAAAGTATGAGATTTTTTTCTCCCCTCAAGCCAATAGCCTATATTTTGCAGTTTCCTTTTATCCATTCAGTAATATAGTTCTAAAATGTATGCACGAAAGACGAGGCTCCCATTTTAAATCCTTATCACCAAAAGCACAATCAAACTACAATTTATAGAGTCTTTCAACTTGGTGATTGGCTTTTTTCGTTTCTTTTACTTCCTCTTTTTTTTTTTTTTTTTTTTTTTTTGGGGGGGGGGGGGTAAATTTGATATATACATAGGAGAATTTATTGGCATCGACACACACTGCAGAATATTATTATTTATTACTTCACAGATGCCATTCACTTATTTCATTAATTATTTTGTACTCATTACGATCAAGAAATGCTTAAAAATTGCGTAAATAAAAAGAAAAATAAACAAGAACGAAAAACCATGCACTTCTCATAGATTATTGACCCTTTTCGAATGTACGTACTCGTTCCATCCTTAACATTCAATGCACTTTACCTAACGTGATCCCACAACAAACAAACAAATTGACAGAAAAGTAGACAAGTAGACTAATTGAACTCTTACTCATTCTTAAATATTGTTGAAAAGTTTTAGAAACGCTGTTAAAAATGGAAGTGCAATTGAATGAATTTCCAATTATAATCTTTAAGGTATTTGAATATTTTTGTGTGATCGTCAAAATTTTAATTTTACATACATTCTATAGAGTATATTTTTGTATGTGTGTTTTTATGTGTGCATGTGAATAATAAATATCAATTTCACTATGATTTGCGCAAAACAAAGGTACTAATCTATGTTTTATAGAAATACCTCTCATAGAACGCAATGCTTTTGAAATATTTTGTGCGTGTATCTGTACATAAACCAGTGGTGGCATTCAATTCATTTTCCATAGGGACGTCTCACAATGAACTTGAATAACATATATTAGTTTCAAACAATTGTATGAATATTTTGGGAATTTAGGACAGAAAAATCGAAGTCATAAACTTTTTTCAACTTTTTTAGAAATTGTGTTAAAAAGATTATAAAAAACCAAATGCGCAAAGAATTTAAATAAAGGACAAAAATGACTAACGCCATGCACCGTTCAACACGTTCACATTACTCTGCAGCATGTTTCTTTTCATGAACATTATACAGCGCTCTACATTATTGAAAATCCTAATTTGAACTGGAAATTCTTATACTTTTTTTTTTTTAAACGGGAAATACCAATTTTTCGTCGTATCACAGGCCAAAACCCTTGCAAGCATTTTTTCATGGGATTCCATTTTTTCCCAATAACTTTATATTTTTTACAATGCATTTTATAATCATGATTTTACAAATACATTTCCTCAAATGTTTAATAGATTGAAATAAAAAATTTAATTTTTACAGTCATTCATTTCATCATTATTTAATTATATGAGAAATATATTTTTAACGCAAACGCTAACAAAATTTACTAAGTAAATGCATAGACTAACTCTAAAAAACCTGAATCAAATATCTTTAATAAAATAATCATAAATAACAATAATAAAGTAAGGAAATATCCTTTATAAAGCAAATATCCGTAAAAATTCAGAGAAAGATATCGTCGATAGAAGAGTTTCATTTCAAGTACTTTCAAAATGATGCAAAATGCTAAGAGAAATTTAACTGTATTTTCATTTTGAATGAAGGTACAATAATGGACATAAGTGAATCAAAATGAAAACTTTTAACTCTGAACGTTTTGCACCTTTTTGAAATTACTTGAAATTTAACTCTTCCATCGACGATCCGCAATATCTTTCTGAACTTTAACAGAATATTTTTTTTTGTTTGTTTGTTTTGTTTTGTTTTGTTTTAGATTAAGCTATTTATTTTTCTAGTAAATTATGCCAAAGAAATTTTTTTTAGTGCTTGCGCATACGCAGTTAAAACATACTTAGTAAAATTTCTCAAATTTCATCAAATATTTAAAGGGATAGACTACTTTGAAAAATTAGAAAATGAAGAAAATTTTCGATGTACTTCCAGAATTTTTGAAAAAGGAACGAATGCATGTATAAAAAAAAAAAAAAAAAAAAAAAAAAAATCAGTTAATTAGTATGACATTACTCTATTGATTAAAAATATTATTTTGGTTTACTTAAAGATGGAAAAAATATTTTTATTGCAAATTTTTTTAAAAAAATTCAGGGGTGCTTTCATACTGCGTGCAGGATATCTAAATTACAATATCCTTTATCCTTATAATTTTTACATTAAATGAAACAAAACATTTAAATTAAGAAGCTGAATTAAGAGGTTTTAATTATTTTAATAATATGGAGCTTAATTAATAATTAAATGTGAAATATAAAATCACCATTAAAATTTTTATATTTCCACAATCTTTTTAGGACTGAGGACTATTAGTCTCAATCTACGAATTTTTACGATACCAGTTTTACGATATTTGGACATTTATCGAAATCGAAAATTTTTCGAAAATATAATTAAATAATTTGAAAGTGATGTTATAATTTGAAAAAAATAATAATAATAATAATAAAAATAAAAATAACTAATAGTCCTCCATACTGAACTAAATTCGGCTTTAGCCAGAATTTCATCAAAATCTTTTTTTTTTTTTTAATGAAAAAGAAAATTAATAATGATCATTTTCGAAATGGACAGTATCGAAAAAGTATTTTTTATTTTTATTTTATTTTATTTTATTTATTTATTTATTTTTAATTAGAAAATAAAAAACGCGCGTGCAAAATGAAATAAAAAATAAAATAAGATTTATAAATGGACAATATTTAAGCTCATGGACCCAGTTCAATGATATAAGAAAAAATGACGACATTAGTCTAATGGGATTAACTTTCTTTTTTTTTTCAATGTCAAGCTTCAAAATTGGAACTTTGGCACAGAAGTAGCTCGGACGTTTCTCGCCAAAGGTCTTTAGTTACTGAATTGCGATGGCCATTTCAGTTCATCGCAGAAATGGTCAAAAATATTTAATGTCGTCAAGGAAATCCCATACTAAAGCTGTGCCTTTTGTATTTATTTATTTATTTCTAACTATTTTTTCTCACTTTAAGAGCAAAATTTCGTCCGATATTGTTAAACAACATTCTTTCTTCCAACAATAACAGAACATCTCTTAAGAAAAATCATGGTCCTTCTCCCCTTTATGTATGTTTCCTAATGTTAAAGGTTGTACTCTCCTCTATATATTTTCTTTTCTCTTTTTTTTTTTCTGATGAACAGAATTTTTTATTTTTAGTTCATTATATTCATGATGTCGAAATGTATGATTGAGAAACATTTTAAGTTCATATCTCAAATACTTTATGAAGTATCATGCGTGCAGTGAAAAAGCACCCTTGATTTTTTTTTTCTCTTTTTTTCTAATAATTCGCAGCAAAAATATTTTTTTTTACTTTAAAGTAAACAAAAATAATATTTTTAATCAATAGAGTAATGTCATACTAGATAACACACAAAAAAGAAATTTGTTTGTACATGAAGTCTTTCTTTTTTCAAAAATTCTGAAAGTTGATCGAAAATTTTCTTCATTTTCTTATTTTTAAAAGTAGTTTGTGTGTTATAATTTTATATTCTGACTGTAGTATACGGTGGCTAATTCAATATATCATGTTTTCTAAAAATGTCATTGCTTTGTTTTTAAAACCCTGCATATTATAAGCAAAAAAATATGCGAAAAAAGTTTAACGTTCATAAAGAATTCTTTATACCTCTGTGAATATTGTACTGTTGTGATACAAATTAACACCTACAATTTAAAGAAGGCTCATAATTGTATACTGTAGTTGCAACTTATTTCAAGCATTATATTTTTACAGGGTTTTAACAGGTCACGACTGTCTGGGTAAACATCTACATATTATCGGGATTTTCGACTAATCAAATTGTGATTTGGCAGAACCAGTGAACCGAGCTCGACTTCAACGAGCGTTACTTGGCACTTTAGGGCGATTCCGAGACGGCGAGATATTGCCAAGTTAGAGAACTTTTAAGGCAATGACTTTTCGGTCAAAAACAATGTGGTGTTCGGTTGAGCTATTTTTCTCTTTTCTCTTTGAACTGCCTTGTCATTCGAAAAAAAAAAAAAAAAAATAATAATAATAATAATAATAATAATATGTTGTTGTTCCTAAACATTGTATTATTGTTGTTGTTGTTTGCTTTTTTGTTTTGTTAATTTGCAACTCATGCCCCTTTTACTTTCGGAGCAATACTTTCGTAGAATATATGACATATAACATTTCCGTTTTACCTCTGAAGTTTCAAGAAAGTCCATAAAGTATTATTTTAGATATCCGACAAACGCTTTTAGATTTGAAAGTGTGCCTTCACTTATGCCTTCACTTATGCCTTCACTTATGCCCTGTTTACGGTCTAATTCAACTTTATTTTTGTACAGTCGGTAACAAAAGTCTCCGAACACTAGCAAAAATTCCTATGTAAAAAAAGTACACTTAATACAGGTTTGTTAAATAAATCCTTGTCGAATTCTGTTCTTAGTCAGTCTGAAAACAGGATTCGACAAGGATTTATTTAACGAAACTGTATTAAGTGTACTTTTTATACATAGGAATTTTTGCTAGTGTTCGGACACATTTGCTACCGACTGTATACAAAATTTATGGTACTGTACATTATTTTTTTTTTCTTCGAGTTGTCTTCTATGATGCAGCTGAAATTATTTTTTATGATCAATATTAAAGGTTAAATCAAATTTTTCTGCTCACCTTATGAATTAATTTTCTATGTCAGTGGTGTAGCATTTATTTGTTATACAAGGATTCATGTACTTTCAATAACTGAATACAATCAATTAGATTCAGATCCGGATTGTCTTCTTAATATTAATAGTTTTTTGTCACTGCATTTTTTTTTTTTTTTGTAAAATATAAATGTAACGTTCAAAGGAATAATTTGCATTTGGAAGTAAACTTCCGTAGTTTTTCCCACAATATTTAATTTTAAAAAGTGCAATGAAAAATATCCATTGTACGCATAAATGTTGTATGCATTGCAATGAAAAGTACAGTATATATATATATATATATATATATATATATATATATATAATACAATGTTAATGTGTGTGTTCACTATAGGCTCAAAAACTACTTGACCGGATTACGCGTGGTTCTTAGCAAAATGGTCTGCGTATTCTGGGGAAGATATAAAACTGTTGAAATGCTCGATCTGACTAATAGAACGGAAATCAGAAGTTTTGTAAAATAATGATTCGTGGTGCAACTTACATTTAAATAATACATTTATTATTGGCATTAATACTATTATTCATGTATCTGTATCGTAGGTGTTGGCATATAATTACCATACATTTTTACCAAAATATGGGAAATAATCCAAGGAATCAGAGTTGGCCATTTAAATTAAATTATTCCAAATAGTAAAGAAGATATTTACTAAAACACTCATAATAGTTTTATAATTCTTAAATGCTTATTATAAAGTTGATGCCAATAAAAAAACATTACACGATCATTCATTCATTTATGTATTGACATAAAAAGGAATATATTTATACGTGCAATAAAACTGAAATAAAACTTTACGAAAAATTATTGCACAGTCAAAAATATAACATTATATGTAAAATGCAATGTTTATATGTGTGCTCCCTATAGACTAAACAAGAATGAAAAAAAAGTAATGTGGCTCGCAAGAATTGGAAACGCCTTCAATTGTACGTAGTAGTTAAATCGTAGAATGTTCTATGCATTTATCACTACTACTATCGCCCAGTGGTCGAAACTCGACCATTTTTTTTTTTTTTTTTTTTTTTTTTTTGCAAAGCGAGGCAAAGCAAAGTTATTGCCTTGTCCTAAACGGAATGCAATTGCAACACAGCTGCGGCAACTGTTTACCGATATTCACTCTAACTGAATCAGCAGAGTTTTACTTAACCCCTTCCACTCCAGGGACGTACGTGCGTACGTCCTAGTGTTATGTTAATGGCCATTAATACCATGGACGTACGTGCATACGTCCAAAGAAAGTATACGATACTATTTCAAAATTATAATCTGGTATTTCAGACATTTACACTACAGCTAGCCTGGAGCGGAAGGGGTTAATATAACTATTTCTCTCTGTAGATGTTAGCCTTTCCTGAAATGAGAGAAAATCGCTACGTGAAAACGCCCCTTGTTGTGTGATACAGCCCAGAAGCTAATAGGTACCATGCCAAACCAAGGCCCAACCAAGTATCAAATTCTGTTAAATTAATTCGATTGGTTCATAAAGTACAATGTTTGAACAAAAAAAAAAAAAAAAAAAAAAAAAGATATTTTTCAAAAATGGTCGAATTGAGTTCGGGAAATTTCAAAAAGTGTAACTTTATCGAAAACCGAAAATCTAAAACTTTCCTGAATCTTATATTTTCTACTTATATATGCAGAGGAAAGAACAATAAATCCACTTTTAAAAAAATAAAAATAAGTAGTCAATTTCACTTAATTAAAATGCAAGGAAATCTCAAAATGTGTAAATTCATCGAAAACCGGAAATCAAAAGTTTTTATGTATCTTCTACTTGTAATAACAGGAGACTTGGCGTAGGAATATTAAAACCCGAATAAACTACTACGTCAGAAACGCCAAAAAAAAAAATATATTGGCAATATTTTTCTTTGGCGTTTCTGGCGTAGTAGTTTATTCGGGTTTTAATATCTTCTACCCACAAAAGCTAGCAATAAAGACACTTTTTTAAAAAATAAGTAGCCAATTTCAGTTAACTGAAACGTAAAGAAAGCTCAAAACATGTAAATTCAGCAAAAAACGGAAATCGGAATTTTTTCCGTATCCTCTACTTATACATGCAGCAGTTAGTAACAAATCCATTTTCCTTTTATTTAGTATATTAGTTGAATATTTATTGTTTAAATATCACCCTTTGAAATGAAATGTTTATGTTTACATTCGAAACTGAAGTTTGCCATTTTTTTTTTTTTTTTTCTGGAGTTTTGTGATTTTAAATTAAAATTTTATCAATTTTACAGAAACAATAACTCAATCAAACACATGTAGACAGTAACTTATATATAACTATACCCAAATATCGGAATTAAAATCGGCAGATAATTTCTGTTATTTTTTAATAATTTTTTGCAAAAAAATCCAATGGACGATTACCATAGAAAATCTTTTTCATGGCTCCATGGACAGACAGAGACATCACTTCGTTTGCGCTTGCGTATAGTGATGCTACATTATACAAATTACTGTGTCTATGGTTTTATTTGAGCTCTATGAAATTACCAGATTTAACAACTTTCTATTTTTAGGTATTTTTTAATGTAAAGGAATAAGTGCATAAAAGGGAAAAATGGGGGAAAATGCATAAAAAATAAATGTATTTTTAAATACCTTCTTGGCATCGTAAGAAAATAATATTTGTATTCGCACCTTCCGGCTAACCATACCTTTCGAATGATACCATTTTCAACCCTCTACTCCCATAATTAATATGTTAAAAAGGGACTACAAATTTTATGCTTGCCTATTAATATATAGATGATGACATCTTAAAAAAACAATTTATTTTTAATTAGAAATAAAGAAAACTCGACGAAATGAATTTAATGTATTTTTATTTATTTAAAAGAAAAAACATATACCTAATAGGTTTCTTTTTTTTTTTTTTTTTTCTAAATCCTTCACGTAGTGACTGTTTTGTAGTATTTTATCTAGAAACGTGTGATAATTTATCTAAAATTAGCAAGTCTATAAAAATATATTTGTTTCAGTTATGCGGTGAATAGTTTCATTAAAGCATCTTTAAAGCTTTATTTCCAGAGGGAAAGCATTAAGAAGATCGCTTTTAAAAAGGTTGTTTTTATGTAGCCCTGAAAACGTCTGAACTTTGCATACGCACTACATGTTGAAGTAAAAAAATACTCACTATACTAAAAAATTACATTGTACAATTTCCTTTTACATTTAATAATGAACCAAAACAACTTTGTGAGGTTCTGTAAATTAATTAATTACGCTAAACATACCTTATTGCACAGAAAAAACAGTTTTGTGTACCTTAAAAATATATACCAATTTCGTTATTTTTAGGTAATATGAAAATATTAAATTGTGTTTGAAAAATGTACCTCTCATAGACAGCAACGTATCGGAAATATTCTGTAAATCTTTGTACACAAAGCAGTTGCGCTATTTATCTCAATTTAACTAGAGAATATGCCATAGGAAATTCCAATATCATAAATGCATTTCAAGGTATTCTATTATAAATATGAACGGAAATTAAATCGCGAACAGACAGACAGGTAGAAAATCATATACTGAAATCATAATCATTACTAAGGATTACTGAAAACTGTGAAAACTCTTAACACAAGCGAAAATGCAATTGAACAATATTGAATTAATTTCCAATTATAATCCTTAATGTATCTAAATATGTTTGTGTGGCTCTGTAAACCTTATGCTAGTCGTACTGTAATATATAGGAAATATTTTTGTGTATTTGAAATATATACATATATATGTATTATGATTTGCAAACTAAAATGGTATTCAAATGTGGTTTATAAAAACGTCTCTTACAGAATGAAATCGGTTATCATACTTTAGGGTCTCCCTGTTTACAAACAGTACTAATATTTATACCATTTTCAATAGAAAACATGGCATGGTGAACTTGAATAACATATATTAGTTTGAATAAATTCTAATAAAATTTACGAACATTAGGGCGCAGACAAACAGACACGCCGCACACATAACTTTTTTAGACAGTGTTTCAAGTTACTTGAAGGATTTACGCTAGTTTTTACTTCCATTACCCGACTACCGTAGGTAATGGGAGTATTGTATTCGGTCCAAAAATTCGATATCGTGTTTTCATCTGATTTACACGTTTTAAGGTCTCCTGAGTCCAAAAAGGTAGTTTATAGCAATTAGTCAGTGTGCGTGTGTGTGTATGTATGTGGGGAATCTTTTGGCTATCATATCTCCGAAACTAATAAAGATAGAACTACGAAACTTCAGAATTCAGACGGATCTGGTATACAGATGAATCTTCCAAATTTCAGTGAAAATTGAAAAACCGGAAGTGGAATCGTAAGTCCATATCTGAAAAACGGTTCAAACAATTTTCTTCAAAGTTGCTATATAAACACTCTATTATAGATGTCCTTTCGAAAGATACAGTTGGTTAGTCCAGGAAAATTGATAGGCGCCCTGTATAAATAGCTTAATTTTAGGTCTCGCATGTGCGTTCCTTTAAAAACAGCTGTACGGATTTTTTTTCAAATTCGCCATATTAACTCTCTTTTAAATATCCTTTTGTATGTAATTATTGTTTTCCTGACAATAATTGAGTATGCCAAGTTTTGGTGAAAGTTGGTATCTCAAAAACGGCTCTAACGATTTTTTTTTTTAAATTGTTACATAAATCCATTTTAGATATCCTTTCTCATGTATTGGGTGGTTATTACAAGAAAATTAACAGTCATCCTGATTAGGTAGGTCAGTTTTAGATCTTGGGAATTGGAGTTTCAAAAAATAATTCTACCAATTTCCTTTTTCTTATATTTTCACTATGTAAACTCTGTTTTATAGGTCTTTATACGTGCATCAAGTTTCTCTTACAGGAAAATTTTTAGATGTCTACTTCGTTAGGTCAATTTTATGTTTTCTGATCACATTATTTCCAAAAAATACATATAATACGTGTAATAGTGGGTAATGGACGTTGTGTGGTTGTTTCACACCAGATTTTTTTACAAAATGATTCACGTTGTCAGGAAAGGTATAAAACTATTAAAATCCTCGATATGACCAGTAAAAAAAAAAAAAAAATTAGGAGCCTAAATATTTTTGTAATACGAATTCTTTCAAGCCGCCATTTTAATTTTTACATCACCTGCCTATCTTGCATCGTACAAGCCGTATGACTTCGAATCTGTTAAATAGTTCAACTTCTCACTTTGTCACAGTAATGACATGTTTTAAGCTGGAGTTTTGTTTGTTTTATTCGCTGCATCTACCTTTAATTCTACTAAATCTATTACTTTCAGATTTTGTCCAAAGTTTACTTTACCCCTGTATCATAGTAAAGTCTTCCTTCAGCCACGATTTTCTTTCACTAACGTACCCAGCATTCAGGATTCGACCCTGCATATTGAGGGCAAGGAAGACGCTATTGCATACAACGGCGATCCGTACCAAGGATTGGACCAAATTCCTTGGAATTTCGTTTCAGAATTACACTTTTTTCAAATTTTATATTTTTTAGTGATTTATTTAAACATAGTTACCAGAGAATCTGGCGATATCCACCAGTAACATAAAAAATCTGGAGTGGCACTACTCGATTTTCCGAAAATTAAATAACTACTGGTTGTTTAAATATATCAATGTAAGATAATTCTGAAATTAATGAACTCAATCGAACACTACTTACTATTTTACTACTACTATTACTACTTACACTACTACTATTTTACACTATTGAACTTCAAAGAATTTCAGCCCATAGGCGATAATGATAATGAACTTTTCGTTGTGTGTCCCGTAAAAAAACTAAATGTGCTAGATTCACCAAAATTTATATAGTTTGTGCGACGATGACGTATAACCTGTATATAAATTTTCAGTTCTTTCGAATAAGTTTAAACGCTATCGCACTTGCACTTTTGAGCCCATAGGCCATAATGATAAAGAAGTTTTCTTTGTATCCCTGCAAAAAACTGAAAGTCTAATTTCACCAAAATGTTTATAACTCGTGCGATAGTAACCAATAATGTGTTCGTAAATTTTTAGCTCTATCGAATAAGGCATTTAGGTGCTACCACACTTTAAATAATTTGAGAGCATAGGCCATAATAATGATAAAAAATTCTTCTTTGTGCCCCTGTAAAAAAAAAAAAAAAACTATAAGTACCAGTTTCATTAAAATCTATACAGTTCGTACTACGGTGACCCATAACATTTTGTACTAGCTTTCAGATCATTTGAAGAAAGCGTTTGGAGGCTGTCGTATTCACTTATACACATACACACATGCATACATCACGAAATATCGTATAAAATCGTAGATATCTCTAAAAAGTGAGCGGGTGTGAAGACCAAATTTGGATGTGTACAACTACACATCATGTCAATCACGAATATAAGTTTGCAACAGTCTGTTGCTATTCGTTTCTGAGCTATGCAAGATACAAAATCTATTTCGCAAATCATGATTACAATACTTTTCTTTCATATCCATGTTCGGAAAGTAAAAAGGTAAATACAAATTGTGCTGATATGTGTTTACATACTTTCATAAAAGAAAAAAATATCAAACTAAAAATTCATTAAAAACTAGTATGCTGTGACCATCACAAAACTTTCTTCTATATCATTAATGTAACAGTGTATCCTACTGCTTAACATGCATAAAAACTTAATCAGTTAAGTTTCTTGCATTAAATATTTAAACTATGCAGTTAGCTGAACTTTTAACCAATAGATGTTTAGATATAATTATCTGGAAAATCAGAAAGAAAAAAGAATATGAACAGTAACACTTTTAGTCCGACATACACCGAAACTGAATAAGCATACTTTTTTTTAAAATATGTACCAAGTTTGCACACATATGTATCACAGAGCTTGAGATATAGCCTTCAAGTGAACATTAAATATTTCAGCCCAGCAATGCCACCTGTCGTTCGATATGCACTTATTTTTGAACAGCATAGTTTTTTATAATATCCATTTCACATACCAAGTTTGTTGCAATTACACAATATAGAAACTGAGAAATTGACTTCCTATACATGGACAAAATTGTAACAATGCAACGCCACATTTCGGCCGATATACACCCAAATTGAATCGGCATAGTTTTTTCATAATGGCTCCTTAATCTATCAAATTTTATATAATTATAAAAGCTTAGATATAGCCTTCCTTTAAATTGCAGTATAGCAGGCCATAGTTACTCGATATACTCTAAAGTCAAATCACTCTCAATTTAAGTCAAGGTATAACCAAGTATAAACTTTTATTGAATTTCATTCGGTGGTTTGTGAAATACAGCGTCTAATATTTTTGATAACACATATATGGACAGACATTTTCTAAAAATGGTTGAATCGTGTTCAGGAAATCTCAAAACGTCCATTTTAAACCGGGAATCGAAAGTGTTCACCAATCTAACACTTTATTCTTATGTATAGAGAAGCAAATAAAAAAGAGAAAATATAGTCAATTCGCATATATCATCTACATGCTAATGACATTTACATATTATATAAATATTTTAATGATAAAAGAACTAACTGGGAGTACTAAAAGTTAACATAATCATATTTTTAGGAAAATATAGCACATGCTTCTTTAAATTTCAATTGATTATGTGTAAGATAACATCGATATTACTTCACAGTGAATTGCACATTAACAAATAAAGTACAATTATAAAAAACTGATAATGATAAATTGGCGAAAACTACTTGTTTTTCCTTCTAAATAAATTTGTAAAAGATGGTATTTGACTTTAAAACTTCATGACCCCCACCCTCCCCCCCCCCGCACACACATTCTAATGAAATATCTTAGTGATGGCCCTGAATTAGAGGTGTACGTTTAGGTGCTATAGTAATCTCAAGCACAAATTCACAACATTCTACGTCCAATCTTTTTATATTTATGCGATAATATAACAATTGTTCCTAAATTTATTCTACAATATTTCCTTTATTTGTTACAAGAAAGTGTTTTTAAATTTTCTGTTGAATCTTAGCTATAGAACTACATTAGCAATATATCAATGTGTATCAAATTTTTAAAGTGATAATAAAGTCAATTTTTTTGAGATGCTTAATTTAACTTTTTACAATTTTTTAACGTTCACGTTTAATTAAATGTATTTATTTTTATGTCGAAAGAAAATGAACTCGTATTTCTTTCTTTCTTTTTTTTTTTTTTTTTTTTTTTTTCAACAATTAAATTATAGCTAATATTTTAATGGCTATTTTTTAAGCTATTAGGGGGTTGTTATTTTCATATTTTAATTAATTATAAGAAAACTAATCAAAAATTCGAAAATCAGGCTACTTCGAAGTATCGTGTAGTCATCGGGTTCCGAGTTATTCTGAAAGTTTCAAATGTCTAGCTAGTAGGGGAGTTAGTTAAAAATCGATTGCAAGATTTGTACCGGACAGACAAGAATAGAAGTTCATAAAAACATGGTAAAATAGGTAAATACTAAATAATTAATTTTATAGCAGATGCTATTATAAATTCATTGTAACCAATAATATAGTTTTTAATTAAATTATTTCTTACTTATTTAGTTTCTCTTAGAGATGTTCATTATTTATAAATATCTGTTCTGATGACAAATGCTATACCTTATTAAAATTGTGTGCTAGGACAGAATAAAGTAGAAATTGTTTAAATTAATCTAATTTTTCATGTGAGATAGCATATGGATAATGTAAAATATATAATGGATAATAGTTCAAAAATAAAGTATAATATATTATTAGGAGTCGTTCCAGACAAAAATTTGGTCCCCTTTGCTGACCTTTCACAAAATTCCACATCATAGAAAGTGACCCTTCACAAAATTCAAATTTATAAAATGAGCCACTTCACAAGATTTTTTTTTTTTTTTTTTTTTTACCCTTTTATAAAATGTTTCCATGTTTTCAGTATTAATTTTAATTAACGGCCCTCTTCACTTACCGTCGCCGGAAGCCCGAACCAATGTTATTCCATGGGGAAATTTTCTTTACAAATAACTTATTAACTAATACATATTTTTAAATTCTGTTTTCACATTCAGAAAATCCCCAAGTGTTAAATTGACGGAACTTTTTTAAAAATATATTTTTTTAATTTTTGATATTTTATTTTGAAATTACAAAATGAAAAAAATTCCCATATTGAAAATTCGTATTTTGCAGCTTCAAAATAAAATTGAAAAAACTGAAAAAATGTTTTTTTTCAAAAGGTCCGTCAATTTAACAGCTGGGAATTTTCAGAATGTGAAAACAGAATTAAAAAATATGTATTAGTTAATAAGTTATTTGTAAAGAAAAATATCCCATAGAATAGCATTAGCTTCGGCTTCCGGTCGCGGTGAGTGAAGCGGGCCCTTAATTTTGACTCAACGAAACTCTATTAACTTGATATTAAACATTATATAGAATGACTATTAAAATAGAAGGTTTCACACAATATTTTATTTTTCACAAAAATAAATAACAAATTAAAAAAAAAATATTTTGTTTTTCACAAAAAAGGGACCCAAAAATTAAAATCTAGATCGGCCCCTGATTCTAATATATATTAATATGGAGAATAATGTACCTTTTTGGAGTTTTAGCTGCAATGATTTTCTGTACAAAGCCAAATCTTCAAAATATTCTCAATATTTGCTTCCAACTAATACCGTTACAATTAGTTGCATAATACAACAAAAAGATAACGTCACTAATTAAGATTCTAGTTACCCTGAGAAATGAATTTACAAATCATTACTGTTAAACATGTTTGATCTTAGTCAACAAATCGACATCATTTGAATCCAATTTGGGGCTAATTTGCCTATGAATATTATATGACGGGTGCACCTAAGATGACGTGTTGTTTGTACAGATGCTAAAGAACTAATAGAAGAAAAACGCAATAATTATAATTTTTGCTATATATACCTGCAAGATTTCATTAAAGCTCCACTTTGATCCAAGGATCATACAGCAACCTAGGATCTTGCAGTAGACATAAGGTTCTTCCTCTTTATCCTAAGTTCAAGGCATCACTTTTGTTAGCGCTGGACGATGGGCACGCTGAAACTAGCGTACCCGCTTCTTTTTTCCCTGCTCTTAACTTTTGGTAAGTATTACTTTTTGAATTAACTAGAGATTAAATTTTCATAGCTATACTTTGAGTAGTAAAGTGATGATGATGCAAACTGCAAATTTCTTTCGTCATTACTAAACATTAATTTTCTCTTTCATTTATTAGAACTGTAAAAATACTAATGTCCTGATTTTTAAGTTATTGTATTTTATGATAGATTATTTTTAACCTGAGAAACTAAAAAATATGTTGCTAGCATCCCATACAGCACAGAATGTTTCAGTTATGTTGCAAAAAACTTACAATTATAATTATTTTACTGTCAATCGATTAACAAGTAACAGATTACAAATAAATTGAATTATTTCAAATAAATTGAATAAGTAATTCAATTTATTTGTTATCAATTACTTGTTAATTGATTGACAGTAGAATAATCATAATTGTAATTTAATTGTAATTCAATAGTAATTCAATTACTTTTTAATCAATTATGTTCAACACAGCCTACTACTACGTGTTCTTAAGATCTGCTGATAACAGTCACACACTGACATGCACACAGATAAGCCGCTAAAAACACGATTTCAGATGTCGGGCACCTCAAGAAGGTTAAATATAACAAAAACTTAATTTCGAAAATTTAAAAAAAGAAAAATAATAATAATAATATTTTCTCTATAATGTACATGGGTAAAAGAAAGTGAAAAATGTTACTCTAATGTCGTCTGATATATTATTATTTTGAAGAGTAAGTCCCGCCCTCCGCATTTCTGGAAAATATACATTTAATTTGAGGCGTATGAACACTACGATGTTGATTTAAATAAAAAATATGGACAAAACGATTAAAATAAAAATCTAGTGGTGTAAAAAAAAAGGGAAAATTATTTAGTATTTAAAAAAGAGATTTAGCATAGTCAGTGTGGTATTTTCCTATTTTTAAAAGTGAGCCCTGCCTTTACACCCCCCCCTACCCTTTTGGCAATCATTACAATATAAATAATCTGGTGTGTCACCCACACGACTTTCTCTTACCCTGAAATTTAATACTATAAATACAGGTTGGAGATTAAGAGGTAAGACAACGAGAACTGTTATGTAAGTCTATGTTAAAACAATTCAAATAAGGCTTCTGTGAAGTCGTTCCTTCACATATATGAGTTTTAATTATAACTTTAAATAAATAAGTAATTATTATATTTTCAATAAATTAAATGGCTAATAAAAATAGATAACGAAATTCTAAATTACTTTTATTTATTCGCTTTTGTCTATAATAAATATCTTAATTCTAATAATATTTTATCCCTCATGCTATTAATAAATCTTCTGAGAACAAAAACATATTCCTTTTAAATGACATCTCTCAGAATTATAAGCTCTTCTAAATCATTTAATAAATAAAATATAAAAAAAATAATATTAATTCAGTTATAAACCGTTGGATACATAATTACATTTTCATTCTTTAAAATTGCGCAAGTCCACTTTGTTATAAATAAATTAGGCTATAATTTACATTATGATATCATTAAAGGGTAATTATATTTTTTTATGGCAGGATGTGCAATATTTCACAGACTTTATGACTCTATTATTCAACGGTTTTCTGACGATAAAATTTGGCGTAGATGATTGGCGTTAGTTATTTAACGGTCTTCCTAAATTCAAAATATTTATAGTAATTTGATCTAGAAACAATGGATTTGCTTTGGCTATAAAATTTGGCACTTTTTCAAAAATATTGGCGTAATCCAGGAGTCCGGTCTGGATTGCGACTGAGTCAACTACAGAATTCGCTTGTTATCGACTGGTGTAAAAACACGTAATCGCGAAGTCCTCTCTCTCTCTCATCTAACCCTCTGTATGTCTGTTAGACTTAACAATAGACTTTTTAAAATACTTTTTATTAAAAGAACTTGTTTGATTTACATGCTGCCTAATAAAAATATTTGCTGCAAAATTAATAGTTTTTCTCCATCACGGCCAACAGTTTATTGTTCCTGGAGTTTTATTGCGACCCTTTTCCTATAGCTCAAGTTAACCAGAATCTATCTTATATATATATGGTGCCAGACCTCTTCAGAGGGTTAGATGAAAGAGAGAGAGGGCTTCGCGATTACGTGTTTTTACACCAGTCGATAACAAGCGAATTCTGTAGTTGACTCAGTCGCAATCCAGACCGGACTCCTGGATTACGCCAAGATTTTTGAAAAAGTGCCAAATTTTATAGCCCAAGCAAATCCATGTTTCTAGATAAAATTACTATAAATATTTTGAATTTAGGAAGACCGTTAAATAACTAACGCCAATCATCTACGCCAAATTTTATCGCCAGAAAACCGTTGAATAATAGAGTCATAAAGTCTGTGAAATATTGCACATCCTGCCATAAAAAAATATAATTACCCTTTAGCGATATCATAATGTAAATTATAGCCAAATTTATTTATAACAAAGTGGACTTGCGCAATTTTAAAGAATGAAAATGTAATTATGTATCCAACGGTTTATAACTGAATTAATATTATTTTTTTTATATTTTATTTATTAAATGATTTAGAAGAGCTTATAATTCTGAGAGATGTCATTTAAAAGGAATATGTTTTTGTTCTCAGAAGATTTATTAATAGCATGAGGGATAAAATATTATTAGAATTAAGATATTTATTATAGACAAAAGCGAATAAATAAAAGTAATTTAGAATTTCGTTATCTATTTTTATTAGCCATTTAATTTATTGAAAATATAATAATTACTTATTGCCTTTATTTAAAGTTATAATTAAAACTCATATATGTGAAGGAACGACTTCACAGCTTCAGTAGAGTTTTATATGGTAATTAGTTCTGTGTGAGGGGGGCTACTGCCCCCCCTCAACCCCCCGTTTCATTACTGCACCAATACTTATATAGAATTTAAACCTTTTATGAAAA
This sequence comes from Salticus scenicus, assembly GCA_963930645.1. Taxonomy (NCBI): domain Eukaryota; kingdom Metazoa; phylum Arthropoda; class Arachnida; order Araneae; family Salticidae; genus Salticus; species Salticus scenicus. Next base: position 138,403,120 of record OZ005655.1, read on the forward strand.
TTAAAAGTTTACTTAAAATTATTCAGACAACTTTCACACGCAACATTCCATGAAACTTATCAGTCTTGATCAAACTTTTCAGCAACAAATTTATATTAAGTTGAAAATACAACTTTTGGATCAACTGAAACTATTCGTTTTTAAGTTACTCTAAAAGACACAGACAAAGATCAAACTTTAAAAAACTTAAACTTGCTAATCAGGAGGCCTCAAAACATGTAAATACACAAAAAACAAAAGATGAATACTTAGCTTAAAAACGTACATTATTAATCATATGTCTATTAGGAATTCATTTCCATTCCTGAGCAGCTTTCCTGGACATGGTAAAATATTATAGTAGAGCACTTCCACTAACAATAAAAAAGAATGTTATCATTTAAATATTTGTAACTATGTATATCTTTTGAAGAATATGTACAAACCACCTACTGCACCTAAATATAATACTATAGTAACAATATACGGCACAACCTGAAATACACTTCCACCAATTTTCAGCTATTGTCACACTATAATATAGTACTTTTGTGTAGCCCTCTAAATGAACAGTGAATGATTTCCCTGCCGTATTCTACACGAGGCATGTTTTTATGCATATAAAAAAAATATATTCATTTCATTTGGTTTCTTGCAGTCTATAGATGTCAAACTCTACTTATCAGCAATTTCCCCCATACCCGTAATGTGTTTGAATAATCTTGAGTATTCCTGTACACGAACCATTTGCTTCATATCAACGAAAAGCATTACTATATTACACATTTAGAATACCAAGTTTGGAATCTCTGCTGCTATTTGTTCTTGAGATATGCTGATAACAGACAGACACAAAGACACACAAACACAGACTTACACACACACACAAAGAGAGAGGCACAGACAAAACACAGACCAACCGTTAAAAACACGATTTCCGTGTTAAAGGGACCTCAAAACGTGTAAATATAACAAAAACTCACTTTCGAAAATTTGACCCAGAAGCAATACTTTTTCTACTTTATGGGTAAGAGAAAGTAATTATATGGTGTGCCACTCACAAGACTTTCTCTTACCCTGAAATTTAATACTATAAATACAAGTTGGAGATTAAGAGGTAAGATAACGAGTACTGTTATGTAAATCTGTGTTAAACAATTCAAATTACGCTTTGGAAGAGTTTTTATGATATTTATATCTGTGTGCTTGATCAAACATTTCCAGCAACAATCTTATTCTAACTTCAAAATATAACATTTGGATCTCCTAAAATTATTCGTTTTTAAGTCACTCTAAGAGACACAGACAAACATCAAACGCTAAAAAACTTGACTAAGGTAATCAGGAAGCCTCAAAACGTGTAAATATACAAAAAACAAGCAATGAATATTTAACTTAAATACATACATTATTTACCATATCTCTATGAGGAATTCATTTCAAATCCCGAACAACTTTCCTGGAAAGGGCAAAATATTATTAATAAAGCACATCTAATAACAACAAAAATAAATATTATCGTTTAAGTATTTGCAGCCCTGTATATCTTTCGAAGATTATATACAGACCACATGGTGCACCTAATTATAATCCTATTGTAATAATACATGGCCCGGCCTGAAATACACTTGCCTGAAAATTGATGAAATTGTATTTCAGGTTGTGCCGTGTGCTATTAATATGGGATTGTATTTATGTACATCATGGGGTGTGTATATAACCTTCAGAATATAGGGGAGACTCGTGTACCTAGTGTCGTTCTTTTTCAATGCCCAAAAACAGAGCCCTTGACCTGTTTAAAATTATCAAACTTATATGAACATATCTTTAGGACTAACTACTTTCAATTGGGATTAATGTAAATACCTAAAATAATAAATTCCGACAAATAGAAGGTTTAAAAAAAACATCACTCGTGCCCCTAGGTACAACACCCTCATTGTACCTAGGGCCAGACCTGGCTGTACCTAGGGCCATTCTCTCAAAATAAGATTTAACTTTGTAATGAATAGAAAATAAGCATATAAACATGTATTTTATAAAAGAAACAATATCAAGTAATATATTTATTTATCATATAATATTTATCATGTTGTTGCCTTAATTTAAAACACGAAACTTTTCACTTTTTTTTTTTTTCCTTTGGGATATTCTAACAGAATTTTTTTCCCCTTCAATTTCTTTTTTTTTTTTTTTTTTTCTGGAGTGTCTCGTGGATTTCTAGATCTCTGTGGTTTTCGGTCACATCTTTGATGTAGGAGGTTTTGGTTTAGGTAAAGGTTTTACTTAGGTTCGTACCTGTTAAAGCAGGACACACGAAATAATGTTAGATGTTAAAGGTTTCGAAATTTCAACCGGACACGAAACAGAGACATCCAGTTCTATCATTGTTGGTTCACTTTCTTCGTGGAATTTTTTTTTCTTTTAATATATGGAGGGATCTTGTCTTTCAGTCACATTTGAACTTAAATATTCATCCTCAGTGAATGTGTTTTGATTCATTGGCTATATGCCAGATACACGAAAGCCTGATAGAATGTTTACAGGAGTAAAGGCCGACGGATAAGACTTGCCAACACTTTCAGCAACATCACATACAGTGATTGGTTTACCAAGGTTTGCCAGCATTCAATTACTGTAGGCTGTACTGTGTTTCTTAACACTTTCGCGACCGCTGACGTAGATTCACGTCATTTGAAAATATGAAACTCCACCAGTGGGCGAAATTTGTATGTATTTGTTTCTAAAAAATATGCACAATATTCATATTTGTAGAATCAGTATACAATGCATGCAAATACTTTGATTAGAGAGAGTATGATTATAATGCATATTCATTTGTAATATAAATGTGAATATGGAAAATTTTGTTTTGAAAAATTGTAACTAATGGGAAAAACGCCCACAGGCGCACCTTACTGTCAAAAAGACAAAAACATGTGGTTGCGAAAGTGTTAAAGGGTCCAATCACACTGGCCCTAGGTAGAAGGCAGCGATGTGGCCGTAGGTACAAGTTTTTGTAACTTCATTCAAAATGCCTTCCACTAAAAAAAACACATGCAGAGAAGACTAATTAAATATCTCATTTATATCTCAATATAAGAAGCAAAATTATACACTAGAAATGAAAGAAAAATGTTTGACTTGCCTTTGAAAAATAGCAAAAGAGATGAGCTGCAAAATTTTACTTCAAACCATGTAAATAAGTTTTCTACATGTAACTTATCAAAACTTTCTTCTCAAAAGTTCCAAAATAGTTGTAAAAGTAGCAATTGGTGTTGTTACTCGCCCAATTGAGTATTAAAACTTAAAATTAAATATTATTCAAATAAAGTTGGGTGGACCTAGGTACACGATGGCCCTAGGTACACGGATCTCCCCTATATAGGATTGCCAATATTAAAGCCATAACATTCTTTTATATTGTTAGTAAAAGAGCTTTTCTGTAACATTTGACAATGGCCAAGAAAGCTGCTGAGGAATTGAAATTAATTCCTAGTAGCCATATGGTAGATAATGTATTTTTTTTTTTTTTTAGCTGAATATTCATCGCTTGGTTTTTTGTATATTTACATGTTTTGAGGGTTCCTGAATAACGAATTTAAATTTTTAATATCTGATCTTTATCTGTGTCTCTTAGAGTAAATTAAAAACAAATAATTTCAGGGGATCCAAATGTTGTATTTTGAAGTTAATACGTTTGTTACTAGGAAAATTTGATCAAGATTGATCAGTTTCAAAGAGTGCTGCGTGTGAAAGTTGTCTGGATAATTTTATATAAACTTTGGAATTCAATAAAAGATTTGAATTATATATAAATGTAGGTACAATAATTAAATGGGGGTGGAGGGAAGCGGTACCCCCCCCCCCCTCACACACACACACACATACTGAATTATTTGTTAAGTACAGTTGTTTCGAAGCCTAATTTGAATTGTCTTAACATAAGTTTACATAACAGTACTCGTTATCTTACCTCTTAATCTGCAATCAATATTTATAGTATTAAATTTCAGGGTAAGAGAAAGCCGTGTGAATGTTACACCAGACTATTTAAATAGGAATTATTGCCAGTGCTTTAATAATTTTATCTGCCGACTGTAATATAGAACTCCGTAATTAACTTTCAATTTTTTTTTTTTTTTTTTTTTTTTGGGGGGGGGATGATTTAAAATGGCTTTCTAAATTATATACTTGTAAAGATCTTGGCACGAAACGTCCGAACTACTTCGGTGTCAAATTTCAAATTTCGCCATGGGGGGTCCTACGCTAAAGCTATTCCTTGACGATATTTATTGGATTCGCTTATACTCCAAGAGAAAGCTTTTAGCACAGGGAAACCTGAAAATAGATTTATTTGTCGATCGCAATAAAATATGTTAATGCAGACAACTGATTAATTTTACCAAGATGAAATTTAAGAAAGTTTTTATTCGGAAACATTTGATTATATGATTTTTAACTGTAATGTTTGAAGAAATTACAAAATCGATATTTTCCTAATCTCTTTGTTTCAGTATACCCAGATAATGGGTATGTATGTGTTAGTGTGTTTGCATGCATATATATTTACATATGTGCAATTTACTGCAACGTGAAAATATTACATTTCTTTTCTTTTATATTTTCAGAGTTTTTTGCATTTTTATTGATCCGATCAAGTTTAACGTAATGATCGCGTTATAAAATATGTAGATGTTTATATAAAAACATAATTACAATCAAAATAATCTGATAAGGCATTCTCATGACTATCTCTTACATTTGCAGTTGAATTCTATAAGAATAAGTTACAGATCAAGGTATGAGATAGCAAGTACTGTACATATAACCGTATTTTAAAAACAGTTCAATTAAACATGCATTTCTGAGTGAGAAGATCTATTATCCTCTTCAAAAAAAATTGTACATCGTACCTACATTCTGAATAAATTTAAGGGTGTTATAAATCTTAAAAATTTATTCCAAATTATCCAGAACATTTCAAACACACTACTTCTTGAAATTTGCCGATTTCAGTAAATGATTTCAAGTGACAATCTCATATGACATTCAAAATACCAAATTTAAATTTCTTGCAAATATTTGTTTTTACGTTACGCTTATAATAGGCATAAACACAGATCAATTGCTAAAAAAATAGTTTTTACTTTCTCTTACCCATAGGGTCGTGAAAGTATTGTTTTAGGGTCAAATTTTCGAACGTGAGTTTTTGTTATATTTACATGTTCTGAGTCCCCTGAATACGAATATCATGTTTTTAGCAAATGGTCTGTGTGTCTGTCTGTGTGTCTGTCTGTTATCAGCAACAAATAGTAGCAAGAACAAATAGTAGCAAAAATTTCAAACTCGGTATTCTAAATGAGTATCATATACGGATGCTACAGTAAGCTTTTAGTTGAGATGAAGCAAATGGTTCGTGTACAGGGACATTCAAAAGTATTCAAATACATTACGTCTATGGGGGAAATTGCAGGTAAGTAGAGTTTTAACATCTATGGATTGCACTAAATCAAATGAAACGAATGTATATATTTTTTGTAATAGAGATAATCAACTGGTAAAAAACTTTTTGTGTATGTAGGAGCCTCGCCTCACCCCCTGGGGGGGGGGGGAAGTCCCCCCTCGAGGGGAGTATAATTTTCATGATGGGTATTTTTCAAAAGAGCTCGCCAATAACTTTAAAACGAATGGTTGAACCATCGATCTGCGATAATTTAAAATAAAGTTATCGATTTTTTTCATTTTTAACAAATATATATTATGTAATATTGATAATAAAAATTCAACCTTTTTTTTGGATATTTAGTGTTATACTACTTCTCTAATATGGAAATCGTCTGCATTATCATATAAGATAATTTTTTTAAATAATAATTTTAATAAATTATTTTTTTAAAACAGAATTATTTTTTAATAACCGGATTAGATTCTATATAAATGTAGGTTCATTAATTCAACAGGGGGTTGAGGGGGGCGATAGTCCCCCTCACACAGAACTAATTATCCTATAAAACTCTTCCGAAGCCTAATTTGAATTGTTTAACATAGATTTTCATAACATCGTTATCTTACCTCTTAATCTCCAACCTGTATTTATAGTATTAAATTTCAGGGTAAGAGAAAGTCGTGTGAGTGACACACCAAATTATTTTGTTCGTTTTCGGGGAATTTCAAAACGCTTAATAAATATAATCAACGCTGAAAATTTGAACTAAAATTAGCATATGGGTATAATAAAGTAATTATCATTCCTAAGTGATTTTTCTGAACTTCTTAAAAATTAATAAAGTACTTGCATCAGTTCTATCCTATAGAGAATAATGTATTCGCTTAATTTAAGGTAGCCTGTATAGTATCTATAAATTATAATGCATGGTGATATTCAGGTTTAGATATTAGTCAATAGTTTGTTGCATGTAAATTATAATATTCTAAGAAGAAAAAACGCTTTAATAATAGAAAAATTATATAAAGGTGTATGTTATATTTTAAAATAATGAAATTTACAATTTTCTAGCTTCTATTATATGAATTTATATCTTTAAAAAACACTGCACTGCAAAATAAATAAATAAATAAAAATTCGAGCACTGATACCAAATCCGCTGATTTTTATGTAAAATGACCTCCTGAATTCGAATATTACTCCCATTCTACCCAATCACCCGCCGTTTTCTTGGGACGCCACCTCCTCTCCCAATTTTCCCCCAATTATCACTCTTTCGTAATTTTATGGACATGAATTCTATTTGGAGAGTGAAAAAGAATTATTTTAGCACTAATACTAAAAAATTTAATGCATAATAAATAACCGATTAATAAAATTTAAAAAAAATGTAATTCATAATTTCAGGGACACCCCCCACCCCTCCCTAAATTTTCCCCTTTCTGCAGATGTTCATGCTTCAAAATGTTTTACTTCTGCAGCCCCTCAGAAGATACTTAACAGTTAAATTAATCATTTCTCCCTCAACAAATCAAATTTATAGTCATAAAATTACCGAAAAGTGATAAAAATAGGGGGCGTCTCCAAAAAACGGGGGTTATAGGGCTAAATGAGTGTCATATTCTGATTCAGAAAGTCATTTTACATAAGAGTTTCCAAAAATGGTGTTGGGACTGATTATCATTCAGAGAAATGTAATTAAACGTAGCATTACATTTTCTCCACTTGTCAAAAATTATTAATAAACCTATGTTTTCTGCAAATTCTCTCAGAATAATCTCTGAGGAGGGGGGAAGCCCAGTTTTAGCTAATACATGTGTTTTTTGGTGTGCTGAAACCCAAAAGAAAGCCAGTTTTTCTGTTCACGTATAGATTTTTGTTAATGCAGTTTCTACCGACACCATTTCTTCATTTTCGGTAGTTTCTACAATTTTTCCATGATTAATTATAATTAATCATGGAGACATACTATAAAAGTAACCATTTTATTATACTGGCGGAAGACTAACGGTAGAAATTGGGTTGGTAAACACTCTGTATTTACAAAAATCGGGTACATGGCACTTTGGTCCCGCCGTTTTGGTCCCGCCACTTTGGTCCCGCCGAATTGGTCCCGCCACTTTGGTCCCGAGGAAATTTTGGTCCCGCCGTTTTGGTCCTGCCGTTTTGGTCCCGCCGCTTTGGTCCCGCCATTTTGATCCCGATATCAGGAATAATCAAAATATTACAGAAAAAAAGCGAAATTATTTTTCATATTTCGAATTTTTGTCATTTGATTTGAAAACATGGGGGTAGGAAAAGTCAAAATTATTATTATTATTATTAGTAGTAGTAGTATTTTGCAACAGAAAGTTATAGTGACAAATAAAACTGAAAAAACGTCTAAAAGTTTTAAATTTAGAGTTTTTCTTTGTACGATAGAGGAAAAAGGACAGCAAATACTTGAGGGAACTTCGGGCAAAAGAGAAATTTGACGAATGTTTTCAATTGGAGAGTTGAATATCTACAGCCTTTGTTGAAAATGATGTAACTATAGGACGCATGGAACAGAAAATTTATTATTTCGGATCGAATTTTGAATGATAAAGGTATTAGTTATCAGCGTAGATGTAAGCATTGTTAATTTATCTAATTCTGCAAAATATCACTTTAAATAAAATACAAGGTTTTTAATATAAAACACTGTAATGCGGCTCTTAATTATCTCATTCATATTTAGAGTGCTCGAATACAAAATTTGTAGGAAATCGATGCTTTATCGAAGTATCTCCTAAATGTTAGAGTTTAATAATAAAAGAAGATGCGAGGAATCTAAAAAATGATCTCGGGTATAATTTGTACAGATCTGCTAAACTTAAGTCATTTTCTTCTCTGTCAATCTGGATATATTTGTCAAACACAGGAAATAGTTACATATTATAACCCCTTACAATATTGTTTAAGAAAATAGCCATTAAAAGCTCCTCCCACCCCCTTTTTTTCTTCAAATGCGATGAAACAAAACAGTGAAATTCCTTTTCATTGTCTGTGGGAAAAACAGGTGTGAAACGAATCCCAAGGTGCTACAGAGATTTCAATGCGGCAAGGCCCGACTAACAAAAAAAATTTTAGTGCCCCCCCCCCCCCCCCCAAAAAAAAAAAAAAAAAAAAAAATAGTCCCCTATTATTATACTATGATTTATAACAGGCGAGGCAGACTGACTGGAAAAAGTATTTAAACAAGAAAATTATCTGTTTCTGTTTTAAGTTTTAAAAAATTACTTCACTGAGCCAAATATAGATGCTGCCAGATTATAAGTTTCCGGATTATCGATGCTTCACCGTACGTTAATTCTACAATTTCATGTATTTCAAATGATCTTATGTACAGTACCAATCAAGATTTTATTTTAAAATTTTATTTATAAAAATAGAACACAGTTGAATTAGAAAACGAAAAAAAAAAACTAGGGGATTTAGATCAGATATTTTTAACCATTAGTAAAATTTTGTGCCCCTCAGAAATTTCGTGCCCAAGGCACGAGCCCCGGGTGCCCGTGCGATAATCAGGCCCTGCAATGCGGGCATTGTTTTTAGTCATAGAGACATATCAGACAGATATGTATATTTATTTATTTTTAAACATAATATTAAACTAAAAAGATAAAAAAAATTGTACATCAACATTTTCTGAACAGTTATGCGTGCAATGCGAGCAGTTAATTAAATATTGGACTACTTACATTTTTTTCATTTTTAAAATAAAACCATTGTAATTGAAAGAAAAGTAATTTATACACATATATACACGGTTAACGTAATTAAATATCACGGAAAAACAAACATGCATTTTATTATTATTATTATTATTATCAATATAACACAGATTTTGAAACAAATTCCTCTTAGATTAAAGATAAAATTAAATCACAGTCAAATCGAATGAAACGTATCTCTCTCTCTCTCTCTCTCTCTCTCTCTCTCTCTCTCTCTCTCTCACACACACACACACACACACACACACACACATATATTCAAAGATTCAAAGACGGAAGAGACCGCTCACCACTATGCAGCAGTTTTGAGCGATTTTAACCTCTAAAGGGGGGCTTTGACAACAAATGTCACATAACAATGTGAAATTTTGAAAGAGCCCGTTTCTAGAGGTTAAGTCTCCCCAGTTGTTTATTGCATAAACATAAAAAAAAAAAAAAAAAAAAAAAAAAAAAATACATTTGCTGCCGGATATAAAATCCCACGCGACAGAGGGCAGCAATTAATTAAAAAGACAACACATATGTATATATTTATGAATAAATTCATATATAAATTCAAAAACTTCATAAATGATCCCAAGCTTATGCTTATAAAGAATAGTCTATGATGGGAGCAGACCAATAATTAGTTCTTTGAAAGAAATAGCTTTCTACCACTAAAAGCAAATTATATTTAATATCGTAAGGTTTTCTTTCTTTCTTTTTCCCTTTTTAAAACAAAAATTTTCTGTATTTTATTATTTTTAAAATAATTCAAACTTTATCAATAAATATAATTAAATGGGGATTCTTTTTTTAATAAGAAGGTACTGTTGTTATTGTTAACAACTTTTAAAATCACAAAATTATGTCACTGATAGTAAATTAAAAACCAAATTACAATTGAAGCAAGTTAAATCGAAATCAAATAAAAAAAATCGCAATTAAAAAATAAATAAATAAATAAAAATAAAAGTGTAATTACATAAAAAAAAATAATAATAAATAAATAAATATATTAAATGCTCGTAAAAAAATTAGTACAAAATTCTCCGAATCTCAATAGCTAGGCAGTAATCGTAATGTCGAAAATTTATATATTTATCGGTAAGATATTCCTTAATTAAAGATATTCTAACAGCACTTCAATTTTTCCGTATCAATAAATATGTTATCATATTAAAAAACTGATATATATTTAAAAAATTGCAAAAAAATAGCGGGACCAAAATGTCTCGGGACCAAAATGGTCAGGGACCAAAATTTCCTCGGGACCAAAATGGCAGGACCAAAATGGCGGGACCAAAGTGGCGGGACCAAAACGGCGGGACCAAAGTGTCCTGCTTCGACAAAAATCTATACGTGATACAGAAAAGCTGGTTTCAGTTTCGATTTCCCCACTCCAAAAAAAAAGTAATAATAATAATAATAAATAAAAAAATAAAGATCAGCAAAAATTATCAAATAAAAATTTTAAATGTAGACCTGTGTTATAAAAATTTAATAATGTGAATTTGATTTCCGTAAATTATCCGTTTCATTTAATGTTATCAAATTAATTTCTTCTTTCAGTTCTCTGCACAGAAAATGGATATCTTGCTGAAACAGAAGAAAAGGATAAATTAGATGGAACAAATGATTCTCATAGTACATATGGAACAAGAAATGAAAACAACCCAGAGTCCGAAGCACTAACAGACGGTGGCATAAAAAGTTCCTCTGGTGGGGACACAGATAGTAATAAATCTAATAACATCACGGAAGATGATGAGATGCCAAAAAATAATACAGACGAAGAAGGGGAAACTTCGATAGAAAATAACTTAGCAAAAAATAAAAAGGTGAATGGTGTTCAAAATAGCCAAGAAAAAGAAGGCGTTCATTTTAAGGAAAATCAGGATGATGTTGAAGAAGAAACGTTGGAAAAGGAAAAGGAAGAAACACCGCCTAATACAGAAAATAAAGAAACTTATAACAGAAAATCAACTGACGACACTAGTAAAAACAGTGACATTAAAAAAAATCCAAGTAAACTGCCACACAAAGAAGAAAAGAATGGGCATGAAAAACAAACAATAAATAGAATAAAGGGAAAAGGAAAAGGAAAAGGAGAAGAGAATAATGGAGACGAAAAGCACAATATTGAAGAAAATACGGAAAAGCATTCGAAGGAACCCGATTTCGATAAAGATGATTCAGACCACAAAGATGAACCAGAAAGAAACAGGGAAAAATATGAGAAAAATGAACGAGATGAAAACTCATACAATGATAACGAAGAAAATGATTCAGAAAATACAGATTTAGTAAGTAAATCCAAAAATCACGAAACTGCAAATAAGCAAACTGGTGAAACTGACAAAAATAACCACAAACATAGAAATCGCAACCAGCGGGAGAAGACAAATAAAAACCGGGAGAAGCTTGATTCTGACAAAAACACAGAAAATGATTCAGAAAATGGCAATAAAAACGGAAAACACAAAAGAACAGAAAAAGAAAAAAAACAACCTAAGGACGACTCTGATGATGACGATGAATCTGATGAAATGCGTGATATAACAAGAGACGATGAAAAGGAACATGGATCCAGAAACCATAATGCTCGTGGGAATAAAGGAAAGACTCAGGAAAAATCTCCCTCAAAATATTATAATGACGAGGATGAATTTGATGAAGATCATAGCAAAATAAGAAAAAATTTTAAAAAGGAAAAGAAAGAAATTTCCTTTATTAAAGATAACATAAAAATCTATCAAGAGAAAAGAAAATTTCTAATAAATTTAACATTTAAAAAATTTAAAAATGAAAGAAATATGAGGAGAAAGTTTTATTCGTATTTCAAGTTCATAGTTAGGACAAAAGAACTATTTGAATTCATTAAACACTGTTACAGACATCCTAAAATGCCTGAAAACCATAACAAAATAGTAAACAAATGTTTAAAGGAATATAAGAAAATAGAATATATCAGTGAAGTCGATCAGATTTATGAAATGTATAAAAAAGAAATAGAACTTTCTCACAAGAATTACAACAGGGAAAAATATGAGGAAAATGAACGTGGTAAAAACTCATATAATGATAATGAAGAAAATGATTCAGAAAAAGCAGATTTACTAAATAAATCCAAAAATCACGAAACAACAAATAATCATGAAAATCACGAAACTGCAAATAAGCAAACTGGTGAAACTGACAAAAATAACCACCAACATAGAAATCGCAACCAACGGGAGAAGACAAATAATAACCGGGAGAAGCTTGATACTGACAAAAACACAGAAAATGATTCAGAAAATGGCAATAAAAACGGAAAACACAAAAGAACAGAAAAAGAAAAAAAACAACCTAAGGACGACTCTGATGATGACGATGAATCTGATGAAATGCGTGATATAACAAGAGACGATGAAAAGGAACATGGATCCAGAAACCATAATACTCGTGGGAATAAAGGAAAGACTCAGGAAAAATCTCCCTCAAAATATTATAATGACGAGGATGAATTTGATGAAGATCATAGCAAAATAAGAAAAAATTTTAAAAAGGAAAAGAAAGAAATTTCCTTTATTAAAGATAACATAAAAATCTATCAAGAGAAAAGAAAATTTCTAATAAATTTAACATTTAAAAAATTTAAAAATGAAAGAAATATGAGGAGAAAGTTTTATTCGTATTTCAAGTTCATAGTTAGGACAAAAGAACTATTTGAATTCATTAAACACTGTTACAGACATCCTAAAATGCCTGAAAACCATAACAAAATAGTAAACAAATGTTTAAAGGAATATAAGAAAATAGAATATATCAGTGAAGTCGATCAGATTTATGAAATGTATAAAAAAGAAATAGAACTTTCTCACAAGAATTACAACAGGGAAAAATATGAGGAAAATGAACGTGGTAAAAACTCATATAATGATAATGAAGAAAATGATTCAGAAAAAGCAGATTTACTAAATAAATCCAAAAATCACGAAACAACAAATAATCATGAAAATCACGAAACTGCAAATAAGCAAACTGGTGAAACTGACAAAAATAACCACCAACATAGAAATCGCAACCAGCGGGAGAAGACAAATAAAAACCGGGAGAAGCTTGATACTGACAAAAACACAGAAAATGATTCAGAAAATGGCAATAAAAACGGAAAACACAAAAGAACAGAAAAAGAAAAAAAACAACCTAAGGACGACTCTGATGATGACGATGAATCTGATGAAATGCGTGATATAACAAGAGACGATGAAAAGGAACATGGATCCAGAAACCATAATGCTCGTGGGAATAAAGGAAAGACTCAGGAAAAATCTCCCTCAAAATATTATAATGACGAGGATGAATTTGATGAAGATCATAGCAAAATAAGAAAAAATTTTAAAAAGGAAAAGAAAGAAATTTCCTTTATTAAAGATAACATAAAAATCTATCAAGAGAAAAGAAAATTTCTAATAAATTTAACATTTAAAAAATTTAAAAATGAAAGAAATATGAGGAGAAAGTTTTATTCGTATTTCAAGTTCATAGTTAGGACAAAAGAACTATTTGAATTCATTAAACACTGTTACAGACATCCTAAAATGCCTGAAAACCATAACAAAATAGTAAACAAATGTTTAAAGGAATATAAGAAAATAGAATATATCAGTGAAGTCGATCAGATTTATGAAATGTATAAAAAAGAAATAGAACTTTCTCACAAGAATTACAACAGAGAAAAATATGAGGAAAATGAACGTGGTAAAAACTCATATAATGATAATGAAGAAAATGATTCAGAAAAAGCAGATTTACTAAATAAATCCAAAAATCACGAAACAACAAATAATCATGAAAATCACGAAACTGCAAATAAGCAAACTGGTGAAACTGACAAAAATAACCACCAACATAGAAATCGCAACCAACGGGAGAAGACAAATAATAACCGGGAGAAGCTTGATACTGACAAAAACACAGAAAATGATTCAGAAAATGGCAATAAAAACGGAAAACACAAAAGAACAGAAAAAGAAAAAAAACAACCTAAGGACGACTCTGATGATGACGATGAATCTGATGAAATGCGTGATATAACAAGAGACGATGAAAAGGAACATGGATCCAGAAACCATAATACTCGTGGGAATAAAGGAAAGACTCAGGAAAAATCTCCCTCAAAATATTATAATGACGAGGATGAATTTGATGAAGATCATAGCAAAATAAGAAAAAATTTTAAAAAGGAAAAGAAAGAAATTTCCTTTATTAAAGATAACATAAAAATCTATCAAGAGAAAAGAAAATTTCTAATAAATTTAACATTTAAAAAATTTAAAAATGAAAGAAATATGAGGAGAAAGTTTTATTCGTATTTCAAGTTCATAGTTAGGACAAAAGAACTATTTGAATTCATTAAACACTGTTACAGACATCCTAAAATGCCTGAAAACCATAACAAAATAGTAAACAAATGTTTAAAGGAATATAAGAAAATAGAATATATCAGTGAAGTCGATCAGATTTATGAAATGTATAAAAAAGAAATAGAACTTTCTCACAAGAATTACAACAGGGAAAAATATGAGGAAAATGAACGTGGTAAAAACTCATATAATGATAATGAAGAAAATGATTCAGAAAAAGCAGATTTACTAAATAAATCCAAAAATCACGAAACAACAAATAATCATGAAAATCACGAAACTGCAAATAAGCAAACTGGTGAAACTGACAAAAATAACCACCAACATAGAAATCGCAACCAGCGGGAGAAGACAAATAAAAACCGGGAGAAGCTTGATACTGACAAAAACACAGAAAATGATTCAGAAAATGGCAATAAAAACGGAAAACACAAAAGAACAGAAAAAGAAAAAAAACAACCTAAGGACGACTCTGATGATGACGATGAATCTGATGAAATGCGTGATATAACAAGAGACGATGAAAAGGAACATGGATCCAGAAACCATAATGCTCGTGGGAATAAAGGAAAGACTCAGGAAAAATCTCCCTCAAAATATTATAATGACGAGGATGAATTTGATGAAGATCATAGCAAAATAAGAAAAAATTTTAAAAAGGAAAAGAAAGAAATTTCCTTTATTAAAGATAACATAAAAATCTATCAAGAGAAAAGAAAATTTCTAATAAATTTAACATTTAAAAAATTTAAAAATGAAAGAAATATGAGGAGAAAGTTTTATTCGTATTTCAAGTTCATAGTTAGGACAAAAGAACTATTTGAATTCATTAAACACTGTTACAGACATCCTAAAATGCCTGAAAACCATAACAAAATAGTAAACAAATGTTTAAAGGAATATAAGAAAATAGAATATATCAGTGAAGTCGATCAGATTTATGAAATGTATAAAAAAGAAATAGAACTTTCTCACAAGAATTACAACAGAGAAAAATATGAGGAAAATGAACGTGGTAAAAACTCATATAATGATAATGAAGAAAATGATTCAGAAAAAGCAGATTTACTAAATAAATCCAAAAATCACGAAACAACAAATAATCATGAAAATCACGAAACTGCAAATAAGCAAACTGGTGAAACTGACAAAAATAACCACCAACATAGAAATCGCAACCAGCGGGAGAAGACAAATAATAACCGGGAGAAGCTTGATACTGACAAAAACACAGAAAATGATTCAGAAAATGGCAATAAAAACGGAAAACACAAAAGAACAGAAAAAGAAAAAAAACAACCTAAGGACGACTCTGATGATGACGATGAATCTGATGAAATGCGTGATATAACAAGAGACGATGAAAAGGAACATGAGTCCAGAAACCATAATGCTCGTGGGAATAAAGGAAAGACTCAGGAAAAATCTCCCTCAAAATATTATAATGACGAGGATGAATTTGATGAAGATCATAGCAAAATAAGAAAAAATTTTAAAAAGGAAAAGAAAGAAATTTCCTTTATTAAAGATAACATAAAAATCTATCAAGAGAAAAGAAAATTTCTAATAAATTTAACATTTAAAAAATTTAAAAATGAAAGAAATATGAGGAGAAAGTTTTATTCGTATTTCAAGTTCATAGTTAGGACAAAAGAACTATTTGAATTCATTAAACACTGTTACAGACATCCTAAAATGCCTGAAAACCATAACAGAATAGTAAACAAATGTTTAAAGGAATATAATAAAATAGAATATATCAGTGAAGTCGATCAGATTTATGAAATGTATAAAAAAGAAATAGAACTTTCTCACAAGAATTACAACAGGGAAAAATATGAGGAAAATGAACGTGGTAAAAACTCATATAATAATAATGAAGAAAATGATTCAGAAAAAGCAGATTTACTAAATAAATCCAAAAATCACGAAACAACAAATAATCATGAAAATCACGAAACTGCAAATAAGCAAACTGGTGAAACTGACAAAAATAACCACCAACATAGAAATCGCAACCAGCGGGAGAAGACAAATAAAAACCGGGAGAAGCTTGATACTGACAAAAACACAGAAAATGATTCAGAAAATGGCAATAAAAACGGAAAACACAAAAGAACAGAAAAAGAAAAAAAACAACCTAAGGACGACTCTGATGATGACGATGAATCTGATGAAATGCGTGATATAACAAGAGACGACGAAAAGGAACATGGATCCAGAAACCATAATGCTCGTGGGAATAAAGGAAAGACTCAGGAAAAATCTCCCTCAAAATATTATAATGACGAGGATGAATTTGATGAAGATCATAGCAAAATAAGAAAAAATTTTAAAAAGGAAAAGAAAGAAATTTCCTTTATTAAAGATAACATAAATATCTATCAAGAGAAAAGAAAATTTCTAATAAATTTAACATTTAAAAAATTTAAAAATGAAAGAAATATGAGGAGAAAGTTTTATTCGTATTTCAAGTTCATAGTTAGGACAAAAGAACTATTTGAATTCATTAAACACTGTTACAGACATCCTAAAATGCCTGAAAACCATAACAAAATAGTAAACAAATGTTTAAAGGAATATAATAAAATAGAATATATCAGTGAAGTCGATCAGATTTATGAAATGTATAAAAAAGAAATAGAACTTTCTCACAAGAATTACAACAGGGAAAAGTATGAGGAAAATCAACGAGATGAAGAAACGTATGAAGATGATAAATATAATGAATCCGGTGAAGAAATAAAAGGAAAATTTAAAAAGGAAAAGAGACAGCAAATGCCCAAAAACTCGGGAAGTAAATACGGAAAAGGAAAACGTTCACGCAATTCTGGTGACGATCTAATCGATGAAGAAATTGAAAAGAATTCTTCTGAGGAAGAGGGAACAAAAGGTTTTGTAAAGGAAAAGGAGGAGATATCTTCTATTCAAGACGATGAAGAAATATATTACAGAAAACGGACGTTTTTGAAGAATTTAACATTTAAAAAGTATAAACAGGAAAAATATATTAGAAAAACATTTTATAGGTACTTTAAATTTCAAGTAAGGACAAAAATACTATTTAACTTTATTAAATTTGTTTATAGTTATACCAAAATGCCAACTTATCATAATAGAATTCTTAATAAGTGTCTTTTGGAATATACCAAATTCAACAATATTAATCGTGCTAGAACAATATATTCCATTTACTATAATTATAAATTAATGTATCAAAAATCATATACTGAAAGAAATTTTGAAGAGTATAGTAACTCAAATGGCGAACAAAACTTTGATGATCAACAAACTGGAGACAACAATGGAGAAAATTATACGGAGCATGATAATCAACCAAATTTGCAATCCTCATCTAATGAGAACTTGGAGGAAAACATGAGTACTGATGAACAATCAGATGAATCAGATGGTGAAAATTCCATGATGTATGCCTCTACTGAAACATCAAATTCTGACATTCCAGAGGACATGAACGAAGAAAATACTGCTACATATGATTCGAATCAGGACTGGGATGATGAATATAACTCAAATAGCGATGAAAACTTGAATAATGGCAAGAAAAATACTAATAGAGATGAAGACTTGGGAAATCAACAAAATATGATTGATAATTATGGATTAAACTCTAATTACGACCAGAACGAATATTATGAAAGTCAACTAAATAATTACCAACAATCTACAAATGTTAATTACGATGAATCTTTATCTAATAAAAACTGGGATGAAAACATGAGCTCTGAGGAGCAATTAAATAAATCAGATGCTGACGATGCCGTGTGGTCTACCACTACTGAAGAATCGAATTCTGGCGTTCCAGAGAACACGAACGAAGATAACACTGCTGCATCTAATTTTAATCAGAACTTAAATGATGAAGATGTATCAAATTATAAGGAAGACTACGATAATTCCAATGATAATAAATCACATACGAATGATGACGTGGAAAACAGTTATAGTAATGGAAATGAAGGTTCTGGAAATCAAGAAAATAAGCTTTATTATAGTGACCTTTCCTCTGATAATAATCAAAACGGGCGTTTTGAAAATCAACAAAATAGTAAATAACAGTATACAAATAGTAATTACGATTAGGGATTCCCTGCATTGGA
Organism: Salticus scenicus; assembly: GCA_963930645.1. Lineage (NCBI taxonomy): Eukaryota > Metazoa > Arthropoda > Arachnida > Araneae > Salticidae > Salticus > Salticus scenicus. Next base: position 138,421,814 of record OZ005655.1, read on the forward strand.
TCTAAAATATGACTACCAAAGTGACAATTCCGACAACATAAATAATAATCAGTTTGAAGAGAACTAACTGTGAGACAGAAATAACATACAAGAAGCAAGAAAGTTCATATTATCAAAATTACATTTAATTTAATGATGAAGATGAGGAATACAACAATCAAGGTAAAATGAATGACTATTAAATGTAATAACAATTTATTTAAAAACTGTAAGTTAAAGCAATCATTATATTTAATCAAGAAGGAAATAGATGAGAAAGGAATTACAAAAATATATATTCGTAAAGGGCAAAAGTCATATACATCCAAAATTATTTTCGATTATTGTCTATTTTTTTTTCTTCTTTTGGTGTTGGGAAATTTTGTAAGCCTCCTTCTATATGCAGTAAAATTTATATAAAGTAAAATATGTGAGTTGTCTTTTATTTATTTATTTTATTTTATTTTATTTTATTTTATTTTATTTTTTAGAAATTAATATTAAACACACGTGGGTAAAAATGTCAAAAAGAAAGAAACGGAGACACACAAAATGCAGAAAAAAATCTGGAAATAAACAAAACAAAACAATGACAGATATTATATTTAAAAATGAGCTTCTAAGTATGTAGAAAGCTTAAATAGGAAAAAATCATATATAGTAATAAGACATAGATTGATCATCGAGGGGGAAAGTAGGATTCCTTTTTACTCGGGGAAAGACTCCCTAATGGCTGTCTTTACCCGAGTAAATACACAGTGGAATACACACGTACAGTCGGTAACAAAAGTGTCCGAACACTAGCAAAAATTCCTATGTAAAATAAGCAAAAATTCCCATGTAAGCAAAGTACACTTCATACGGTTTTGTTAAATAAATCCTTGTTGAATTCTGTTCTTAGTCAGTGTAAAAACACGATTCGATAAGGATTTATTTAACAAAACCGTATGAAGCGTACTTTATTACATAGGAATTTTTGCTAGTGTTCGGACACTTTTGTTACCGACTGTATAATTTAGCAAATAAAATTTATGAATAATTTATGTACCAAATGTGAATGAAAAACTCCAGATGCAGTTTCAAATTCATTTATCTTTCCTGCTTTCTTTTTCTTTCTTGCTTTTTTCTTTGCTTTTTTTTTTTTTTTTTTTTTTTTTTTTTTTTTTACTATATCTATTAACATAGTTAATATTTAAACCGCTGCTAATTAAATTTAAAAGGATTTTGAAAATTCCATATTACTTACTAATATAAAATCTTAAAAAATATAAAACTTTAAAAAAAGTATTCCATTAAAAATCGAAACAGTATTTAAACCATAATAACAACAAAGCAACTAATTATAAAAATCATATTTTTTATAATTTTGTCAAATATAAATTATCTATGAAAACTTATCTCATTTCCTTTCATATATTTGTTAGAACAATTAAAAGCCACACAATATTTCGACATTTTGAAAATTCATCAACGTTCTATTCTATTACTATTTCCTAGTTTTATACTCTCCATATAAATTCTCTAATGGCTGATGCCAAAAAACATTTTTTGGCATCAAAAATCTTTGCTTGTTAACATGAGGATGACATATCTACAGGAATTGCTATAGCTATGGAAAATAATCTGGTGTGTCACTCACACGACTTTCTCTTACCCTGAAATTTAATACTTTAAATGCATGTTGGAGATTAAGAGGTAACAAATTAATAACAAAGCCTAAATCAAATTAGGCTTCAGAAGAGTTTTATATGGTAATTAGTTCTGTGTGAGGGGGGCTACCACCCCCACTCAACCCCTCGTTTCATTACTGCACCTATATTTATATAGAATTTAAATCTGTTATTAAAATTAAAATTCATTTAAAATTATTCAGACAATTTTCACACGCAATATTCCTTCCAGCAACAAACTTATATTAACTTCAAAATACAACGTTAGGATCTCCTAAAATTATTCCTTTTTAAGTCAATCTAAGAGACAAATATCAAATGTTAAAAACCTTGGCTACGGTAATCAGGAAGCCTCAAAACGTGTAAATATACAAAAAACAGGCGATGAATATTTAGCTTAAAAACATACATTATTTACCATATCTCTATAAGGAGTTCATTTCAATTCCCGAACAGCTATCCTGGAAATGGTGAAATATTATTAGTAAAGCACATCCACTAACAACAAAAAAGAATGTTATCGCTTAAATATTTACAGTCCTGTATATCTTTCGAAGATTATATACAGACCACATCGTGCACCTAAATATAATCGTATAGTAATAATACATGGTCCAGCCTGAAATACACTTCCGTCAATTTGCAACTATTGTCGCTCTTTTATCTAGTTCTTTTGTGTAACCCTGTAAACGAACAGTGAATGATTTCCCTACCATATTCTACATGAAACATGTTTTAACGCATATAAAATATATATATTTGTTTCATTTGGTTTAGTGCAGTCTATAGATGTTAAACTCTACTTATCATCACTTTCCCCCTTAGACGTAATGTATTTGAATTCTCTTGGGCGTCCCTGTACACGAACCATTTGCTTCATCTCAACGAAAAGCTTAGTGTAGCATCCTTATATCATACACATTTAGAATACCAAGTTTGAACTTTCTGATACTATTTGTTCTTGAACTATGCTGATAACACTCACTAACAGACACACAGATCATTCGCTTCCGAATGACTTCCGAATATGAGTAGCAAACATTCAAACCGTGTCTCCCCCCCCCCCAAAAAAAAAAAAAAAAAGAAAAAAAAAGAATCAGTGCTTTTTTCTTTTTGAACTTCACACAAAAATCGTATATCTACATATCTTCCTAGATATGTCTACATATTTTCCTAGTATCTAGCAATACATCTAAACAAAGGATAATTAGGTTTAAGTTTCATTACTTTTTAATCTATTAATTTTTGCGTCGTCTGAAAAATTGTGTTCGGAAGAGAAAACACGGTTTGAATGTTTGCTCCTCATATAACCTCTAGGTAAGTTGCAGTCACACTTACTAAAGATATTCAGACATTTTTGCAACGATTTTGAATACATAAACATATAGATAATTAAATGCATAACAAATATGAAAAATGACAGTGGAGTGTGCAAACATAACAATAACAACTATTTTAAAAAATACAATGTTATTCTTAAACTTCCAAAACTCATGAAAAAAATATTTCTTAAGCTAAAAAAAAAGTAAATAAAGTAGATAATAACAAATGCATCATTTTCCTTATATGCAGGTGCGAATAATGTTTTCAAAATATTTTTTTTAAAATTGTGTACCTAAGAGGTTTTAGAAGGAATGACAAGCTAGCATATTCCGGAGTGTTTACAAGTAAGAAACTGTATTAAGCATAATTTAATATAAGGACTGTGACGAATGATATTGGTCAATTTTGAAAATGCATAGTTAATTTATTTCTACATCTATGCATCTAAAACAAATTTCTTTTTCGTGTATCAACCTTGAAGAATACAAGTTCATGATATTTATACTATAAATTACAGTAGTTTGAGAAAAAGAAAGGAATGAAATGAACGTAGAAAAAGGATTGTTGCCGAATTCTTAAAGAATCCACAGAAACCATGACATAACATTGCTATAAACTTAAAAATTCCCAGAAGTACTGTAAATTGAGTATTAAATAGATTTAATGAAACACTGTCAACAAAAAGGAAATATTGTTGTTAAAAAAAAAAAAAAAATTGGTGCTCATGATATTCAACTTGACAAAAATAAAAAGAACAGTATGTCGAAATCGAGGGATGTTAGTCAGAGAGGTGGCAAAAAAATGTGGAACAAATATATCAATCGTTCAGAGGGCTAAAACATTATTGAACTTAAGAACGTATAAAAAATAAGAAATGCCTAAAGTGACAGAAAAACCAAAAATATCTATAAAACTAAAAGCTAGAAAATTCTATGAATATACAAACAAGAATAAGTTTCATTGGATTTTAGACGATGAGACCTATATCAAAGCTGACTTTTCTACTATTCCAGGCCCTCAGTATTATACAAAAAAGAACTTTGAACATCTGCCTGAATCAGAGACATCCATTAGTTTGGAAAAATTTTGAAAAAAATATCTTGTTTGGATCGCTGTTTGTAAGTGTGGAGATAACAGTAAGCCATTTGTAACGGAAAGTGCAATTGATCATAAATTTATGTAAATAAATGCTTCAGGAAGTGTTTGCTGCATTTTTTTTTTTTTTTTAATAGACATGATATGCCTACATTATTTCGGCCCGATTTGGCACAGCTCATTATTCAAAAACTGCAACAAATTTTATGAAACAAAATTCCATCAGTTTCGTGCCAAAAACCATAAATCCACCAAATGTCCCACAGTGTCGCCCCATTGAGAGATATTGGGCTCTATTGAAAAAAAAAATTGAGATCCTAAAGAAAATGTCCCACCAGCAAAGAACATTTCACTCGTTTGATCAAAAAAACTATCAAGGGGTCCCAAAAGAGACCGGCAAATCACTATTAAAATACATTCGTACAAACCTGCGAAAAGAATATGAAAAGCTGTAAAAAATTTTGTTTTCACTACTAACATATTTTTGTATACCCAATTAATCATATTCATGCAAAGATTGCTGAATAAATTTAAAATTAATAAGCAGTATATCTATTTGAAAATGGCCAATATCATTCGTAACAGTCCTTATATATATATTTTTTTTAAGTTTCCATAAATTTCCCTTCTCAGCCTGATATGCCTGAGGAATTAGGTGTGAAAAAAAAAGCACACTTATGGTGAAAGGACGTGGGGGGGGGGAAGAGGGAGATTTTAATTTTACACTTTTAGCACAAAAAGATTTCAAGTAATATTTTTTCTTTGGAATGATCAATCAAATTTTCTGATATTCGTCTAATTGAAATCTGGTGAATTTAACTGCCAAAGAGTTCTGTTTAATATCTAGTGTTCACTCTCCAGAAATGATATATTAATGATCCAAACAGACAACTAAAATCATGATAAGGTAATACAAAAATACTAATATGATGTGGCCACTACAAGACTTTCTTCTACATAATTTTACACAAATTCCTGCAGTGAAAATTATTTATGATATTATTATTATAAAAACTATTTTCCATGATAAACGCAGACGATTGTTATCTGACAGAATTATAACATTGCCGAAAGATAGTCAGTTTTCTTCCAACATCAGAAAAAACGCGCTTTTTTTAATTTTTTTTTTTAATATAAAAAGGTTTAAATTTTGTCCTATACTGCCATGTTAAAAATTTAGAAAAAAATGGAATTGCTACCTGGTTAACGATTGATCCCCAAATCTAACCAACACCAGTTTATGTCAGGGTCCAACTAAAGTTTTTCAAAATTTTGTTCATTTCTTCGTGAGATATAGCCTCCACAATATTTGTGATACACACACAGACACACAAATAGACAAACATTTTCTAAAAACAATCAAATCGTGTTCGATACATCCCAAAACGTGTAAATCCATCGAAAACAGAAGTTCGAATTCCAATACTTTCTTTTTATATATATAGAAGAAAGTAATAAAATAGCATGCTTTTATTACTTGCATACTTTTCTCACATATATTTACTGCATATATCAATGTTAAGAACTTGCTTTTCTGAACTTAAAAGATATAAGGTCATTGTGCCTAAATGCGATAACCCATAAATGCGACAAAGTTCTTCTACTGAAAATCTAAATGCTTAAATCACAAACTTATAAATCATAATGGAACATACACATTTCAAGAACGGTTCGCGAAACTTTTCATTAAATTTTAAAGGTTTTTTCTAGTAGAATTTTCTTTTGCAGTAAACATTGTCCATTATGGCTTTCCGACGTCTTTTCCTAATTGCGATGAAAAAATTTCAAATAGTAACTATAATTTTATCCTTTTATTTTTCAAGGTCAAATAACCACTGTTACGTCATGTGCTTGAATACCCTTTATACCTACCAGAAGGAAATAAAAAAAAAATACTACATTTTTTAAAAAAGAGGGGTTTAAAATTTTTATCGCATTTAAGGGTCTGTTTACACCATTTTCCTAAATGCGACAAATTTTATCCCTTAAATGCGGCAATTTTTACAGTTGATATATTAAAGGAAGTTTAAGCATTTTTTCCTTTTTAACACTTTCCAACAAGGTTTAAAAGTGACTTAGGCTTGTCTGTCCTTCTGTCCGTCTGTCTGTTCGCGCTCTAATTCCTGTATGGACACCCGAAAGTATTCCAAAGCACTGTGTTCTATGAGAGGTATTGCTGTAAACCATATTTAATACCTTAACTGTATACAAATCTTAGTGAAATTGAATCATGTTATTCAAGTTCACTATCGGATGTTTCATATATAAAATGGAATAAATACCACCACTAGTTTGTACACAGGGACACTCGAAAGTACTCCAAAGCATTGCGTTCTATGAGAGGTATTTCTATAAACCAAATTTTTATAACTTTACTTTCCACAAAGTTTAATGAAATTGAAATATGTTATTCATATGCACAAAAGAATGCTTTGCATAGAATATAGCATGATTCGCATTAGATTTACAGGGCCACACAAAAATATTCAGTTACATTAAGAGCTGTTCATAAAAATTTGCTATAATTTCAGTTTCGTTTACATTAAGCGTTTTTAACATTGTCTAACAATTTTCATCTGTGAATATAATTTCAATTTAAGTATCTGTCTGTTCGTCTGTCCGCGCTCTAGCTCCAGTAAATATTTATGTAATTTCTTGAAACTGATATATGTTATTTAAGTTCACTATCGGATGTTGCCTATTGAAAAAGGAGTTAATATCTCTACTGGTTTGTGTACAGAGGCACCCAAACCTTTTACAAAGCATTGTGTTCTATGAGAGATATTTCTATAAACCATATTTTAATATTACCTTTACTGTACACAAACCTTAATGAAATTGAGAAATGTCATTCAAGTTCACTATCGGATGTTTTATATATTAAATGGAGTAAATACCACCACTGGTTTGGGCACAGAGACACTTGAAAGCATACCAAAGCATTGCGTTATATGAGAAGTATTTCTATAAACCAAATTTTGATAACTTTACTTTCCACAAAGCTTAATGAAACTGAAATGTGTTATTCATATGCACAAAAGACTTCTTTCTATAGAATATAGTATGTTTAGTATTAGTTTTACAGAGCAACAAAAAAATATTCAGATACATAAAGAGCTATTAAGAAACGTTTGCTGGAATTGCACTTTTGTTTACATTAAGCGTTTTTAACATTTTCTAACAATTTTTAAGTGTGAATATAATTTCAATTTGTGTATCTGTGTATCTGTTTGTCTGCCCATCGGTCTGTCTTTCGGCGCTCTAACTCCGGTAAATATTTATGGAATATCTTGAAACTAATATATGTTTTTCAAGTTCACTATCGGATGTCCCCTATTAAAAATGGAGTTAATACCTCTACTGGTTTGTGTACAGGGGCATCGGAAAGTACTGCAAACTATTTTTTTTTTCTATGAGAGGCATTTCTATAAACCATATTTTAATACCGTTACTTTACACAAATCTTAATGAAATTGAAATATGTTATTCAAGTTCGCTATCGGATGTTTCCTATGTGAAATGGAGAAAATATTACCACTGTTTTGTGTACAGGGAGACTTACAAGTATTTTTAAAATATTTAAAAATCATTACGTCTCGTAGTAAAATTATATTTTAATCACATTAAAAACTGAGACAGATAATATACATTAAAAATATACACTTTAAAATACTTAAAACACAAAAACATAAATTTAAACGTTTCGAGCCTATTACAGGCTCCTCATCAGTAAAAACATCAAGTGCAAATGATGAGTGCAAGTATTGCGTTGTATGAGAGGTATTTCTGCAAACCAAATTTTAATAACTTTACTTTGCACAAATCTTAATGAAATTGAAATATGTTATTCATATGCAAAATGGAATGCTTTTTATAAATACAGTATGATTAGTATTAATCTTACAGGGCCACATAAAATTATTAAGTTACATTATGAGCTCTTAATAAAAATTTGCTGTAATTGCATTTTCTTTTACAATAAGCATTTTTAACACTTTCTAACAATTTTTAAGCGCGAATATGATTTTAATTTGGTTATCTTTCTGTCCGATTGTCTGTCTTTCTATCTGGCTCTCGTTCCGAGAGTTCTTAAATATTTTCAGAATTTTGAAAAATTGATATATGTTATTAAAGTTCACTATGGAATGTTTCCTATTTAAAATGCCATTAATATGTCCTACACAACGTGTTTGTGTACAGGGAACTTCCAATGCTTTGCATTTTAGGACAGACATTTTTATAAATCACATCTAAATAACTTTCTACTGTAAAAATTATAAATAAATTGAAATGTATTTTAATATTCTAAAATAATGTTTTGTATAGAATATGATATGATCAACCTTCAGATTTACAGGACTACACTAAAATATTCAAATACATTAAGGGAAGCAATTATAATCTAACGGCTGGATTTTCTTTAGCATTAAGCCTTTTTAACGTTATTCAACGATGTCTGAGAGCGGTTTTAAATTGAATTAGTCAGTCTGTATATTTTTCTATGCTTCTCTCTTTTGTTTGATAATGCAGGCAAAGAATTTTGAAAGTTATACGATACAACAAGCACGCACAATTGGAGAGTATTAATAACCAGTGCGTACTGCATGATTTTTCGTTCTTTTTTTAACACTTTCCAGCAAGGTTGAAAAGTGTCAATGACTTCGGTTTGTGTGTCTGTCCGCAGTCGAACTCCTGTAAATTTTCATGGAATTTCTTGAAGCTGATAGATCGTATTCAAGTTCACTATCGGATGTTCCCTATTGAAAATGGAGGGAATTCCTCTTCTGATTTGTCTACAGGGACACCCAAAATTTTCCAAAGCACTGTGTTCCATGATAGATATTTCTATAAACCGTATTTTGATACGTTTACTTTAAACAAATTTTAATGAAATTGAAATATATCATTTAAGTCCACTTCCGGATATTCCCCATGTAAATTGAATAAATACCATCACTGGTTTGTATACAGGGACATCCGAAAGTATTTAAAAGCATTGCGTTCTATGGAAGATATTTCTAAGCACAAAATTTTAATGATTTTACGTTGCACAAGTCGTAAATATATATATATATATATATATATATATATATTATTCATATGCACAAAAGAATGCCTTCCATAAAATACAATATCATTAGCATTATATTTACAGGGCCACACAAAAATATTCAGATACATTAAGAGGTATTGTTGGAAATTTGCTTGAATTGCATTTTCGTTTACAATAAGCGTTTTTATCACTTTCTAAATGTTTTTAACACTTTCCAATAAAGTTGAAAAGTGTTAATGACTTAGGTTTGTCTGTCTGTCTGTTCGTGCTCTATCTCCCGTAAATATTCATGGAATCAGAGTTACACATACACTACTCAGAAAAGAAGAGTTAAACACGGAGTTACACACTCTGTTATAAAAAGGCAAAGTTACACACACAATTACACACAAACTGTTAATAAAAATGCAGAGTTACACACACACTGTTAGCAAAAAATTAGCGGTACACACAGCGTTACACACATTGTCAAAAAAAAAAAAAAAAGATTTACATACGGAGTTACACACACTGTTAATAAAAAGGTGGAATTATACACAGCAAAAAATCAGTGATACACGCAAAGTTACACACGTTGTTCAAAAAAAAAAAAAAAAAAAAAAGAATTGAACATTGAATTACACCTGCTAATAAAAAGGCAGGATTACACACAGAGTTACATGCACTGTTAATAAAAAGGCGCTGTTAATAAAGAGTTACACACAGAGTTACACACACAGAGTTAATAAGAAGGCAGAGATGCACACACACTTTTAATTACGTACAGGGTTACACACACTGTTAGTTACACATAAGTAAAATTACACACGTTGTTTGCTGAAAATCAGCTATACACACAGTGTTACACACACAATGTTAAAAAAAAACTGCTAATAAAAAACAAAATTACACATGGAGTTACACACACTGTTAATAAGAAAGAAGAGCTACACACACACTGTTAAAAAAAAAAAAAAGAAGAGTTACACACTGTTAACAAACAGCAGATTTAGACACAAAGTTCCACACACTGTTAATAAAAAGGAAGAGTTACACACACTGTTAAAGGCAGAGTTGCACATAGAGTTACACAACATTTTATCTTGAAATAGTTATGTGGTATTAAGTATTTTATAAACTATACAAAAAGAACGAAAAAAAAATGCATTACGCAATGATTATTAACACTTTCCAACTGCACGTAATTGTTGTATCTTATAAGTTTGAAAGTTCTGTACCTACGTTATCACACAACAAACAAACAGTAGTTCTGAAAGGCATACAGACAGACTAATTGAATTCCTAATCATTCTTAAACACTGTTTGAAAGTGTTAAAAATGCTTAACACAAAAGAAACCATCGCCCTTCGATTGTAATTCTAGCCCTTAATCTATCTGAAAATTTCAGTGTAGCCCTGTAAATTTGAAGGTTAACAAAATCATATTTTATACAAAACATTATTTTAGCAAATTAACAATAAATGAAATTTCTTTATTATTTTACAGTTGAAAGTACAGTATGAAAGCTTAACGCAAAATAGAATGCAGCCATTAAATTATAATTACAGCTTTTGATCTCTCTGAATATTTTAGTGTAGCCCTTTAAATCAGAAAGTTAATCATACCATATTCTATACAAAACATTATTTTAGAATATTAACAATACATTTCAATATTTGTATGATTTTTGCAGTAGAAAGACTTAACTTTCAAAAAATTCTGTCCTAAACCGTAATGCATTGGCATTTTTTTTTTTTTTTTTTTTTTTTTTTTTTGTCCCTGTAAACAAACTAGTTGTACAGGACCTATTAATGTCGTTTTGAAAGGGGAACATTCTCTAGGGAAAATGTTTATAAAAATAACACTCATAAAACACAATGCTTTCGAATGCTTTTGGGTGTCCCAGTACACAAACCACAAGAGATATTCACTCCATTTTCAATATGGAACATCCGATAGTGAACATCAATAAAATATATCAGTTTCGAGAAATTCCATAAATATTTACAGGAGTTAGAGCGCGGGCAGACAGACGGACAGACAGATGAACACATACACAAACTGAAATCATATTCACACTTAAAAATGTTAGAAAGTGTTAAAAACGCTTAATGTAAACGAAAGTGCAATTCTAGAGTTATTTTATCAGTAGCTCTTAATATAAATGGATATTTTTGTGTCACCCTGTAAACCTAATGCTAATCATGCTATATTCTATGCAAAGCATTTTTTTCTGCATATAAATAACATATTTCAATTTCCTAAAACTTCGTGGAAAGTAAAGTTATTAAAATTTGATTTATAGAAATATCTCTCATAGAACGCAATGCTTTGGAATACTTTTAACTGTCCCTATACATAAATCGGTGGAGGTATTTCCGCCATTTTATACAAGAAACATCCGGTAGTGAACTTGAATAAAATATTTCAATTTAATTGAGATATGTCTACAGTAAAACCAATAGAAATACCTCTCATACAACACAATGCTTTGAAATGCTTCCGGGTGTCCGTGTACACAAACCAGTATAGGTATAAACTCCATTTTAAATAGGGAACATCCGATAGTGAACTTGAATAACATATATCACTTTGAAGAAATTCCATAAATATTTATGAGATTTAGAGCTCGGACAGACAGACAGGCAGACAAACAGGCGCACAGGTAGATACACAAAACTGAAATCATATTCACCCTTAAAAAATGTTAGAATGTGTTAAAAACGCTTAACGTAAACGAAAGTACAATTCTAGCCATTTTTTTTTAATAGCTCTTAATGTAACTGGATATTTTTGTGCCACCCTGTAAATCTAATGCTAATCATGCTATATTCTGTGCAAAGCATTATTTTGTGCATATAAATACCATATTTAAATTTCCAAAAACTTCGTGGAAAGTAAAGTTATTAAAATTTGATTTATAGAAATATCTCTAATAGAACGCAATGCTTTGGAATACTTTTGAGTGTCCCTGTATATAAATCGGTGGTGGTATTTCCTCCATTTTATACAGGAAACATCCAATAGGGAATTTGAATAACATATTTCAATTTCATTAAGATATGTCTACAACAAAGGTATGAAAATATCGTTTATAGAAATACTTCTCATAGAACACAATGCTTTCGAATGCTTTTGGGTGTCCTGTGCACAAACCAGTAGAGGTATAAACTCCATTTTCAATAGGTAACACCCGATAGTGATCTTGAATAACATATTTCAATTTCATTAAAATATGTCTACAGTAAAGGTATGAAAATATGGTTTATAGAAATACCTCTCATAGAACAAAATGCTTTGAAATACTTTCGGGTGTCCCTGTACACAAACCAGTAGAGGTATCATATTCACCCTTAAAAAATGTTAGAGTGTGTTAAAAACGCTTAACGTAAACGAAAGTACAATTCTAGCCATTTTTTTTAATAGCTGTTAATGTAACTGGATATTTTTGTGCCACCCTGTAAATCTAATGCTAATCATGCTATATTCTGTGCAAAGTATTCTTTTGTGCATATAAATACCATATTTAAATTTCCAAAAAATTCGTGGAAAGTAAAGTTAATAAAATTTGATTTATAGAAATATCTCTAATAGAACGCAATGCTTTGGAATACTTTTAACTGTCCCTATACATAAATCGGTGGTGGTATTTCCTCCATTTTATACAGGAAACATCCAATAGGGAATTTGAATAACATATTTCAATTTCATTAAGATATGTCTACAGTAAAGGTATGAAAATATGGTTTATAGAAATACCTCTCATAGAACACAATGCTTTCGAATGCTTTTGGGTGTCCTGTGCACAAACCAGTAGAGGTATAAACTCCATTTTCAATAGGGAACGCCCGATAGTGATCTTAAATAACATATTTCAATTTCATTAAAATATGTCTACAGTAAAGGTATGAAAATATGGTTTATAGAAATAAATCTCATAGAACACAATGCTTTGAAATACTTTCGGGTGTCCCTGTACACCAACCAGTAGAGGTATCATATTTACCCTTAAAAAATGTTAGAATGTGTTAAAAACTCTTAACGTAAACGAAAGTACAATTCTAGCCATTTTTTTTAATAGCTGTTAATGTAACTGGATATTTTTGTGCCACCCTGTAAATATAATGCTAATCATGCTATATTCTGTGCAAAGCATTCTTTTGTGCATATAAATACCATATTTAAATTTCCAAAAACTTCGGGGAAAGTAAAGTTATTAAAACTTGATTTATAGAAATATCTCTCATAGAACGCGATGCTTTGGAATACTTTTGAGTGTCCCTGTACATAAACCGATGGTGATATTTCCTCCATTTTATACAGAAAACATCCTATAGTAAACTTTAATAACATATTTCAATTTCATTAAGATATGTCTACAGTAAAGGTAAGAAAATATGGTTTGTAGAAATACCTCAATGCTTTGAAATACTTTCGGGTGTCCCTGTACGCAAACTAGTAGAAGTATGAACTCCATTTTCAATAGGGAACGTCCAATAGTAATTTTGAATAACATATATCAGTTTCAAGAAATTCCATAAATATCTACTGGAGTTAGAGCGCGGACAGACAAACGGACGGACAGACAGACAGACGGACAGACAGACAGACAAATCGAAGTCATAAACACTTTTCAACCTTGTTGGAAAGTGTTAGTAACAGTTTTCAACCTTCTTTGGAAAGTGTTAATAACATTAAAGTAGCTCCCATGCATTAAATGCATTATCGCATTTAGGGAGTTTGAACATCGCATTTAGGATATAGTACCTTAAATGCGACAAAAATTTCCTAAATGCGACGCTGGTATATATTTTCATAAATTACTGATATTTTTTTAATTTCTTGAAAAAAAATGACACAAAACACTAGTTTAGAACTATGAGTACAATATTCAACCATTTTTTCTTTCTTTTCATAATTATTTGTTTACTAAAATGTCATAAGTTTCCTAAATGCGATAAACTTACCAAAAATCAAGTCGCATTTAGGCACAATGACTTTAATCGAAATTCATTACGACTAGAGTTAAAAATGTAACTAAATTCCATCCACAGACGAAATATATTCGATTTTTTTTTTTTTTTTTTTTTTTTAATGCCCCTCTACAGGATTAATTGTTCGATTTCAGTAAAACGTTACGTGTAATATCGTATAGTACATACATTTTTCCCGAATTTGGATTTTTTGGCATTATCTACATTTAAGTGATAGTGATAACAAATACTCACATCAACAGCTAAAAACCTAACTTTTAGATACAGGGAGCCCCAAATCATGTATTTCTAGCAAAAATTCGACAACAAAACAATAACCTCTCTACAATATATAGGTAAAAGAATGTAAATAGCACAGTATAATTAGTTAATATATATGATTGCTGTCCTTATTCTGATGGAACCTAATTTAATAAAGTTGTTGGAATAAAGTGATGAAATATCGTCTTTGACACATACATTGAAACATATTTTATTTTTGGCGTTTAATTTTCGCATTTTTTTTCATTTTATGATAATCTTCCAGGACAATACTTCAAGAAGTACTCCGGAATCATTATTTTATACTTTAATGAAATAAAAGAAAATCACAGACAACATTCAAGTATAAGAATAAATATTTAGATTATAAACAGTCAGTAAAAAAAAGTAAATAAATAAAATGCAACTCCCCCTCCCCCAACTAACTTTGTCGCAAATCTTCCTATAAATATGCGGCTGGTGTCAATCGATTAGTAATAACGTCTAGTTTAAAATGGCATAGTTAGATTTTGCTTAAGGGATCATCTACATATTGAAATATGCATAAACTTTTTCATCTTTTTCAATGGCAACCCCACTTTTGACCTCATATTCAAATTTCTGAGATTAAGGAGATTCATAAAAAGTCCAGTTTATATACTTTAAATCAATTCTTGTAGAGTTACAAACGAAAATGTATTAGGGGTCCGTCTATACATTTAGAAAAAATAAATTATGATCTACCGCAGAACGGACATTATTCATTAAGATTCATACCGGAAAAAAAAAAATCCAAAAATATTAATTATAAAACAAAAACGAAGTTAATTTACAACGCATACATGCCAACCATCTCATTAATAACCGTTCCATTGTTAGCGCCCCCTGAAAAAAACGCCCCTTTTCTCACACCACTATATTTTTAGAGTAATTCTCACAAATGTTGTTACGATTAAATAAGACTAAAATTACTCTAAAAAATTATTGGAGTGTAAAAATAGGCGGGTACTAAAAATTGTACGGTTCATAATGAGATGGTTGGCAAGTATGCAGAACGTATTGTATTTGCTTCTAAACTTATCTGAATAACTGCAGATGACTCACGTATAACGCGCTAGTACGAAACATGGCCGATAAACAGAGACTAGTACTCATACAGCGCAATGAACATTCCCGTATAACAAGTAAGACAAATTTAACATTTTGAAACAATTAATGAAATTTTTGAATTCTCTAAGGCGTATTTTTCTATCTTTTTTCCTCTAAGGCGTATTTTTCTTTATTTAATCATATTTTTCTTCTTAAATTCTTTATGAATTAAAAATTTTTAAGTAGTTTATTTTTAATAAAAATGAAATAGTTTATTACGTCACTTCATACGTTAAAATTTAAATAGCTCGAGTCATATAAAAGCTACAATATTCAGTTACAAAAATGTAGATAGCAGGATCATAATAATAGCGGTAAAAATAAAAAATAACAATAATATCTAAGAAAAATTAATTTATCTACTTTTGTTGGATATATTTTTATTTTATACAGAATGAAAGTGTTTCTATAAAGTGTTACAGTTAATTTGAGGCGTACAAACCCACAATATACAATATACAAAAATATAGATAACAAGATTTAAACAAAAATCTGGGAAAGGATATTTAATATTCAATAAAAAGGAAATAATGTTCAAAAGCATTCCTATTTTGAGTAATAAGTCACGCCTTTATACGTTTCTCTAAAACATCAAATTATAAGGTAACCAAAAAAGTTCTTGCCGTTTTGGGAAGTCAAAAAGAAAAAGTCATAAAACAAATAATAATCACCGCTAATCCTCAAAGTAATCCCCATCAGCATTGTGTGCTTTTTGCCAACGAGTGGCTTGCTGTGCTATTCCATCCCGACAAAACTTAGAAGTCTTGGACGTAAAGAAGTCCTTGAGGGCATTGTCGAGGTCTGGCCGGTTGGTGAAGGATTTCCCACGAAGATGGTCGTCCAGGGAATGGAAAAGGTAGTAGTCTGTAGGCGCGAGGTCTGGGGAGTATGGTAGATGGGGAAGTACCTCGCAGCCCAGTCGCTGGATGGTGTTCCTGGCCTCCCGAGCCACATGCGGCCTCGCATTGTCATGGTTGAGGAGTACACCCTTACGATTGACCAATGCTGGCTCTTTATGCAAAAGTGCCTGATGCACACGTTCCAACTGCTGCGAGTACAGACCTGCAGTGATATTTTGGCCCACTAGCAGGTGCTCATAGTGCACCACTTGGCGACTAGTCCACCAGATACAGATCATGATTTTGCGTGGAAGGAAAGAAGGTCCCATAGTGTGAAGCACAGGGTCCCGTGGTGACAACCAATGTATGGAACGATTGGGTGTGTCATATTGGACCCACTTTATTCGCTTTTGAGTACTCGATCAAATATGGATGCATTGCGGTGCCGAGTAAGCAATGACAAACAGGCAGCGACACGCTGTTGCTTGCTTGCATCGGACAGTGAGTGGGGTATCCACTTGCTCAGCTTGTATGCCTTTCCTATGCGGTACAAATGGAGTCTGATCGTTTCCTCAGATACCTGGAAGTGTGCAGAAAGCTCACCACATGTTCGGCTGCTGTTTCTCTCTATGGCTGCTCTCAGGGCCTCATCGTCTAGTGCTTGTGTCCGACCGCTGCGTGGTGCATCACTAACGGTCGTATACACCGTTTACCTCAACCTGCGGTTAACCGCGAAAGCCCGACTTGAACGCTCAAATGGTATTCACCAATAACCGTAGTTAACATTACCGCGGCTGAAAAGCGACTTCAGGCTCAGAAACTGTACCTAGCTCTAGAGGAAGGTTAACCGTAAATTTTCGTTACTGAGCATGCGTAATAGCGTAAGTAAATGAAACGAGAAGCGAAGCAAAATATAAAAATAATAATGGCGGCGCGACTTGTTGATGTTGATGTCAAACTCTGCTGCAGTGAGTGAGAAAAAACCTTTTTCTTTCCTTTAACTGTTAATTATTTTGTTAAAAAAATGGAAATATGTAATGTTTTAAGATAACTTCTTTATTTGTGTTTATGTATGATTCGTTCATTGCTCTGAATTGTTTACTTAAAAAAATGCTCATACTGCTTTAAAAGTAGTAATGTCATTGTATCAAAATTTTAAATAATGATGGTTAAAAACAAATCGTATAGTTTCCACGGTATATAACCATCTCTGTACACATACGAACCTTCTCCGTGCTAATGCTGTGATAAAAATTGAAGCTTATTAATATCCGTAGTACTTGATTCTTTTCTGCTACATACCATCCGATATAAATTATTTCAATTTATGTCTTTCTCTTTAATTTATTGTTATCGACTTATATTCTACTGCAACATATTAAATTATTGAATAAGTAAATAACGAAAAAGAATAATAATCTGCAATCTCATAGGTAAACTGTATACTCACATAGAAGCTTTAATAATAATAGCAAATGCTTTATTAATAATTGTCACAACAAGCTAAGTGCAGCTGCATGGATTTATTTTCTTAGTCCATGTAATCACACAAATTTTTTAAAAGGGGGCATTAATACTTTAATGATTAATATTCAAAATCTATGTATGCTTATGAAATTGGAGAAATGTAACTAAAGTATTGGGATATAACTGTATATTTACTTTTGTGAAATTGAAATTTTTAATCGAATTAATTATATTTGTCAAAGCAAGTTTATTTTTTCATTTATCGCAAGTAAATATTGGCTCTTCCAAAGATGATTTTAATAGCAAAATGGCAAAAAATTTAAAATAGCAACATATACAAACATATATTTAATTTAGCTAAACTTTCTATATTTCTATAAAAACATTTGTCACATACTTTGTAATCTTGGTGTGATTAATCTGAATATTTCCTTTTAATGTGGATAACATAGTATATGGCACATCATTTGTTTCCATATACATTTCATTGCAACTGCATATTTTAAATTACAATATTAATTTAACAGTAATATGTTATTCTTTTTAAGTTCATCATTTTTAGGTTATGTCAGAGCATTATCTGTGAAATATGCAGATCCTACACATCAGATGGTATTAAATCAAATGCCAAGTGAGTTGTTCTGTTGATGCCTTCTGTTTTAATAGAAGGTAAATGCAATGGGATAGCTTTCTTAGCTAGTTTTGCTGAAGTTTGGGCAAAGACCAGTTGTCTACACTACAGACGAGGTGGAATGCTCTTCATGGAGGTCTTTCTAGAGGATCCTTACCCAACTAATCTGATTGGTAAGTATAAGAGCTCTATTTTTTTAATACTTTTGTCTGCGATTCTAATTTTAAATGAATAATTTGAATAAAAAATAACTGTGTAAAAAATGCATTTAAATGTTATGTATATTTGGAGTCTTTTCCTTTGAAAATGGAGGTTACACAAAGCTTTAGATTACATTTTTTTTTTTTTTTTTTTTTTTTATGATTAAGTGCAGTGCTATTATATTGCGGTTTTTTATCAGTATTCATTTATGAAAAGTTGATAACCAGTGCTTTTGAATGAGATTGGGGGAGGGGGATGCTATTTCTTATACTATTATTTGTTCTTGTTATTATTATTTCTATGATCATAACTTGAGCTTTGAGTTTTCATATACACAAAGAATTCATACATGTATAAAAGTGATTGTTGTAACATGTAATTTTGTGCAAAGCAATGTTGCGATACAAGTACTCAAGATGAATAAGGTGAGTACATTAAAATTATTCCAATTTTAAGCTAAACTGATTAAATTTGTACATTTCTGTTATTATAAATAACTCATTAAATTATTGAAATATTTTTCTTATACAAAAACTTGTTGTTCGCAGATGCTTATTTGTAAAAGTTTATATAATATATATATGTATATTTAATAATTTACGTATCAATTATATTACTTACTTAGCAAGCTTTGCTTGTCACTATATATTTAAGCTTTTTCTTGTTTAATTAAATAAATAGAAATGTTTAAATAAATATATTTTCATTAGCATTTTAAATACTCAGCTAATCCAAACTGTGTCAAAGTACTGTGATATACATCTGTTAATGAAACATAAATGGCATTAATTATTCGAATTTTATTATGT
This sequence comes from Salticus scenicus, assembly GCA_963930645.1. Classification (NCBI taxonomy): domain Eukaryota; kingdom Metazoa; phylum Arthropoda; class Arachnida; order Araneae; family Salticidae; genus Salticus; species Salticus scenicus. The sequence goes on from OZ005655.1 coordinate 138,441,243, forward strand.
TGATAAGAAACAAAGTTAATTTTAAATCGGTGTGTATAGTTAAGCTCATCAGTGCCTTGTACCATGTCTGTGTGTGAACGCAGGTTGCCACCTAATTTTCGTACTCATTTTTAAAAATCTGTCCCTTTTTATTGCCCCTTTTATTTGGTAAATTATTTGTAGTAACAAATTTTTGATTAGATTTTTTAAAATTAATGAAAATATGAAAATAACGGCTTTAAAATAGAAATTTAAATTTTTTATTGTTGCCATTTTTTTCCCCAGCATAAAATGAAATATGCTTTCACATGAAAAAAATAAATATTAAATTTGCTCATGCATATGAAAAATGACGTCTATAAAATACTAATTTTAAAGGTAACAAAGAGATAAATAGAGTGTGAAGAATTTGCACAGGCTTGCTAGCAAATGAATTACTTGAAGTGAGAAAGAAATGAAATGAAATGATCACTTTTCAACAGGTGACTTAGTCGCCCTACAACTAACTAGTAAATAATAGGCATTCTCATTAAGAGGGGACAATGCCTAATCCCGCGAACAGCTGTGGACAATGTTATTCTATGGGAAAATTTGTTGCGACAATTACACATTACCTAATGTATATATTTTAATTCTGTTTTCGCAGTCAGAAAATTCATAACCGTTAAATGAGTACTCATTTTTGAAAAATTCATTTTTTTTTTTTTTTTTTCATTTTAATTTTGAGTTCAAAAATGCGATTTTTCACAAAATACATTTTTCTCATTTTCTAGTTGCAAAATGAAATACTAAAATTTAAAAAAAATTAATTTTTGGAAAACAAGTACTAATTGAACGCTTGTGAATTTTCTAAATGGGAAAACAGAATTGAAAAATATTCATTAGGTAATGAGTAATTATGTAAACAAATTTTCCCATAGAATAACATGGGCCAAGGCAGCCAGCGATATTAGGTATTGTCCGCTCTTAAGGAACTGCTTTAGTATTTGGACCCTGTAGACAAAATGTAAAGTTTTAAACCAATGTAGGTTTGATACTTTAGATTTTTTTTTTTAATATTAATTTCAGTTAATCGAATACTGTTATTTATTATTGTCACAATTTAGTTTGTAAAATAATATGGACACATCTTTTGTGTAGTACCTCCTTGGCAACTTTTATTCTTTGCCAGTTTTGCGATGCATTAAATGTGAATTATTTCAATTGCGTAAGTACAGACCTTACCAAAAATCATTTGAACTACTTAATTGCGAAATTTTTTATTTCACTAAGGGGGTCCTATATTAAAGCTGTTCCCTAATGCTATTGTGAAATATCAGTAGTGTATAAGCATCATGAAATAAAATTCAGACATTGTGAAATGGTTATAAGAAAGCGCCACAGGCTGGCATTTTAAAATAATAATTACAAAACTTTTAATAAACACCGTAAAATTAAAAAAAAAACTCACAACAATTGTTTTGAGTTGAAAGAACACGCAACTCTTCATTAGGCGAAGAAGGTAGGCACGAGTGCTGTACTCATGTTGCCGTTTTAACTGCAGCCTACTTTCTTTGCCTGACAAAGGATCTTGTGTCCTTTCGACCCAGAACAATTGTTGTGAGTTTATTGCATTTTATGGTGTCTGCAGTTTGAAGAAGGTCACACTTAATTAACTAATGCTGAAAGGCAAGAAAGTCAGCAAAATTGAGCACGGTGTAGCAGGTGAAAGGTATTATATTACGTATCAGCAATCACAGAGTGAGCATTAAACACATTGCACAGGAATTGTGAATATCCATAGACCTTATATAGATAGACAACACCCCTCCCCCCCCCCTCATTATTCGTCTGCGACATGAAGTAGCTTCCCCAGCGAAATTATCACGTGATGCGGACCTGGAGAGAGAGATGAGCATGAATATTATTTGATTGTTCCGTAGGAAAGAAAGTAGTTTTGAGTTTTATTAATTTATGTATTGTACACACACTTTTTATTTAAGCCTTTAGATTTACGCATTGTTGGAAAGCTAAAATGTCATAGGTTAATTTAAAAAAAAATTTCTTTTGTGAGAAACCATTCTAAAGGGGAGAATTTTTTGTTTGAATTCTGATAAAAATAAGTGCTTTCTTATGGAAGAATCGCCCTCAACTCTATGTCACGTGACATACGGAGCTGACCGCAAAGGATGAAGGTTTCAGATTACACCCTCATGTTGAAGACATTCACTATAACGGGAAGTCCTATTGGTGGCGTAGTCTATATATATAAGGTCTATGCGAATATCTGTTGGCGATGTTCATTGTATTGTCCATCACCAGTTTTAAGCTGGCTTCAGAACCAAGAAGCGAGTTTCTATCATCAAAACTAGAAAATGTACAGGCTAAAATTTTGGGGACTAGGCTGGATCCCTACTAATGCTTTGATTATCCAGCCTACCTTTGTTTATTTTTAATTTTGCAATGTAAGGCTTGGTCTAGACAAAAAACGATAAAATCAGGATCGACCTGATTAATCTTTTTTTTTTTTTTTTTTTTTTTTTTTTTTTTTTTAAGGGTAAATATAAAACCCTATGCCCTGCACAAAACAGAATTTAATTTAGTATGACAGGACTTATTTCAATCTATTCTTCCATACGAAGGCATGCAACAACTGTGTTTCATTTCCTAGCATCGGTTACTATATTTATCTCTTAAAATTTCTATGTTATAGATTTAGCATAAGGGCGCTTTAGTGGATTTTAAACTTTTGTTGTCATTTTGGCGATTAATTAAATTAGTTATCACAATTGCGTAAGAAAAGATAATGCCAACAAACGTCTGAGCTAATTTGGTGCGAAATATCAGAGTTCCTTACTGAAGTTGTTACATTTTTTTAGCATGATTTCTCTCAATTTTAATTAATTTTAAAAAATGTTTCTTTTTGACATCAGAAGAAATTATTTATTTTTGGCATGAATTTATTTTTTCTTTTTAAATTTTTAAAGTTACAATGGGATTTTGTTTAATATCTTTTGAACCAATTATCTGATTGAACTAAAAGAATATGGCATTAGCTAGATTTTGCCGTAATTATTTAGTATACCAACTTTTGTTAAAATCTAATAATTTTGATACAAATAATGACAAACTTTCAGCTTTATACATTTAGGTAAAAACAAAAATGTTTGCACGTTCATTCAAGGTGACAGATCGAAAATGGTAACGATGGCAAAATCACTGTTTAAAAGAAAATAATACAATCTGCAGTACTAAAAAAAATAGATGTATTTTTAAAAAACTATAACTTTAAAAAAAAAAAAAGAAAGAAATTGCCTGCTGAGCCCAGCCCCGTGCAGACCTTTAATCATTGCGTCTAACAATTACTTCAATGTTTTCACAAATATCTGCAGCAACTCAGAAATTATGTACATAAATAGCGTGTCGTATTGTAGTACACTTCTAAATAATGTGTTTTTTTACTTTCAATGTTAAAATGTAACATATTTCTTAAACGCCTCAAGAAAAATATAATTTAAGTCTTATTTCCTAAGTGACTTTTTCAGATATATTTAAAATTAAAAGCTCTTACTTTGAAGCTTCACAAGGCTTTTGTCACGGTTCCACAACTTCATCAGGAGCAGCTTCATGTAATATGTAGATCACTGTTGAATTGGATTTGGGAATAAGGCCGATTAACTGCTGTAGGTCCTGGGCCTCAGGGGGAATGCCCTTCGCGGGGGTCTTTCTAAGGTGTCCTAGCCCGTATTTATGCAAGTTTTGGAGAAAAGCATGGAAAACTCCGAATGGCTAGGCCAACACGCACAACATGGAATCAAACCTGGCACCTCACATCTACCAGCTTTGAGGATAGTACCTCCGCCGCTGGTGGGCCTATGTAGATCACTAAAGTAAACATAAGCATCTTCCTCGTCCTGTTGTTGCAATAAATGGCACCACTTACAGTCTATGCTCAGCAATGGTTTGTCCCTGTTGCAACTGTATCATTTTTAAATTTTTTGGAAGTTTCGTGATGTATGGTATAAACATAATTTTTGTAATTTGCTAATTTATTTGTATTATCAAAATTTATTTTTATAAAGATTAGTTAGTGCAATGGTTGTTCTATCGAATTTAATATCAGATTTATGTTCTTTTATTCTATTTTTCATTTTGTGCTTTGTCAAGCTTCAAAGTAAGGCCTTTTAATTTTAACACACTGGCTGCTGATCTCACATGACGGGCATTTCAAACAGCATTCCCCATCATGCACTGGCGCGAGATTAGCCGCCAATGTGTTAAACATGTGTAATGAAGATTTCAATGTTAATTTAAGTGATTTTTTTTTTTCTTTTTTTAAGATTTTTGAATAGGAAACTATATGAAAAATGCCAGAGCCGGGAATCGAATCCGGGCATTTTTCACATGGTTGGTTTATGAAAAATTTAATCAGCCTTTATACTCCAACCTATTTAAAATGAATATTCCCAGATGATGAATTCATGAATAAAAAAATTTCTAAATTGAAATTTCGTGGTCTATGGAGTTGTGCTACGATTAACATTGTCTCACCTGTTACATCTGCGTTTGCAGACAAGGTGACCTTCAGTGGTGTCGCCAGAAAAAATTTCAGGGGGGGGGGGGAGGCACAACCTGAAAAAATATTTTTTTTTTAAATAAAATTCTGATAGCATAGTTTTAAATTTAAAGAAAAAATGCTTAGTAGAATTTTCCAGGGGGGGGGGGGGGCATGGAAAGAAGGTCCCCCATGCCCCATTCTGCCGACGCCCATGGTGACCTTGTCAATGGTTGTTATCTGAGAAATGCTAGGCTAGTTTTCAGCCAGGGTGGCTCAGTGAAAGAGCATCCACACATTAAACGGAAGGGGCCGGGTTCGATTCCCAGAACATGATGACAATGCATTCTTTGAATAATTTTATTCAATTAATAAATGTTTGAAAATTTCTTCTATTGCTTTCTTTATTACACATTTGATCATTTTCTTTCAAGTTGGTGGGATAATTCATCAATTTTTTTTTTTTTTTTTTAAGTACTTATTAATACCTAGAATTGTCAAGTTTATATGATTCAACAGAAAATTTAAAAACGTGGTATATAAAATATTCCTTTTATCTTGTAATTATTTTAACAAAAATAAAAAGTATTTCGAGATGTGAAAACAAATATCCCTTTATGCAAACATGATGAATTTTACCAAAGTTAATAAAATTTTATTAAAGTGAAAACAAGAAATTTATTGTAATAATGAATATTGTTAAAAGTTAAATACATTATTTTGCAGTAGGTAGGCAAATTATGGATGATTGTTTTTACTGTTTTTAATATTTTCATCATCGAAAATACTGTCATAAGCATTAATGCCCAATATAAAAATTTATCTGTTATGATAAGTTCATACAAAATAAATAAAAAATACAAAAATAAATAAATTACATTTCATGCATAGATAAATTTATCAAAGAGAATATTCTCTTGGATATTATTTTATTTCTTTATATAAGAATTTATTATTCTGTAATTATTTTGAGGAGAATATTCTTATTCTTTGAAAATAACTTCAAAAAGTTCAGGATTATAGTGGTGAAACTACAGAATGTGAAATTTATTTAATTCTATTCTAAACTTCAATGTTTTATTCATTTATTTTTCAAATCACTGTCTGAAATGTTTCGCATGCTGTAATAAAATCTAAGCACATAAAACATTTATTTGTTCTCAACAAAAATAGTTCTTTTTAGAGCAATTACAAAGATAATTAACATTTTGACACTGAGAACTGCAAAATATTCCTTTTCCATTTCTTTTTTTTAAGTAACTTTTATGAAGTAAAATGCATTTTTTATTTTATTTTTTTAAATAAATTATTCAGTAATTTTTTTTCATAAACTAACGAACTCTTTCCATCCATTTTTATGTAAGATGTGTGCAATTAAAAAAAAAAAAAAAAATGCATGTTAAAATTCAAAGCTTATTTTCGATCGTTTCGATAAAAATGAATGTAAACACAAACTACTCCGTGACACAAACAGAAGCTAAAAACATCGGTTATCACGTGAACCTTTTGGCCAATAAGCGTTCATAGTTTCAAGCGGGTTGAAATACCCTCGGTTCAACAACTTTACTTCCCAAGTAAACGGTGAATACCGATTTGTCACTCCCGGTTATTCAGGACCGACCGGCAGCTTTTGAACCGCCAGTTCTACTGGCGGTTAAGGTTATCGGTGAATACGGGCGTAAGACACATATCCCCTGACCTGAACTTCTGGAACCAGTTCCTAGCGGTTCGTTCGTTAATGGCATCATCCTCAAATGCCTGGCAAATCCGGCGACTTGATTCTGCTTCTGACAAATCCACTTTAAAATCATACAGCAAACAACTCCGAAGGAGCGCCTTTGACACGTCCATTTAAATCAGTCGCTGTGTGAGTTATGTTTGAAGTACCGATGCAACGCAAAGAATCAAACAAAATAAAATTAAGGAAACAAGAAAAAAATTTTAAAGTAAAGTATTGTTTCGGAAAAAGCCAGAAGGTGGGGTTTATTATTCTTTCGGAATGTCATCAAAATTTCCCACCTGCAATGCGTTAATTTTACAAAAATACGTTAATTTGTATCGTAAACATCGAAATCTTACTTAGAAAACAATAAAAAACAAAAATAAAAATAAAAATAAAAATAAAAATAAAAATAAAATAATATTTTACATTATTGGACTGAACTTGCATAAATTGGTCTGATAATGTACAGTCGGTAACAAAAGTGTCCGAACACTAGCGAAAATTCCTATGTAAAAAAACTACGCTTAATAAAGTTTTGCTAAATAAATCCTTGCCGAATCATGTTCTTACACTGACTAAGATCAGGATTCGACAAGGATTTCTTTAACAAAACCGTATGAAGTGTACCTTTTTTACATAGGAATTTTCGCTAGTGTTCGGACACTTTGGTTACCGACTGTATGCCCCACATAACACGATTTCTTATTGCCCAGAACGAATATACCACGTTATACAAAAATCTACTGTACTTGAATTCTTAATTTTTAAAAATGTAATATCAGTATCTATATCTTTAAAAGTAATAAGACATATTATTTTGTTTTAAATTCTTTTTCTATAATAAATGTGAATTTTACGCCGTGATTAGAATTAATTGAAAATAAATAATATTCCAATATTCCGCTTTGTTTCAATAATAGATTTTATAAAATAAAAAAATAAAAAGAAGAAGAAAGAAAAAACAATTTTCCACTATTTGACTCTGTATTAAAAAAATTTAATGAAAGTTTGATATTTTATTATGTTACATCGTGCGATAAAATTTAAATAACATAAAACTTACCAAAGTCCCAGTAAACAAATGCAAAAAATGTCACAACAAGATTAAAACAGAAAATTCGTTGTAAAACACCTTATAAAAATTATTATTAATAATAATAAAATGATTATCGAATGCGAATTGCTCTTTCAAACACTAAGCCTCGCTTTACTGTGTTGTCTAAAACAAAACATTTAACTAGAGGTGTACGAACGCTACAATATTCAAATACAAAAAAAAGGACAACAGGGTGAAAACAGAATTTTAGCAGTGAAAAACTAGAAAAAGATATTTAATATTTAAGAAGAAAGACTTAACATATCAGGATCGGATATGATCCTATTCTGTAACATAAACCACGCCTTTACACAATTTTCTAAAACTTTAAATTATAAAACAAAATGATTTTGCATATTTGAATTAAATCACATAAGTTTTATCTTCAGCAATCTATGTAGTAAATGTCATTGAGATTTATGCGTACCAGCGTCACATACACAGTCAAATACAAATATGCAAACTAGTTTTTTTTTTCATTGATATAGGGGCGGAGCTTGTTTTCCTTTGGAATTCTTTCACAATCTCTCGCTTGCATTGCGATAATTTTACAAAAATAAGCCAATTTGTAATATAAACATCGAAATGTTGCTTAGAAAGCAATAAGAATAACATAAAGGTAAATTAAAATAGTTCTTCGTCAGAATAAATACAAATATTTATTAACAGAGAATACAGATTATAACAAGTTACGGCCCCTTAACTGCAATAAAAATGAAATATCACTATAACTCAAAAAATAATGTTAGTAACGAGCTGTAAATATGGAAACCCATGTTTTTAATGATGCCTGTTCTATTTGTTCAAAAATTAATATAGGTCATAATTCATATTTTTTTCAAATATAAATTTATTAATAATTTTTATAATTCAAAAAAATATATATATCAAAAATATGTGTGGAATATTTTTGGGTCACTTCATTCTAACGCATTAAAAGAAAAAAAAAAAAAAAAAAAAAAAAAAACAGAGTTTGAATATAACAATTTTTTGGAAAGATATGAATTAAAGCTTGTCACATTCATTCAACATTAGCATCCCCATACTTTGAAAGCTTATAACTCTATAAAAAATTGAGCGAAAATATAAACTATACAATTTTCCGTGATGATTTGATCCAAATAATACAAATAAATTATAAACTTTGCACTTCGCTTTATGAACTGGCAAAATATCAAATGATATTTTGCCGAGAATGGCAACAGTGCCCTCTATTTCATTTTTAAAAATTAAGGAAGATGACTCAATATCATAAGCTATTTAACATACTCGTAGGTGTCTGGATTTAGTCTGTTACATCCTCTTCTAAGGTTACATCCTCCCCATTTGTTCCCGATCCTACGTCTCAAGGCGGAAACTGCACTTGAGTTTTCCGCGGTCGACCTCTCCTCTATAAGGCTGTTATTCACCAATAAATTCAACTCCTGGTTGAACACAAAAATTTGAAAAACGCATAAAGGCGAAGTGGAAATTTTTAGCAAATTCTAAAGCGTTGTTTCTGTCATCTAGCGATATAGATATTTTCAGATTTTTTTACGTGAAAATAATCAATCAAAGATTATATAAAATCTTTGACGCTAGATGGCAGAAACAGTGTGCCAAATTTTGCTGGAAAGCTGTACCCTGCCTTTAGACGCTTTTCCAGGTTTTGTGTTGAACCGGGAGTCGTAGTTAAGGGTGAATACGGCCATTTGGGTACCATAGGAGATTGGACTTCTGTAACTGTAACATTTTGAAAGTGTGTGAGAGTCAATGCGCAATAGATAGTTAAAATCTGAACTGTTACAGCTATTCGTACTCTCTTCCTAGTTGAAAGATATATTCATTTTAATTAAACACTCTTATATTTAGAGGATTCTTTCAAAACTTTTAGTTAATTTTATAAACCCATTCAAATTATAATAGAAATACGCCTTTTCATTTAAAACAACATTGAACCAGGATGGCTCCATAGCAACCAGAATCAGGATGATTCTTCGAAAAGTAACTTTGTACCAGGATGGTTCCACAATACATCAAAATCGGGACGATTTTTTTTTTCAAAAATAGCCTTGAATCAGGATAATTCAACAATGCATCGGAATCAGGACAATTCCCGCGAAAATAACTTTGAACCAGAGGGTCTAGAACCAACTCCTCGGAATGCTTAAACTAATGCGGAAACTTTTCGATATGATGTCACCTTTCCGATAAACCCCGAAAACCGCTAGTACGAACTTATCATAGTCTTCTTGGGATCGGAAAAGGCTCGTGAAATCAGATTCAAAAATTTCGACAGGGGATTACGTCGCGAAAATGCAAATCCGATAGCTGAATTTGAGATGGCATGGCAACTTCGATTTTAGCCCCATTAAAATTATTTCTTGAATTAGTAGTAGTACTTATTTTTTTAATTATTATAAAAAGTTATGCTTAGTCTTAATAGAACATATCTATGAAGAATAACGCTTGCAAACGGCTTTGCAACTGGAAGTGTTTCAGTTGTATGTACCCCTAAGATTCTTATTTAAAAAGTATGAAGAATAACATGTCTTTAAATTTATTGAAAATTAATTAAGCTTAATAAAAATTACAATAAATATATATTTTTTTTTCTGTAATTAAAATTCTTATTAGTCATGTATAATATTAATAACACACCAATTAAGAATAACAAGTCTTAATATTTAAAGTTACTAAAAAGCAATTAAATTTAATGAAAATTGCAGTTGTATATTTTAATTCTAATAAAAAGTCTTAAAGTGTCTGTGAATGATGCAAATCCCAGTATATAAAACTACTGAAAATCAATAAAATTTAAAGTAAATTGCGATAACTATTTTCTCTGCAACTAAAATTTTCATTTTAAATTTTATTATTATTGAGTTAAGTAAGTTAAACATGCAGCAGATCTATTACATTCACTTGCGAAAATGATTTGTACGTATATAATCGAATCTAATGAGAATCTCCCATATCTAACAAGGAAACATTCAAAAGGTGTCGTCTACCACCATCGATTTATGTACAGGGACACTCAAAATTATTCCAAAGCATTGTGTTCTATGAGAGATATTTCTATAATTCAAATTTTAATAACTTTACTTTCCACAAAGTTTTAGAAAATTAAAATATGTTATTTATATGCACAAAAGAATGCTTTGCATAGAATATAGCATGATTAGCAATAAATTGACAGGGTGGCACAAAAATATCCTGTTATATTAAGAGCTATTAATAAAAAATTGCTACAACTGTACTTTCGTTTACGTTATGCGTTTTTAACACCTTCTAACATTCTTTAAGTGTGAATATGATTTCAGTTTTATGTATCTGCCTGTCCGTCTGTCTGTCTGCCTGTCTGTCTGTCCGATCTCTAACTCCCGAAAATATTTATGGAATTTCTTGAAACTGATATAGGTTATTCAATTTCACTATCGGATGTTCTCTATTGATAATGGAGTTTATACATCTACTGGTTTGTCTACAGGGACACCTGAAAGTATTTCAAAGCATTGTGTTCTATGAGAGGTGTTTCTATAAACCATATTTTCAAACCTTTACTGTACACATATCTGAATGAAATTGAAATATGTTATTCAAGTTCACTATTTTATGTTTCCTGTATAAAATGGAAGAAATACCACCATCGATTTATGTACAGGGACACTTAGAAGTATTCCAAAGCATTGCGTTCTATGAGAGATATTTCTATAAATCAAATTTTAATGACTTTACTTTCCACAAAGTTTTAGGAAATTAGAATATGTTATTTATATGCGCAAAAAAATTCTTTGCATAGAATATAGCATGATTAGAATTAGATTTACAGGGTGACACAAAAATATCCATTTATATTAAGAGTTATTAATAAAAAAATGCTAGAATTGTACTTTCGTTTACATTAAGCGTTTTTAACACTTTCTAACATTTTTAAGTGTAAATATGATTTTAGTTCATGTATCTGTCTATCTGTCTGTCTGTCTGTTAGCGCTCTAACTCCTGTAAATATTTATGGAATTTCTCGAAACTGATATATTTTATTGAAGTTCACTATCGGATGTTCCATATTGAAAATGGAGTGAATATCTCTTCTGGTTTGTGTACAGGGACACCCAAAAGAATTCGAAAGCATTGCGTTCTATGAGTGTTATTTTTATAAATATTTTCCCTATAGAATTCCCCATTTAAAATGACATTTATTGGTTCTGTATAACTAGTTTGCTTACAGGGACAACAACAAAAAAAAAAAAAAAATGCCAATGCATAACGTTTTAGGACAGAATTTTTAGAAAGTTATATTTAAAAATATTTCTGCTGTAAAAATCATAAAAATATCGAAATGTATTGTTAATATTCTAAAATAATGTTTTGTATAGAATATGATATGATTAACTTTCAGATTTACAGGGCTAATTTTAAAATAAATTTGTCTATCTGTATATTTTTCAGTCCTTCTGTCTGTTGTGTGATAACGTAGGCATAAAATATTTAAAGTTATTCGATACAACAATTACGTACAGTTGGAAAGTGTTACTAATCAATGCGTTCTGCATGATTCTTCTTTCATGATTTTTTTTTTTTTTCAACAATTAAATTAGGAGCTAATATTTTAATGGCTATTTTGAAGCTATAAGGAGGTTATTATTTTCATATTTTAACTAATTAAAAGAAAACTAATCAAAAATTCGAAAATCGGGCTTCAAAGTATCGTGTTGTCATCGAGTTCCGAGCTATTCTGAAAATTTCAAATGTCTAGCTAGTAGTAAAGTTAGTTAAAAATCGATTGCAAGATTTGTATCGGACAAACAAAAATAGCAGTTAATAAAAACATGGTAAAATAGGTAATACTAAATAATTAATTTTATAGCAGATGCTATTAGAAATTCATTGCAACCAATAATATAATTTTTAATTAATTCATTTCTTACTTATTTAGTTTCTCTTAGGGATATTCATTATTTATAAATATCTATTCTGAGGACAAATGCTATGCGTTATCAAAATTGTGTGCTAGGACAGAATAAAGTACAAAATGTTCAAATTATTCTAATTTTTCATGTGAGATAGAATAGGGATAATGTAAAATATATAATTGATAATAGTTCAGAAATAAAATATAATGTATTATCAGAGGTCGATCCAGGCAAAATTTTGGTCCCTTTTGCTGCCCCTTCACAAAATTCCACATCATAAAAAGAGACCCTTCACAAAATTCAGCGCCATGAAAAGCGACCCTTGCCAAAATTCAAATTTATAAAATGAGCCATTTAACAAGATTTTATTTTTCTACCATTTTATAGAATGTTTCCATGTTTTCAGTATTATTTTTAATTAATTCCTTAATTTGGCTCAACGAAACTCTATTAACTTGATATTAAACATTATATAGAATGACTATTAAAATAGAAGGTTTCACACAATATTTTATTTTTCACAAAAATAAATAACAATTAAAAAAAAAAATATTTTGTTTTTCACAAAAAAGGGACCCAAAAATTAAAACCTAGATCGGCCCCTGATTCTAATATATATTAATATGGAGAATAATGTACCTTTATGGAGTTTTAGCTGCAATGATTTTCTGTACAAAGCCAAATCTTCAAAATATTCTCAATATTTGCTTCCAACTAATACCGTTACAATTAGTTGCATAATACAACAAAAAGATAACGTCACTAATTAAGATTCTAGTTACCCTGAGAAATGAATTTACAAATCATTACTGTTAAACATGTTTGATCTTAGTCAGCAAATCGACATCATTTGAATCCAATTTGGGGCTAATTTGCCTATGAATATTATATGACGGGTGCACCTAAGATGACGTGTTGTTTGTACAGATGCTAAAGAACTAATAGAAGAAAAACGCAATAATTATAATTTTTGCTATATATACCTGCAAGATTTCATTAAAGCTCCACTTTGATCCAAGGATCATACAGCAACCTAGGATCTTGCAGTAGACATAAGGTTCTTCCTCTTTATCCTAAGTTCAAGGCATCACTTTTGTTAGCGCTGGACGATGGGCACGCTGAAACTAGCGTACCCGCTTCTTTTTTCCCTGCTCTTAACTTTTGGTAAGTATTACTTTTTGAATTAACTAGAGATTAAATTTTCATAGCTATACTTTGAGTAGTAAAGTGATGATGATGCAAACTGCAAATTTCTTTCGTCATTACTAAACTTTAATTTTCTCTTTCATTTATCAGAACTGTAAAAATACTAATGTCCTGATTTTTAAGATATTGTATTTTATGATAGATTATTTTTAACCTGAGAAACTAAAAAATATGTTGCTAGCATCCCATACAGCACAGAATGTTTCAGTTATGTTGCAAAAAGCTTACTCAGAGACGTAACACGTTTTAGTATGCTCTCTGAAGAGAATCCATTCGACAAAACATCTAAATTTAAAAATTTTACATTATTTTATCACCCATCTGTATATCTGGCTGGGTTAGATTGGCGTTTTACGGTAATTTTTCTCCCACTAAGGCTCATTCGTTATAACGGATTCTACGGTTTAAAGTAAATTCCAAAATACTACGAATGTCCACGCTAAACCTGCACTCGAATCCAGAACCTTTGAACTGAAGGCAGAGAGCTAATGATTCCGCCACTAGATGAACAGTTGCATATTGGAAATTGTTTGAATTACAAATGTTGTATTTTATTAAGTTACACCTAAGCTATTTCTTCTTGGTTGGGGTTAATTAAGAAAACATTGCTACTAAATCTGTAATCCATACTTATATGTATATCTTATTATATCTATCTGCATCTGTACCCCTAAATGTTTATATATATTTTTTACTCATTTAAAAAGTTCAATTTTAATAAAACAAATATAATTTATTTAGAAAAAGAAATGAATTTTATAGTTTCAAAATTAAAATCATATTCTGATCTTTAAAATAATATTTTAGCATTTCACAATATTTTCTAGCTTGACTAAAATAAGTAAACATACTAAATGCACGGTGAAGCAGAGCAGATAAAACAAACATAACTTTAAAACTAATAATAATAATCTGGACTGACTGCACTCAACTTTCTGAACATTAAGTAATTAACAGTCGTTTAAATAAATTAAAATTGGAGAATCCGTTAAATAAACAAAAGAGAAAATTTTAACAGATGTCTGAGTGTTTTTTCCCATTAGTACGTTGTTTATTGAAACGTAAAGGATCCAAATTCTTTTGTGCGTAGCTGTATAAAAATTTTAAGTATTAGATTTACCAAACTCTAAGCAGTTTGTGTGACGTTGACCTATAACATATACATAAACTTAAAGCTCAATCGAATAAGTCATTTAGACGCTATCGCACTTTAAATAATTTAAGCCTATAGGTCATAGTAATGAGGAGTTTTTCGTTGTGTCCATATTAAAAAAAAAAAAAAAAATCTAGATTTACCAAAATCGAAAACGTTTGTGCGACGGTGACTTAAATCATATATATGAATTTTCAGCTCCAATCGAATAAGGCATTTAGACGCTATCGCACTTTATATATGATTCCATAGGTCATAAAGATAAAAAAAATTTTCTTCGTGTCCTTGTAAAAAAACTATAAGTACTTTATTCCCCAAAATCTACACAGTTCATGCTACGGTCACCGATAACATACGTATCAACTGTCAGCTCCTTCAAAGAAAGCATTTACACGCCATCGTGTTCACTCACACACATACATACACATATATATACATGCATACATCACCGTAAAAAAAGAAAAAAATTAACTCAGAGGACCGCAAAACTTATAGCTACACCACAATCACAAAATCGAATTTTTGTTATGTTTACAATACTTTCCTACCTTAAATATATTATACATGCAATTTGATGCAATTTTTACCTATAGATTTTTAAATACAGCCATCTAAAGAACCGCAAAAGTGAATAACAGCGCCACCTTTCGTTCGAATATACTCTAATGAATCAACGTAATTTTTCAAAGCATCTATCTTACATACCAAGTTTTTTTTTTTTTTTTTTTTTTTTTTTTTTTTTTTTCACCACTTATATGTCATGTAAGATGAGATGTAATTTTTCCATTAACGGGAAATATTGCAAAATAGCTGCGCTCCTTTCTCCCTATATGCGCTCAAATTAAATGAGCACGGTTTTTCATAAAATCCATCTAACATAATAAATTTGGTGCTTTTTCATAGAAACCATTCACCATTGAAGCTGAAATATGGCCTTCCCGTAAACGGGATTAAAATAATGCATGTTAACGCTACTTGTCGGACGATGTGTATCCAAGTTTGAGAAACATAGTTTCTGATTATGTCCCTCATACGTATTACGTTTTGTGCATTTATACACTATAGAAGCAAGGATATGGTCTTTCATTAAATTGTGGAAAATGCAGCGCAGCAGCAACACCATTTTGGGTGATGTATTCCAATATCTAATCAACAGCAATTTGAGCCAAATCCAAGAAAATATAAAGGTTATGTTATATTTTGTCGAAATTTTGATAATACTTAGAGAGACAGAGATTTTTTAAAAAATTTCAAATAGTTTTCTGTACCATGCATTTCAAATTACGTAAATTTTTATATTGTGGTAATGTTTCAATTTGAAGGACGTTTAAACCACTAAATGCATTTCAGAAGGAAAAAAGAAATGTAACTATCTATGTATTTTTACTATGGTCTACATAATAAAACTATCTTCGCATACACAAACAAACAAAATTTAAAAAATCCCATTCTTTTAGCGATCATAATTCTTCCAGGAATAGCTGCTTAAAGTTGTAGTCTTTTTTTTTTTTTTTTCTGTAAAACTGAAGTCACCTTTTTTTTTTTTTCTTTTTTTACATACGAGATATTTCAGCAAAAACAATGATGTTTACATTAACTTAATTTTATTTTTTTTTTTATATTTATGTATTTATGTTAATAACTAACATTTAAAATTCTTATAAATTTCTTATTTTGGTCAGTTAAATCGAAATTTTGTTTTCCTTTTTTTGATCGTTTTAGATCATTATTACTATTATTTTTTTTTTTTTTTTACAATAATTTCTATTTCAAATATTTATAAGTTAAATTTTTATATGTTAAATATTTGTAAATTCTTTTTTAAAATATTTACAAGCCTCTTGATTCGAATAATTTCATTGTGAAAGAATTAATATTTATTTTATATAATACTGTTTTAGAAAAAAAAAAACTGGTGTGTCACTCACACGACATTCTTTTACCTTAAATTTAATACTATAAGTATAGATTTGAGAATAAGGGGTAAGATAACGAGAACTTGTATGCAAACTTATATTAAAGCAATTCAAATTAGGCTTCGGAACAGCTTTATTTGACAAAAAATTCTAAGTGATGGGGGGCTACCACCCCCCTCAACCCCCCGTTTCATTATTGTAATTACATTTATATAGATTTCAAATCAGTTATTAAATTCAAAAGTTCATTTAAAATTATTCAAGCAACATTCACACGCAACATTCCTTGAAACATACCAATCTTGATTAAACTTTTCTAGTAACAAACGTATTAACTTCAAAATATAACATTTCGATCGCCTGAAATTATTTGTTTTTAATTTTTCTAAGAGATACAGACAAAGATGATACGTTAAAAACTTGACATCGGTATTCAGGAAATCTCAAAACGTGTGAATATACAATAAACCAAGTAAAGAATATTTAGCTTAAAAAAATACAATATTTAGCATATGGCTATGATGAATTAATTTAATTTCTGAGCAGCTTTCCTGGGCCTGGTAAAATATTACAGTAAAGCACTTCCATTAACAATAAAATAGAATGTTACAGCTTAAATATTGGCAACCCTGTATATTTTCTGAAGGTTATGTACACATCACATGGTGCAAATAAATATAATCCTATATTAATAACACACGGCACAACCCGAAATACACTTCCATCAATTTTCAAGTTTTGTCGCACTATAAACTAGTTCTTTTGTGTAGCCCTGTAACCGAACAGTGAATGATGTACTACATACCATATTCTACATGAAACATGTTTTTTACCATGTAAAAAATATATATTCGTTTTATTTTGTTTAGTGCAGTCTATAGAGGTTTAAACTCTACTTACCTGCAATTTCCCCCCATAGACGTAATGTATTTGAATTCTCTTGGGTGTCCCTGTACACGAACCGTTTACTTGATCTCAACGAAAAGTTTACTGTAACATCCTTATATGATAAATATTTAAAATATCAAGTTTGGACTTTCTGCTATTATTTGTTCTTGGGATATGCTGATAACAGACACACACACAAAGACAGAGACACCCATACAGACACAGAAACACACAGAGACCAATCGCTAAAAATATGATTTTTGGATTCAGGGCATCTCAAAACGTGTAAATATAACAAAACCTCAATTTCGAAAATTTGACCCAGAAATAATACTTCTTCTAAGTCGTCAACCATGAATTTAATTTTGAAACCTTTCTTTAAATAATTCTTCTTTCACTATTGCACAATATTTATTTGGTTATAATAATACTTTGACTTCCGTTAAATTAAAATTTTAATTAGGTGGTGAAATTGGTATAATATTTATGAGTTTCAAATTTTAAAAGTAAATAAGAAAAGAAATAAAGTGCGAGAGAGTAAAAAAAGTTAAATACAACAAAAATTAAACATTGAAACAATGAAACCTAATACAAAATGTAAAACACCCAATTTGAATTTCCTACAGTTATAATTTTTACTTTTTCTTACCCATATATGTGGTACAGAAAGTATTGTTTTCGGGTCAAATTTACGAAATTGAGTTTTTGTTATATTTACACTTTTTTGATGTCTTCTGAATCTAAAAATCTCATTTAAGTTGTTCTGATAACAAATATAAATAAGTATACAGATCAACCGCTATAAAATGGACATGAAAGTACAATTTTTAGCTGCACCTTAAAACGTGGTATTATTTAAAAAAAAAAAAAAAAAAAAGAGTTAAAAATAGATTTTTAAAAATATTTTTTTTTTACAGTATGGGTATGAAAAATTAATTTTCTACCCTGAGCAGTGATCGTCAATATAGTAAAATGTAGCAAAGAACTTCCATCAACTAAATTCAATAGAAAAAAACGTTTAGATTAATTTTGGGTAACCCTGTATATTTTCTATGAACTATACATACGCACATCACATTGTGTAAATAAATTTAATTTAGTCTTATGTGAAAAACATCTAACACAAAACGAAACACACTTTCAGCAATTACCCGCAATTTCCAATTTCCAATGTATCCAAATGCTTTGGGTAACCCTGTAAATGAGTGATGAATGGTCACAATCGATACAATGCATGATTTTATGCATATAAAAAAATATGTTCATTTCATTTTGTTTAAAGTAGCCTGTAGATATTACACTGCACTTATCAGAAATTTCCCCCATTCACATAATGCATTTGAATTGTCTTGAATAGCCATGTTCGCTAACTTTCTGCTGGATCTCAGCGAAAAGTTTAGTGTAGCATCACTATAGGCTACGTATATAGAATACTGAGTATGAACTTACTGCTACTACGGGTTCTTAAGATCTGCTGATAACAGACACACACTGACATGCACTCAGATAAGCCGCTAAAAACACGATTTTCGGAAGTCGGGCACCTCAAGAATCATGTACATGGGTAGAAAAAAGTGAAAAATGTTACTCTAATGTCGTCTGATATATAAATATTTTTGAAGAGTAAGTCCCGCCCTCCGCATTTCTGGAAAAGATACATTTAATTTGAGGGGTATAAACATTTCGATGTTAATTTAAATAAAAAATATGAACAAAAAGATTTTTAAAAATATTTTAGTAGTTTAAAAAAAAAAAAAAAAAAAAAAAAAAAAAAGGAAAAAGTATTTAATATTAAAAAAAAAGATTTAGCATAGTCAGTGTGGTATATTCCTATTTTTAAAAGTGAGCACTGCCTTTACGCCACCCCTTCCCTTTTTTTCAATCATTACATTAAAAATAATCTGGTGTGTCACCCACACAACTTTCTCTTAAACTGAAATTTAATGCTATAAATACAGATTGGAGATTAAGAGGAAAGACAACGACAACTGTTATATAAACTTATGTTAAAACAATTCAAATTAGGCTTTGGAAGAGTTTTATATGATAATTAGTTCTGTGTGAGGGGGAGCTGCCGCCCCCTCAACCACCCTTTTCATTACTGCACCAATATTTATAAAGAATTTAAATCTATTATGAAAATTAAAAGTTCACTTAAAATAATTCAGACAACTTTCACACGCAACATTCCTTGAAACTTATCAGTCTTGATCAAACTGTTTCAGCAACAAATTTATATTAAGTTGAAAATACAACTTTTGGATCAACTGAAACTATTAGTTTTTCAGTTACTCTAAGAGACACAGACAAAGATCAAACTTTAAAAAACTTAAACTTGGTAATCAGGAAGCCTCAAAAGATGTAAATACACAAAAAACAAAAGATGAATATTTAGCTTAAAAACATACATTATTTATCATATGTCTATGAGGAATTCATTTTCATTCCTGAGCAGCTTTCCTGTACATGGTAAAATATTATAGTAAAGCACTTCCACTAACAATAAAAAAGAATGTTATCATTAAATATTTGCAACCCTGTATATCTTTTGAAGAATATGTACAAACCACCTACTGCACCTAAATATAGTACTATAGTAACAATATACGGCACAACCTGAAATACACTTCCACCAATTTTCAGCTATTGTCACATTATAATCTAGTTCTTTTGTGTAGCCTTGTAAATGAACAGTGAATTTTTTCCCTGACAAATTCTACACGAGGCATGTTTTTATGCATATAAAAAATATATATTAATTTCATTTGGTTTATTGCAGTCTATAGATGTTAAACTCTACTTATCAGCAATTTCCCCCATACACGTAACGTGTTTGAATAATCTTGAGTAGTGTTCCTGTACACGAACCATTTGCTTCGTATCAACGAAAAGCTTAGCAACAAAAAGCATTCCTATATGATACACATTTAGAAAACCAAGTTTGGAATCTCTGCTGCTATCTGTTCTTGAGATATGCTGATAATAGACAGACACAAAGACACACAAACACAAACAGAGACACACACACACACACAAAGAGACAGGCACAGACAAAACACAGACCAACCGTTAAAAACACGATTTCCGTATTTAAGGGACCTCAAAACGTGTAAATATAACAAAAACTCACTTTCGAAAATTTGACCCAAAAACAATACTTTCTCTACTTTATGGGTAAAAAAAGTAATAATATGGTGTGCCACTCACAAGACTTTCTCTTACCCTGAAATTTAATACTATAAATACAGGTTGGAGATTAAGAGGTAAGATAACGAGTACTGTTATGTAAATCTGTGTTAAACAATTCAAATTACGCTTTGGAAAAGTTTTATATGATATTTATATCTGTGGGGGAGGGGACTACCGCCCCCCTCAACCCCTCGTTTCATTAATGCACCTACATTTATATAGAATTTAAATTTGTTAGTAAAATTAAAAATTCATTTAAAACTATTCAGACAATTTTCACATGCAATATTCCTTGAATCTTATCAATCTTGATCAAACATTTCCAGCAACAATCTTATACTAACTTCAAAATACAACATTTGGATCTTCTAAAATTATTCGTTTTTAAGTCACTCTAAGAGACACAGACAAAGATCAAACGTTAAAAAACTTGACTAAGGTAATCAGGAAGCCTCAAAACGTGTAAAAGTACAAAAACATGCGATGAATATTTGACTTAAAAACATACATTATTTAACATATCTGTATGAGGAATTCATTTCAAATCCCGAACAACTTTCCTGGAAATGGCAAAATATTATTAATAAAGCACATCTACTAACAACAAAAATAAATGTTATCGTTTAAATATTTGAAGTCTTGTATATCATTCGAAGATTATATACAGACCATATGGTGCACCTAAATATAATCCTATAGTAATAATACATATCCCGGCCTGAAATACACTTGCTTGAAAATTGATGAAATTGTATTTCAGGTTGTGCCGTGTGCTATTAATATGTGCATCATGGGGTGTGTATATAACCTTCAGAATTTATATAGGATTGCCAATATTTAAGCCATAACATTCTTTTATATTGTTAGTAAAAGTGCTTTTCTATAACATTTGACAATGGCAAAGAAAGCTGCTCAGGAATTGAAATTAATACCTAGTAGTCACATGGTAAATATTTTTTTTTTTTTTTTTTTTAGCTAAATATTCATCACTTAGTTTGTTGTACATTTACATGTTTTGAGGGTTCCTGAATACCGAATTTAAATTTGTAACATCTGATCTTTATCTGTGTTTCTTAGAGTAAATTAAAAACAAATAATTTCAGGCAATCCAAATGATGTATATTGAAATGAATACGTTTGTTACTAGAAAAGTTTGATTAAGATTGATAAGTTTCAAGGAGTGCTGCGTGTGAAAGTTGTCTGGATAATTTTATATAAACTTTGGAATTCAATAAAAGATTTGAATTATATATAAATGTAGGTACAATAATGAAATGGGGGGTGGAGGGAAGCGCTAGCCCCGCTCACACACACACACACACATACAGAATTATTTGTTAAATAAAGCTGTTCCGAAACCTAATTTCAATTGTTTTAACATAAGTTTACATAACAGTACTCGTTATCTTACCCCTTAATCTACAATCTGTATTTATGGTATTAAATTTCAGGGTAAGAGAAAGCCGTGTGAATGTTACACCAGATTGTTCAAATAGGAATTATTGCCAGTGCTTTAATAATTTTATCTGCCGACTGTAATATAGAACTCCGTAATTAACTTTCAATTTTTTTTTTTTTTTATTTATTTTATTTTATTTTTTTTTTTTTGGGGGGGGGGGGTGATGATTTAAAATGGCTATCAAAATTATATACTTGTAAAGATCTTGGCACGAAACGTCCGAACTACTTCGGTGTCAAATTTCAAATTTCGCCATGGGGGGTCCTACGCTAAAGCTATTCCTTGACGATATTTATTGGATTCGCTTATACTCCAAGAGAAAGCTTTTAACACATAGAAACCTGAAAATAGATTTATTTGCCGATCGCAATAAAATATGTTAATGCAGACAACTGTTTAATTTTACCAAGATGAAATTTAAGAAAATTTTTATTCGGAAACATTTGATTAGATGATTTTTAACTGTAATGTTTGAAAAAATTACAAAATTGATATTTTCCTAATCTCTTTGTTTCAGTATACCCAGATAATGTGTGTTTATGTGTTAGTGTGTTTGCATGTATATATATTTACATATGTGCAATTTACTGCAACGTGAAAATATTATATTTCTATTCTTTTATATTTTCAGAGTTTTTTGCATTTTTATTGATCCGATCAAGTTTAACGTAATGATCGCGTTATAAAATATGTAGATGTTTATATAAATACATAATTACAATCAAAATAATCTGATAAGGCATTCTCATGACTATCTCTTACATTTGCAGTTGAATTCTATAAGAATAAGTTACAGATCAAGGTATGAGATAGCAAGTACTGTACATATAACCGTATTTTAAAAACAGTTCAATTAAACATGCATTTCTGAGTGAGAAGATCTATTATCCTCTTCAAAAAAAATTTTACATCGTACCTACATTCTGAATAAATTTAAGGGTGTTATAAATCTTAAAAGTTTATTCCAAATTATCCAGAATATTTCACACACACTACTTCTTGAAATTTGCCGATTTCAGTAAATGATTTCAAGTGACAATCTCATATGACATTCAAAATACCAAATTTAAATTTCTTGCAAATATTTGTTTTTACGTTACGCTTATAATAGGCATAAACACAGATCAATTGCTAAAAAAATAGTTTTTACTTTCTCTTACCCATAGGGTCGTGAAAGTATTGTTTTAGTGTCAAATTTCCGAACGTGAGTTTTTGTTATATTTACATGTTCTGAGTCTCCTGAATACGAAAATCATGTTTTTGGCAAATGGTCTGTGTGTCTGTCTGTTATCAGCAACAAATAGTAGCAAGAACAAATAGTAGCAAAAATTCCAAACTCGGTATTCTAAATGAGTATCATATACGGATGCTACAGTAAGCTTTTCGTTGAGATGAAGCAAATGGTTCGTGTACAGGGACATTCAAAAGTATTCAAATACATTACGTCTATGGGGGAAATTGCAGGTAAGTAGAGTTTTAACATCCATGGACTGCACTAAATCAAATGAAACGAATGTATATATTTTTTGTAATAGAGATAATCAACTGGGAAAAAAAGTTTGTGTATGTAGGAGCCTCGCCTCACCCCCTGGGGGGGGGGAAGTTCCCCCTCGAGGGGAGTAAATTTTCATGATGGGTATCTTTCAAAAGAGCTCGCCAATAACTTTAAAACGAATGGTTGAACCATCGATCTGCGATAATTTAAAATAAAGTTATCGATTTTTTTCATTTTTAACAAATATATATATATATATATATTATGTAATATTGATAATAAAAATTCAACTTTTTTTTGGATATTTAGTGTTATACTATTCTCTAATATGGAAATCGTCTGCATTATCATATAAGATAATTTTTTTAAATAATAATTTTAATAAATTATTTTTTTAAAACAGAATTATTTTTAATAACCGGATTAGATTCTATATAAATGTAGGTGCATTAATTAAACACGTGGTTGAGGGGGGCGATAGTCCCCCTCACACACAACTAATTATCCTATAAAACTCTTCCGAAGCCTAATTTGAATTGTTTAACATAGATTTTCATAACATCGTTATCTTACCTCTTAATCTCCAACCTGTATTTATAGTATTAAATTTCAGGGTAAGAGAAAGTCGTGTGAGTGTCACACGAAATTATTTTGTTCATTTTTGGGGAATTTCAAAACGCGTAATAAATATAATCAACGCTGAAAATTTGAACTCAAATTAGCATATGGGTATTATAAAGTAATTATCATTCCTAAGTGATTTTTCTGAACTTCTTAAAAATTAATAAAGTACTTGCATCAGTTCTATCCTATAGAGAATAATGTATGCGCTTAATTTTAGGTAGCCTGTATAGTATCTATAAATTATAATGCATGGTAATATTCAGGTTTAGATGTTAGTCAATAGTTTGTTGCATGTAAATTATAATATTCTAAGAAGAAAAAACGCTTTAATAATAGAAAAATTATATAAAGGTGTATGTTATATTTTAAAATAATGAAATTTATAATTTTCTCGCTTCTATTATATGAATTTATATCTTTAAAAAACACTGCACTGCAAAATAAATAAATAAATAAAAATTCGAGCACTGATACCAATTCAGCTGATTTTTATGTAAAATGACCTCCTGAATTCGAATATTACTCCCATTCTACCCAATCACCCGCCGTTTTCTAGGGACGCCACCTCCTCTCCCAATTTTCCCCCAATTATCACTCTTTCGTAATTTTATGGACATGAATTCTATTTGGAGAGTGAAAAAGAATTATTTTAGCACTAATACTAAAAAATATAATGCATAATAAATAACTGATTAATAAAATTTAAAAAAATGTAATTCATAATTTCAGGGGACCCCCCCCCCTCCCTAAATTTTACCCTTTCTGCAGATGTTCATGCTTCAAAATGTTTTACTTCTGCAGCCCCTCAGAAGATACTTAACAGTTAAATTAATCATTTCTCCCTCAATAAATCAAATTTATAGTCATAAAATTATCGAAAAGTGATAAAAATAGGGGGCGTCTCCAAAAAACGGGGGTTATAGGGCTAAATGAGTGTCATATTCTGATTCAGAAAGTCATTTTACATAAGAATTTCCAAAAATGGTGTTGGGACTGATTTTCATGCAGAGCAATGTAATTAAACGTAGCATTACATTTTCTCCACTTGTCAAAAATTATTAGTAAACCTATGTTTTCTGCAAATTCTCTCAGAATAATCTCTGAGGAGGGGGGAAGCCCAGTTTTAGCTAATACATGCGTTTTTTGGTGTGCTGAAACCCAAAAGAAAGCCAGTTTTTCTGTTCACGTATAGATTTTTGTTAATGCAGTTTCTACCGACACCATTTCTTCATTTTCGGTAGTTTCTACAATTTTTCCATGATTAATTATAATTAATCATGGAGACATACTATAAAAGTAACCATTTTATTATACTGGCGGAAGACTAACGGTAGAAATTGGGTTGGTAAACACTCTGTATTTACAAAAATCGGGTACATGACACTTTGGTCCCGCCGTTTTGGTCCCGCCACTTTGGTCCCGCCGAATTGGTCCCGCCACTTTGGTCCCGAGGAAATTTTGGTCCTGCCGTTTTGGTCCCGCCGCTTTGGTCCCGCCATTTTGGTCCCGATATCAGGAATAATCAAAGTATTACAGAAAAAAAGCGAAATTATTTTTCATATTTCGAATTTTTGTCATTTGATTTGAAAACATGGGGGTAGGAAAAGTCAAAATTATTATTATTATTAGTAGTAGTAGTAGTATTTTGCAACAGAAAGTTATAGTAACAAATAAAACTGAAAAAACGTCTAAAAGTTTGAAATTTAGAGTTTTTTTTTGTACGATAGAAGAAAAAGGACAGCAAATACTTGAGGGAACTTCGGGCAAAAGAGAAATTTGACGAATGTTTTCAATTGGAGAGTTGAATATCTACAGCCTTTGTTGAAAATGATGTAACTATAGGACGCATGGAACAGAAAATTTATTATTTCGGATCGAATTTTGAATGATAAAGGTATTAGTTATCAGCGTAGATGTAAGCATTGTTAATTTATCTAAGTCTGCAAAATATCACTTTAAATAAAATACAAGGTTTTTAATATAAAACACTGTAATGCGGCTCTTAATTATCTCATTCATATTTAGAGTGCTCGAATACAAAATTTGTAGGAAATCGATGCTTTATCGAAGTATCTCCTAAATGTTAGAGTTTAATAATAAAAGAAGATGCGAGGAATCTAAAAAATGATCTCGGGTATAATTTGTACAGATCTGCTAAACTTAAGTCATTTTCTTCTCTGTCAATCTGGATATATTTGTCAAACACAGGAAATAGTTACATATTATAACCCCTTACAATATTGTTTAAGAAAATAGCCATTAAAAGCTCCTCCCACCCCCTTTTTTTCTTCAAATGCGATGAAACAAAACAGTGAAATTCCTTTTCATTGTCTGTGGGAAAAACAGGTGTGAAACGAATCCCAAGGTGCTACAGAGATTTCAATGCGGCAAGGCCCGACTAACAAAAAAAATTTTAGTGCCCCCCCCCCCCCCCCCAAAAAAAAAAGTCCCCTATTATTATACTATGATTTATAACAGGCGAGGCAGACTGACTGGAAAAAGTATTTAAACAAGAAAATTATCTGTTTCTGTTTTAAGTTTTAAAAAATTATTTCACTGAGCCAAATATAGATGCTGCCAGATTATAAGTTTCCGGATTATCGATGCTTCACCGTACGTTAATTCTACAATTTCATGTATTTCAAATGATCTTATGTACAGTACCAATCAAGATTTTATTTTAAAATTTTATTTATAAAAATAGAACACAGTTGAATTAGAAAACGAAAAAAAAAAAACTAGGGGATTTAGATCAGATATTTTTAACCATTAGTAAAATTTTGTGCCCCTCAGAAATTTCGTGCCCAAGGCACGAGCCCCGGGTGCCCGTGCGATAATCAGGCCCTGCAATGCGGGCATTGTTTTTAGTCATAGAGACATATCAGACAGATATGTATATTTATTTATTTTTAAACATAATATTAAACTAAAAAGATAAAAAAAATTGTACATCAACATTTTCTGAACATTTATGCGTGCAATGCGAGCAGTTAATTAAATATTGGACTACTTACATTTTTTACATTTTTAAAATAAAACCATTGTAATTGAAAGAAAAGTAATTTATACACATATATACACGGTTAACGTAATTAAATATCACGGACAAACAAACATGCATTTTATTATTATTATTATTATTATCAATATAACACAGATTGAAACAAATTCCTCTCAGATTAATGATAAAATTAAATCACAGTCAAATCGAATGAAACGTATCTCTCTCTCTCTCTCTCTCTCTCTCTCTTTCTCTCTCTCTCTCACACACACACACACACACATATATTCAAAGATTCAAAGACGGAAGAGACCGCTCACCACTATGCAGCAGTTTTGAGCGATTTTAACCTCCAAAGGGGGGCTTTGACAACAAATGTCACATAACAATGTGAAATTTTGAAAGAGCCCGTTTCTAGAGGTTAAGTCTCCCCAGTTGTTTATTGCATAAACATAAAAAAAAAAAAAAAAAAATACATTTGCTGCCGGATATAAAATCTCACGCGACAGAGGGCAGCAATTAATTAAAAAGACAACACATATGTATATATTTATGAATAAATTCATATATAAATTCAAAAACTTCATAAATGATCCCAAGCTTATGCTTATAAAGAATAGTCTATGATGGGAGCAGACCAATAATCAGTTCTTTGAAAGAAATAGCTTTCTACCACTAAAAGCAAATTATATTTAATATCGTAAGGTTTTCTTTCTTTCTTTTTCCCTTTTTAAAACAAAAATTTTCTGTATTTTATTATTTTTAAAATAATTCAAACTTTATCAATAAATATAATTAAATGGGGATTCTTTTTTTAATAAGAAGGTACTGTTGTTATTGTTAACAACTTTTAAAATCACAAAATTTTGTCACTGATAGTAAATTAAAAACCAAATTACAATTGAAGCAAGTTAAATCGAAATCAAATAAAAAAAATCGCAATTAAAAAATAAATAAATAAATAAAAATAAAAGTATAATTACATAAAAAAAATAAATAAATAAATAAATAAATATATTAAATGCTCGTAAAAAAATTAGTACAAAATTCTCCGAATCTCAATAGCTAGGCAGTAATCGTAATGTCGAAAATTTATATATTTATCGGTAAGATATTCCTTAATTAAAGATATTCTAACAGCACTTCAATTTTTCCGTATCAATAAATATGTTATCATATTAAAAAACTGATATATATTTAAAAAATTGCAAAAAAATAGCGGGACCAAAATGTCTCGGGACCAAAATGGTCAGGGACCAAAATTTCCTCGGGACCAAAATGGCAGGACCAAAATGGCGGGACCAAAGTGGCGGGACCAAAACGGCGGGACCAAAGTGTCCTGCTTCGACAAAAATCTATACGTGATACAGAAAAGCTGGTTTCAGTTTCGATTTCCCCACTCCAAAAAAAAAGTAATAATAATAATAATAAATAAAAAAATAAAGATCAGCAAAAATTATCAAATAAAAATTTTAAATGTAGACCTGTGTTATAAAAATTTAATAATGTGAATTTGATTTCCGTAAATTATCCGTTTCATTTAATGTTATCAAATTAATTTCTTCTTTCAGTTCTCTGCACAGAAAATGGATATCTTGCTGAAACAGAAGAAAAGGATAAATTAGATGGAACAAATGATTCTCATAGTACATATGGAACAAGAAATGAAAACAACCCAGAGTCCGAAGCACTAACAGACGGTGGCATAAAAAGTTCCTCTGGTGGGGACACAGATAGTAATAAATCTAATAACATCACGGAAGATGATGAGATGCCAAAAAATAATACAGACGAAGAAGGGGAAACTTCGATAGAAAATAACTTAGCAAAAAATAAAAAAGTGAATGGTGTTCAAAATAGCCAAGAAAAAGAAGGCGTTCATTTTAAGGAAAATCAGGATGATGTTGAAGAAGAAACGTTGGAAAAGGAAAAGGAAGAAACACCGCCTAATACAGAAAATAAAAAAACTTATAACAGAAAATCAACTGACGACACTAGCAAAAACAGTGACATTAAAAAAAATCCAAGTAAACTGCCACACAAAGAAGAAAAGAATGGGCATGAAAAACAAACAATAAATAGAATAAAGGGAAAAGGAAAAGGAAAAGGAGAAGAGAATAATGGAGACGAAAAGCACAATATTGAAGAAAATACGGAAAAGCATTCGAAGGAACCTGATTTCGATAAAGATGATTCAGACCACAAAGATGAACCAGAAAGAAAGAGGGAAACATATGAGAAAAATGAACGAGATGAAAACTCCTACAATGATAACGAAGAAAATGATTCAGAAAATACAGATTTAGTAAGTAAATCCAAAAATCACGAAACTGCAAATAAGCAAACTGGTGAAACTGACAAAAATAACCACAAACATAGAAATCGCAACCAGCGGGAGAAGACAAATAAAAACCGGGAGAAGCTTGATACTGACAAAAACACAGAAAATGATTCAGAAAATGGCAATAAAAACGGAAAACACAAAAGAACAGAAAAAGAAAAAAAAACAACCTAAGGACGACTCTGATGATGACGATGAATCTGATGAAATGCGTGATATAACAAGAGACGATGAAAAGGAACATGGATCCAGAAACCATAATTCTCGTGGGAATAAAGGAAAGACTCAGGAAAAATCTCCCTCAATATATTATAATGACGAGGATGAATTTGATGAAGATCATAGCAAAATAAGAAAAAATTTTAAAAAGGAAAAGAAAGAAATTTCCTTTATTAAAGATAACATAAAAATCTATCAAGAGAAAAGAAAATTTCTAATAAATTTAACATTTAAAAAATTTAAAAATGAAAGAAATATGAGGAGAAAGTTTTATTCGTATTTCAAGTTCATAGTTAGGACAAAAGAACTATTTGAATTCATTAAACACTGTTACAGACATCCTAAAATGCCTGAAAACCATAACAGAATAGTAAACAAATGTTTAAAGGAATATAAGAAAATAGGATATATCAGTGAAGTCGATCAGATTTATGAAATGTATAAAAAAGAAATAGAACTTTCTCACAAGAATTACAACAGGGAAAAATATGAGGAAAATGAACGTGGTAAAAACTCATATAATGATAATGAAGAAAATGATTCAGAAAAAGCAGATTTACTAAATAAATCCAAAAATCACGAAACAACAAATAATCATGAAAATCACGAAACTGCAAATAAGCAAACTGGTGAAATTGACAAAAATAACCACCAACATAGAAATCGCAACCAGCGGGAGAAGACAAATAATAACCGGGAGAAGCTTGATACTGACAAAAACACAGAAAATGATTCAGAAAATGGCAATAAAAACGGAAAACACAAAAGAACAGAAAAAGAAAAAAAACAACCTAAGGACGACTCTGATGATGACGATGAATCTGATGAAATGCGTGATATAACAAGAGACGATGAAAAGGAACATGGATCCAGAAACCATAATGCTCGTGGGAATAAAGGAAAGACTCAGGAAAAATCTCCCTCAAAATATTATAATGACGAGGATGAATTTGATGAAGATCATAGCAAAATAAGAAAAAATTTTAAAAAGGAAAAGAAAGAAATTTCCTTTATTAAAGATAACATAAAAATCTATCAAGAGAAAAGAAAATTTCTAATAAATTTAACATTTAAAAAATTTAAAAATGAAAGAAATATGAGGAGAAAGTTTTATTCGTATTTCAAGTTCATAGTTAGGACAAAAGAACTATTTGAATTCATTAAACACTGTTACAGACATCCTAAAATGCCTGAAAACCATAACAGAATAGTAAACAAATGTTTAAAGGAATATAAGAAAATAGGATATATCAGTGAAGTCGATCAGATTTATGAAATGTATAAAAAAGAAATAGAACTTTCTCACAAGAATTACAACAGGGAAAAATATGAGGAAAATGAACGTGGTAAAAACTCATATAATGATAATGAAGAAAATGATTCAGAAAAAGCAGATTTACTAAATAAATCCAAAAATCACGAAACAACAAATAATCATGAAAATCACGAAACTGCAAATAAGCAAACTGGTGAAACTGACAAAAATAACCACCAACATAGAAATCGCAACCAGCGGGAGAAGACAAATAATAACCGGGAGATGCTTGATACTGACAAAAACACAGAAAATGATTCAGAAAATGGCAATAAAAACGGAAAACACAAAAGAACAGAAAAAGAAAAAAAACAACCTAAGGACGACTCTGATGATGACGATGAATCTGATGAAATGCGTGATATAACAAGAGACGATGAAAAGGAACATGGATCCAGAAACCATAATGCTCGTGGGAATAAAGGAAAGACTCAGGAAAAATCTCCCTCAAAATATTATAATGACGAGGATGAATTTGATGAAGATCATAGCAAAATAAGAAAAAATTTTAAAAAGGAAAAGAAAGAAATTTCCTTTATTAAAGATAACATAAAAATCTATCAAGAGAAAAGAAAATTTCTAATAAATTTAACATTTAAAAAATTTAAAAATGAAAGAAATATGAGGAGAAAGTTTTATTCGTATTTCAAGTTCATAGTTAGGAGAAAAGAACTATTTGAATTCATTAAACACTGTTACAGACATCCTAAAATGCCTGAAAACCATAACAGAATAGTAAACAAATGTTTAAAGGAATATAATAAAATAGAATATATCAGTGAAGTCGATCAGATTTATGAAATGTATAAAAAAGAAATAGAACTTTCTCACAAGAATTACAACAGGGAAAAATATGAGGAAAATGAACGTGGTAAAAACTCATATAATGATAATGAAGAAAATGATTCAGAAAAAGCAGATTTACTAAATAAATCCAAAAATCACGAAACAACAAATAATCATGAAAATCACGAAACTGCAAATAAGCAAACTGGTGAAACTGACAAAAATAACCACCAACATAGAAATCGCAACCAGCGGGAGAAGACAAATAAAAACCGGGAGAAGCTTGATACTGACAAAAACACAGAAAATGATTCAGAAAATGGCAATAAAAACGGAAAACACAAAAGAATAGAAAAAGAAAAAAAACAACCTAAGGACGACTCTGATGATGACGATGAAACTGATGAAATGCGTGATATAAATAGAGACGATGAAAAGGAACATGGATCCAGAAACCATAATGCTCGTAGGAATAAAGGAAAGACTCAGGAAAAATCTCCCTCAAAATATTATAATGACGAGGATGAATTTGATGAAGATCATAGCAAAATAAGAAAAAATTTTAAAAAGGAAAAGAAAGAAATTTCCTTTATTAAAGATAACATAAAAATCTATCAAGAGAAAAGAAAATTTCTAATAAATTTAACATTTAAAAAATTTAAAAATGAAAGAAATATGAGGAGAAAGTTTTATTCGTATTTCAAGTTCATAGTTAGGACAAAAGAACTATTTGAATTCATTAAACACTGTTACAGACATCCTAAAATGCCTGAAAACCATAACAGAATAGTAAACAAATGTTTAAAGGAATATAAGAAAATAGGATATATCAGTGAAGTCGATCAGATTTATGAAATGTATAAAAAAGAAATAGAACTTTCTCACAAGAATTACAACAGGGAAAAATATGAGGAAAATGAACGTGGTAAAAACTCATATAATGATAATGAAGAAAATGATTCAGAAAAAGCAGATTTACTAAATAAATCCAAAAATCACGAAACAACAAATAATCATGAAAATCACGAAACTGCAAATAAGCAAACTGGTGAAACTGACAAAAATAACCACCAGCATAGAAATCGCAACCAGCGGGAGAAGACAAATAATAACCGGGAGAAGCTTGATACTGACAAAAACACAGAAAATGATTCAGAAAATGGCAATAAAAACGGAAAACACAAAAGAACAGAAAAAGAAAAAAAACAACCTGAGGACGACTCTGATGATGACGATGAATCTGATGAAATGCGTGATATAACAAGAGACGATGAAAAGGAACATGGATCCAGAAACCATAATGCTCGTGGGAATAAAGGAAAGACTCAGGAAAAATCTCCCTCAAAATATTATAATGACGAGGATGAATTTGATGAAGATCATAGCAAAATAAGAAAAAATTTTAAAAAGGAAAAGAAAGAAATTTCCTTTATTAAAGATAACATAAAAATATATCAAGAGAAAAGAAAATTTCTAATAAATTTAACATTTAAAAAATTTAAAAATGAAAGAAATATGA
Organism: Salticus scenicus; assembly: GCA_963930645.1. Classification (NCBI taxonomy): domain Eukaryota; kingdom Metazoa; phylum Arthropoda; class Arachnida; order Araneae; family Salticidae; genus Salticus; species Salticus scenicus. The sequence continues at coordinate 138,474,581 of OZ005655.1, forward strand.
GGAGAAAGTTTTATTCGTATTTCAAGTTCATAGTTAGGACAAAAGAACTATTTGAATTCATTAAACACTGTTACAGACATCCTAAAATGCCTGAAAACCATAACAAAATAGTAAACAAATGTTTAAAGGAATATAAGAAAATAGGATATATCAGTGAAGTCGATCAGATTTATGAAATGTATAAAAAAGAAATAGAACTTTCTCACAAGAATTACAACAGGGAAAAATATGAGGAAAATGAACGTGGTAAAAACTCATATAATGATAATGAAGAAAATGATTCAGAAAAAGCAGATTTACTAAATAAATCCAAAAATCACGAAACAACAAATAATCATGAAAATCACGAAACTGCAAATAAGCAAACTGGTGAAACTGACAAAAATAACCACCAACACAGAAATCGCAACCAGCGGGAGAAGACAAATAATTACCGGGAGAAGCTTGATACTGACAAAAACACAGAAAATGATTCAGAAAATGGCAATAAAAACGGAAAACACAAAAGAACAGAAAAAGAAAAAAAACAACCTAAGGACGACTCTGATGATGACGATGAATCTGATGAAATGCGTGATATAACAAGAGACGACGAAAAGGAACATGGATCCAGAAACCATAATGCTCGTGGGAATAAAGGAAAGACTCAGGAAAAATCTCCCTCAAAATATTATAATGACGAGGATGAATTTGATGAAGATCATAGCAAAATAAGAAAAAATTTTAAAAAGGAAAAGAAAGAAATTTCCTTTATTAAAGATAACATAAAAATCTATCAAGAGAAAAGAAAATTTCTAATAAATTTAACATTTAAAAAATTTAAAAATGAAAGAAATATGAGGAGAAAGTTTTATTCGTATTTCAAGTTCATAGTTAGGACAAAAGAACTATTTGAATTCATTAAACACTGTTACAGACATCCTAAAATGCCTGAAAACCATAACAAAATAGTAAACAAATGTTTAAAGGAATATAATAAAATAGAATATATCAGTGAAGTCGATCAGATTTATGAAATGTATAAAAAAGAAATAGAACTTTCTCACAAGAATTACAACAGGGAAAAGTATGAGGAAAATCAACGAGATGAAGAAACGTATGAAGATGATAAATATAATGAATCCGGTGAAGAAATAAAAGGAAAATTTAAAAAGGAAAAGAGACAGCAAATGCCCAAAAACTCGGGAAGTAAATACGGAAAAGGAAAACGTTCACGCAATTCTGGTGACGATCTAATCGATGAAGAAATTGAAAAGAATTCTTCTGAGGAAGAGGGAACAAAAGGTTTTGTAAAGGAAAAGGAGGAGATATCTTCTATTCAAGACGATGAAGAAATATATTACAGAAAACGGACGTTTTTGAAGAATTTAACATTTAAAAAGTATAAACAGGAAAAATACATTAGAAAAACATTTTATAGGTACTTTAAATTTCAAGTAAGGACAAAAATACTATTTAACTTTATTAAATTTGTTTATAGTTATACCAAAATGCCAACTTATCATAATAGAATTCTTAATAAGTGTCTTTTGGAATATACCAAATTCAACAATATTAATCGTGCTAGAACAATATATTCCATTTACTATAATTATAAATTAATGTATCAAAAATCATATACTGAAAGAAATTTTGAAGAGTATAGTAACTCAAATGGCGAACAAAACTTTGATGATCAACAAACTGGAGACAACAATGGAGAAAATTATACGGAGCATGATAATCAACCAAATTTGCAATCCTCATCTAATGAGAACTTGGAGGAAAACATGAGTACTGATGAACAATCAGATGAATCAGATGGTGAAAATTCCATGATGTATGCCTCTACTGAAACATCAAATTCTGACATTCCAGAGGACATGAACGAAGAAAATACTCCTACATATGATTCGAATCAGGACTGGGATGATGAATATAACTCAAATAGCGATGAAAACTTGAATAATGGCAAGAAAAATACTAATAGAGATGAAGACTTGGGAAATCAACAAAATATGATTGATAATTATGGATTAAACTCTAATTACGACGAGAACGAATATTATGAAAGTCAACTAAATAATTACCAACAATCTACAAATGTTAATTACGATGAATCTTTATCTAATAAAAACTGGGATGAAAACATGAGCTCTGAGGAGCAATTAAATAAATCAGATGCTGACGATGCCGTGTGGTCTACCACTACTGAAGAATCGAATTCTGGCGTTCCAGAGAACACGAACGAAGATAACACTGCTGCATCTAATTTTAATCAGAACTTAAATGATGAAGATGTATCAAATTATAAGGAAGACTACGATAATTCCAATGATAATAAATCACATACGAATGATGACGTGGAAAACAGTTATAGTAATGGAAATGAAGGTTCTGGAAATCAAGAAAATAAGCTTTATTATAGTGACCTTTCCTCTGATAATAATCAAAACGGACGTTTTGAAAATCAACAAAATAGTAAATAACAGTATACAAATAGTAATTACGATTAGGGATTCCCTGCATTGGATCTAAAATATGACTACCAAAGTGACAATTCCGACAACATAAATAATAATCAGTTTGAAGAGAACTAACTGTGAGACAGAAATAACATACAAGAAGCAAGAAAGTTCATATTATCAAAATTACATTTAATTTACTGATGAAGATCAGGAATACAACAATCAAGGTAAAATGAATGACTATTAAATGTAATAACAATTTATTTAAAAACTGTAAGTTAAAGCAATCATTATATTTAATCAAGAAGGAAATAGATGAGAAAGGAATTACAAAAATATATATTCGTATTAAGGGCAAAAGTCATATACATCCAAAATTATTTTCTATTATTGTCTATTTTTTTTTTCTTCTTTTGGTATTGGGAAATTTTGTAAGCCTCCTTCTATATGCAGTAAAATTTATATAAAGTGAAATATGTGAGTTGTCTTTTATTTATTTATTTATTTATTTATTTATTTATTTTTTTTTTTTTTTTTTTTTTTTTTTTAGAAATTAATATTAAACACACGTGGGTAAAAATGTCAAAAAGAAAGAAACGGAGACACACAAAATGCAGAAAAAAATCTGGAAATAAACAAAACAAAACAATGAAAGATATTATATTTAAAAATGAGCTTCTAAGTATGTAGAAAACTTAAATAGGAAAAAATCATATATAGTAATAAGAAATAGATTGATCATCGAGGGGGAAAGAGTGATTCCTTTTTACTCGGGGAAAGACTCCCTAATGGCTGTCTTTACCCGAGTAAATACACAGAGGAATACACACGTACAGTCGGTAAGAAAAGCGTCCGAACACTAGCAAAAATTCCTATGTAAAATAAGCAAAAATACCCATGTAAGAAAAGTACACTTCATACGGTTTTGTTAAATAAATCCTTGTTGAATTCTGTTCTTAGTCAGAGTAAAAACACGATTCGATAAGGATTTATTTAACAAAACCGTATGAAGCGTACTTTATTACATAGGAATTTTTGCTAGTGTTCGGACACTTTTGTTACCGACTGTATAATTTAGCAAATAAAATTTATGAATAATTTATGTACCAAATGTGAATGAAAAACCCCAGATGCAGTTTCAAATTCATTTATCTTTCCTGCTTTCTTTTTCTTTCTTGCTTTTTTCTTTGTTTTTTTTTTTTTTTTTTTTTTTTTTTACTATATCTATTAACATAGTTAATATTTAAACCGCTGCTAATTAAATTTAAAAGGATTTTGAAAATTCCATATTACTTACTAATATAAAATCTTAAAAAATATAAAACTTTAAAAAAAGTATTCCATTAAAAATCGAAACAGTATTTAAACCATAATAACAACAAAACAACTAATTATAAAAATCATATTTTTTATAATTTTGTCAAATATAAATTATCTATGAAAACTTATCTCATTTCTTTTCATATATTTGTTAGAACAATTAAAAGCCACACAATATTTCGACATTTTGAAAATTCATCAACGTTCTATTCTATTACTATTTCCTAGTTTTATACTCTCCATACTCTCTAATGGCTGATGCCAAAAAACATTTTTTGGCATCAAAAATCTTTCCTTGTTAACATGAGGATGACAGATCTACAGGAATTGCTATAGCTATGGAAAGTAATCTGGTGTGTCACTCACACGACTTTCTCTTACCCTGAAATTTAATACTTTAAATACATGTTGGAGATTAAGAGGTAACAAATTAATAACAAAGCCTAAATCAAATTAGGCTTCAGAAGAGTTTTATATGGTAATTAGTTCTGTGTGAGGGGGGCTACCACCCCCACTCAACCCCTCGTTTCATTACTGCACCTATATTTATATAGAATTTAAATCTGTTATTAAAATTAAAATTCATTTAAAATTATTCAGACAATTTTCACACGCAATATTCCTTGAGACATATCAGTCTTGATCAAACTTTTCCAGTAACAAACTTATATTAACTTCAAAATACAACGTTTGGATCTCCTAAAATTATTCCTTTTTAAGTCAATTTAAGAGACAAATATCAAATGTTAAAAACCTTGGCTACAGTAATCAGAAAGCCTCAAAACGTGTAAATATACAAAAAACAAGCGATGAATATTTAGCTTAAAAACATACATTATTTACCATATCTCTATAAGGAATTCATTTCAATTCCCGAACAGCTATCCTGGAAATGGTAAAATATTATTAGTAAAGCACATCCACTAACAACAAAAAAGAATGTTATCGCTTAAGTATTTGCAGTCCTGAATATCTTTCGAGGTTTATATACAGACCACATCGTGCACCTAAATATAATCGTATAGTAATAATACATGGTCCAGCCTGAAATACACTTCCGTCAATTTGCAACTATTGTCGCTCTTTTATCTAGTTCTTTTGTGGAACCCTGTAAACGAACAGTGAATGATTTCCCTACCATATTCTACATGAAACATATTTTAACGCATATAAAAAATATATATTTATTTCATTTGGTTTAGTGCAGTCTATATATGTTAAACTCTACTTATCATCACTTTCCCCCTTAGACGTAATATATTTGAATTCTCTTGGGCGTCCCTGTACACGAACCATTTGCTTCATCTCAACGAAAAGCTTAGTGTAGCATCCTTATATCATACACATTTAGAATACCAAGTTTGAACTTTCTGATACTATTTGTTCTTGAACTATGCTGATAACACTCACTAACGGACACACAGACTATTCGCTTCCGAATGACTTCCGAATATGAGTAGCAAACATTCAAACCGTGTTCCCCCCCCCCCCCCCCCAAAAAAAAAAAAAAAAGAATCAGTGCTTTTTTTTTTTTATCTTCACATAAAAAACGTATATCTACATATCTTCCTAGATATGTCTACATATTTTCCTAGTATCTAGCAATACATCTAAACACAGGATAATTGGGTTTAAGTTTCATTACTTTTTAATCTATTAATTTTTGAGTCGTCTGAAAAATTGTGTCCGGAAGAGAAAACACGGTTTGAATGTTTGCTCCTCATATAACCACTAGGTAAGTTGCAGTCACTCTTACTAAAGATATTCAGACATTTTGCAACGATTTTGAATACATAAACATATAGATATAGATAATTAAATGCATAACAAATATGAAAAATGACAGTGGAGTGTGCAAACATAACAATAACAACTATTTTAAAAAATACAATGTTATTCTTAAACTTCCAAAACTCATGAAAAAAATATTTCTTAAGCTAAAAAAAAAGTAAATAAAGTAGATAATAACAAATGCATCATTTTCCTTATATTCAGGTGCGAATAATGTTTTCAAAATATTTTTTTTAAATTGTGTACCTAAGAGGTTATAGAAGGAATGACAAGCTAGCATATTCCGGAGTGTTTACAAGTAAGAAACTGTATTAAGCATAATTTAATATAAGGACTGTGACGAATGATATTGGTCAATTTTGAAAATGCATAGTTAATTTATTTCTACATCTATGCATCTAAAACAAATTTCTTTTTCGTGTATCAACCTTGAAGAATACAAGTTCATGATATTTATACTATAAATTACAGTAGTTTGAGAAAAAGAAAGGAATGAAATGAACGTAGAGAAAGGATTGTTGCCGAATTCTTAAAGAATCCACAGAAACCATGACATAACATTGCTATAAACTTAAAAATTCCCAGAAGTACTGTAAATAGAGTATTAAATAGATTTAATGAAACACTGTCAACAAAAAGGAAATATTGTTGTTAAAAAAAAAAAAAAATTGGTGCTCATGATATTCAACTTGACAAAAATAAAAAGAACAGTATGTCGAAATCGAGGGATGTTAGTCAGAGAGGTGGCAAAAAAATGTGGAACAAATATATCAATCGTTCAGAGGGCTAAAACATTATTGAACTTAAGAACGTATAAAAAATAAGAAATGCCTAAAGTGACAGAAAAACAAAAAATATCTATAAAACTAAAAGCTAGAAAATTCTATGAATATACAAACAAGAATAAGTTTCATTGGATTTTAGACGATGAGACCTATATCAAAGCTGACTTTTCTACTATTCCAGGCCCTCAGTATTATACAAAAAAGAACTTTGAACATCTGCCTGAATCAGAGACATCCATTAGTTTGGAAAAATTTTGAAAAAAAATATCTTGTTTGGATCGCTGGTTTGTAAGTGTGGAGATAACAGTAAGCCATTTGTAACGGAAAGTGCAATTGATCATAAATTTATGTAAATAAATGCTTCAGGAAGTGTTTGCTGCATTTTTTTTTTTTAATAGACATGATATGCCTACATTATTTCGGCCCGATTTAGCCACAGCTCATTATTCAAAAACTGCAACAAATGTTATGAAACAAAATTCCATCAATTTGTGCCAAAAACCATAAATCCACCAAATGTCCCACAGTGTCGCCCCATTGAGAGATATTGGGCTCTATTGTAAAAAAAATTGAGATCCTAAAGGAAATGTGCCAACAGCAAAGAACATTTCACTCGTTTGATCAAAAAAACTATCAAGGGGTCCCAAAAGGGACCGGCAAATTTCTATTAAAAGACATTCGTACAAACCTGCGAAAAGAATATGAAAAGCTGTAAAAAATTTTGTTTTCACTACTAACATATTTTTGTATACCCAATTAATCATATTCATGCAAAGATTGCTGAATAAATTTAAAATTAATAAGCAGTATATCTATTTGAAAATGGCCAATATCATTCATAACAGTCCATATATATATTTTTTTTTTAAGTTTCCATAAATTTCCCTTCTCAGCCTGATATGCCTGAGGAATTAGGTGTGGGAAAAAAAGCACACTTATGGTGAAAGGGCGTGGGGGGGGGAGATTTTAATTTTACACTTTTAGCACAAAAAGATTTCAAGTAATATTTATTCTTTGGAATGATCAAATTTTCTGATATTCGTCTAATTGAAATCTGGTGAATTTAACTGCCAAAGAGTTCTGTTTAATATCTAGTGTTCACTCTCCAGAAATGATATATTAATGATCCAAACAGACAACTAAAATCCTGATAAGGTAATACAAAAATACTAATATGATGTGGCCACCACAAGACTTTCTTCTACATAATTTTACACAAATTCCTGCAGTGGAAATTATTTATGATATTATTATTATAAAAACTATTTTCCATGATAAACGCAGACGATTGTTATCTGACAGAATTATAACATTGCCGAAAGATAGTCAGTTTTCTTCCAACATCAGAAAAAACGCGTTTTTTTTTTTTTTTTTTTTTTTTAATATAAAAAGGTTTAAATTTTGTCCTATACTGCCATGTTAAAAATTTAGGAAAAATGGAATTGCTACCTGGTTAACGATTGATCCCCAAATCTAACCAACACCAGTTTATGTCAGGGTCCAACTAAAGTTTTTCAAAATTTTGTTCATTTCTTCGTGAGATATAGCCTCCACAATATTTGTGATATACACACAGACACACAAATAGACAAACATTTTCTAAAAACAGTCAAATCGTGTTCGATACATCCCAAAACGTGTAAATCCATCGAAAACAGAAGTTCGAATTCCAATACTTTCTTTTTATATATATAGAAGAAAGTAATAAAATAGCATGCTTTTATTACTTGCATACTTTTCTCACATATATTTACTGCATATATCAATGTTAAGAACTTGCTTTTCTGAACTTAAAAGATATAATCGAAATTCATTACGACTAGAGTTAAAAATGTAACTAGAAATTCCACCACCAGACGAAATATATTCGATTTTTTTTTTTTTTTTAATGCCCCTCTACAGGATTAATTGTTCGATTTCAGTAAAACGTTACGTGTAATATCGTATAGTACATACATTTTTCCCGAATTTGGATTTTTTGGCATTATCTACATTTAAGTGATAGTGATAACAAATACTCACATCAACAGCTAAAAACCTAATTTTTAGATACAGGGGGCCCCAAATCATGTATTTCTAGCAAAAATTCGACAACAAAACAATAACCTCTCTACAATATAAAGGTAAAAGAATGTAAATAGCACAGTATAATTAGTTAATATATATGATTGCTGTCCTTATTCTGATGGAACCTAATTTAATAAAGTTGTTGGAATAAAGTGATGAAATATCGTCTTTGACACATACATTGAAACATATTTTATTTTTGGCGTTTAATTTTCGCATTTTTTTCATTTTATGATAATCTTCCAGGACAATACTTCAAGAAAGTACTCCGGAATCATTATTTTATACTTTAATGAAATAAAAGAAAATCACAGACAACATTCAAGTATAAGAATCAATATTTAGATTATAAACAGTCAGTAAAAAAAAGTAAATAAATAAAATGCAACTCCCCCTCCCCCAACTAACTTTGTCGCAAATCGTCCTATAAATATGCGGCTGGTGTCAATCGATTAGTAATAACGTCTAGTTTAAAATGGCATAGTTAGATTTTGCTTAAGGGATCATCTACATATTAAAATATGCATAAACTTTTTCATCTTTTTCAATGGCAACCCTACTTTTGACCTCATATTCAAATTTCTGAGATTAAGGAGATTCATAAAAAGTCCAGTTTATATACTTTAAATCAATTCTTGTAGAGTTACAAACGAAAATGTATTAGGGGTCCGTCTATACATTTAGAAAAAATAAATTATGATCTACCGCAGAACGGACATTATTCATTAAGATTCATACCGGAAAAAAAAATTCCAAAAATATTAATTATAAAACAAAAACGAAGTTAATTTACAACGCATACATGCCAACCATCTCATTAATAACCGTACCATTGTTAGCGCCCCCTGAAAAAAACGCCCCTTTTCTCACACCACTATATTTTTAGAGTAATTCTCACCAAATGTTGTTACGATTAAATAAGACTAAAATTACTCTAAAAAATTATTGGAGTGAAAAAAAAGGCGGGTACTAAAAATTGTACGGTTCATAATGAGATGGTTGGCAAATATGCAGAACGTATTGTATTTGCTTCTAAACTTATCTGAATAACTGCAGATGACTCACTTTTAACGCGCTAGTACGAAACATGGCCAATAAACAGAGACTAGTACTCATACAGTGCGATGAACATTCTCGTATAACGCGTAAAACAAATTTAACATTTTGAAACAATTAATGAAATTTTTGATTCCTCTAAGGCGTATTTTTCTATCTTTTTTCCTCTAAGGCGTATTTTTCTTTATTTAATCATATTTTTCTTCTTAAATTCTTTATGAATTAAAAATTTTTAAGTAGTTTATTTTTAATAAAAATGAAATAGTTTATTACGTCACTTCATACGTTAAAATTTAAATAGCTCGAGTCATATGAACGCTACAATATTCAGTTACAAAAATGTAGATAGCAGGATCATAATAATAATAGCGGTAAAAATAACAAATAACAATAATATCTAAGAAAAATTAATTTATCTACTTTTATTGGATATATTTTTATTTTATACAGAATGAAAGTGTTTCTATAAAGTGTTACAGTTAATTTAAGGCGTACAAACCCACAATATACAATATACAAAAATATAGATAACAAAATTTAAACAAAAATCTGGGAAAGGATATTTAATATTCAATAAAAAGGAAATAATGTTCAAAAGCATTCCTATTTTGAGTAATAAGTCACGCCTTTATACGTTTCTCTAAAACATCAAATTATAAGTTAACCAAAAAAGTTCTTGCCGTTTTGGGAAGTCAAAAAGAAAAAGTCATAAAACAAATAATAATCACCGCTAATCCTCAAAGTAATCCCCATCAGCATTGTGTGCTTTTTGCCAACGAGTGGCTAGCTGTGCTATTTCATCCCGATAAAACTTAGAAGTCTTGGACGTAAAGAAGTCCGTGAGGGCATTGTCGAGGTCTGGCCGGTTGGTGAAGGATTTCCCACGAAGATGGTCGTCCAGGGAATGGAAAAGGTAGTAGTCTGTAGGCGAAAGGTCTGGGGAGTATGGTAGATGGGGAAGTACCTCGCTGGATGATGTTCCTGGCCTCCCGAGCCACATGCGGCCTCGCATTGTCATGGTTGAGGAGTACACCCTTACGATTGACCAATTGACGAATGACTCTTTATGCAAAAGTGCCTGATGCACACGTTCCAACTGTTGCGAGTACAGACCTGCAGTGATATTTCGGCCCACTAGCAGGAGCTCATAGTGCACCACTTGGCGACTAGTCCACCAGATACAGAGCATGATTTTGCGTGGAAGGAGAGAAGGTCTCATAATGTGAGGCACAGGGTCCCGTGGTGACAACCAATGTCTGGAACGATTGGGTGTGTCATATTGGACCCACTTTTCATCGCTTTTGAGTACTCGATCAAATATGGATGCATTGCGGTGCCGAGTAAGCAATGACAAACAGGCAGCGACACGCTGTTGCTTGTTTGCATCGGACAGTGAGTGGGGTATCCACTTGCTCAGCTTGTATGCCTTTCCTATGCGGTACAAATGGAGTCTGATCGTTTCCTCAGATACCTGGAAGTGTGCAGAAAGCTCACCACATGTTTGGCTGCTGTTTCTCTCTATGGCTGCTCTCAGAGCCTCATCTTCTAGTGCTTGTGTCCGACCGCTGCGTGGTGCATCACTAATACACATATCCCCTGACCTGAACTTCTGGAACCAGTTCCTAGTGGTTCGTTCGTTAATGGCATCATCCCCAAATGCCTGGCAAATTCGGTGACTTGATTCTGCTTCTGACAAACCCACTTTAAAACCATACAGCAAACAACTCCGAAGGAGCGCCTTTGACACGTCCATTTAAATCAGTCGCTGTGTGAGTTATGTTTGAAGTACCAATGCAACGCGCTTTTATACTCTTGGTCAGAATCCGGACTCCCATCCGAACCACTTCATCGGCAGGTTTGGCGACTATTTTCATGTTGGGGTTCACTCTTCCAATGTCATACCAGAAACGGCAAGAACTTTTTTGGTCACCTTATATTTAACAAATTCATGATTAAATAACTGAAATTTTGTCATCAACAATCGAAACGGTAAATTTCATTCGTTTATATATGCTAGAGTTCTAGAAAGAATCAAACAAAATAAAATTAAGGAAACAAGAAAATGTTTTTAAAGTAAAGTATTGTTTCGGAAAAAGCCAGAAGGTGGGGTTTATTATTCTTTTGGAATGTCATCAAAATTTCCCGCCTGTAATGCGTTAATTTTACAAAAATAGGTTAATTTGTATCGTAAACATCGAAATCTTACTTAAAAAACAATAAAAAACAAAAATAGTGTCCGAACACTAGCGAAAATTCCTATGTAAAAAAAGTACGCATAATGCAGTTTTGCTAAATAAATCCTTGCCGAATCATGTTCTTACACTGACTAAGATCAGGATTCGACAAGGGTTTCTTTAATAAAACCGTATGAAGTGTACCTTTTTTACATAGGAATTTTCGCTAGTGTTCGGACACTTTTGTTATCGACTGTATGCCCCACATAACACGATTTCGTATTGCCCAGAACGAATATGCCACGTTATACAAAAATCTACTGTACTTGAATTCTTAATTTTTTAAAGTGTAATATCAGTATCTATATCTTTAAAAGTAATAAGACATATTATTTTGTTTTAAATTATTTTTCTATAATAAATGTGAATTTTACACCGTGATTAGAATTAATCGAAAATAAATAATATTCCAATATTGCGCTTTGTTTCAATAATAGATTTTATAAAATAAAATAAAAAAAGAAGAAAGAAAAAAAGAAAGAAAAAACAATTTTCCACTATTTGACTCTGTATTAAAAAACATTTAATGAAAGTTTGATATTTTATTATGTTACATCGTGCGATAAAATTTAAATAACATAAAACTTACCAAAGTCACAGTAAACAAATGCAAAAAAAGTCACAACAAGATTAAAACAGAAAATTCGTGGTAAAACATCTTATAAAAATTATTATTAATAATAATAAAATGATTATCGAATGCGAATTGCTCTTTCAAACACTAAGCCTCGCTTTACTGTGTTGTCTAAAACAAAACATTTAACTTGAGGTGTACGAACGCTACAATATTCAAATACAAAAAAAAAGACAACAGGGTGAAAACAGAATTTTAGCAGTGAAAAACTAGAAAAAGATATTTAATATTTAAGAAGAAAGACTTAACATATCAGGATCGGATATGATCCTATTCTGTAACATAAACCACGCCTTTACATATTTTTCTAAAACTTTAAATTATAAAACAAAATGATTTTGCATATTTGAATTAAATGACATAAGTTTTATCTTCAGCAATCTATGTAGTAAATGTCATTGAGATTTATGCGTACCAGCGTCACATATACAGTCAAATACAAATATGCAAACTAGTTTTTTTTTTTCATTGATATAGAGGCGGAGCTTGTTTTCCTTTGGAATTCTTTCACAATCTCTCGCTTGCATTGCGATAATTTTACAAAAATAAGCCAATTTGTAATATAAACATCGAAATGTTGCTTAGAAAGCAATAAGAATAACATAAAGGTAAATTAAAATAGTTCTTCGTCAGATTAAATACAAATATTTATTAACAGAGAATACAGATTATAACAAGTTACGGCCCCTTAACAGCAATAAAAATGAAATATCACTATAACTCAAAAAATAATGTGAAGAACGAGCTGTAAATATGGAAACCCATGTTTTTAATGATGCCTGTTCTATTTGTTCAAAAATTAATATAGGTCATAATTCATATTTTTTTCAAATATAAATTTATTAATAATTTTTATAATTCAAAAAAATATATATATCAAAAATATGTGTGGAATATTTTTGGGTCACTTCATTCTAACGCATTAAAAAAAAAATAAAAAAAAATAAATAAATTAAAAAAAAAAACAGAATTTGAATATAACAATTTTTTGGAAAGATATGAATTAAAGCTTGTCACATTCATTCAACATTAGCATCCCCATACTTTGAAAGCTTATAACTCTATAAAAAGTTGAGTGAAAATATAAACTATACAATTTTCCGTGATGATTTGATCCAAATAATACAAATAAATTATAAACTTTTCACTTCGCTTTATGAACTGGCAAAATATCAAATGATATTTTGCCGAGAATGGCAACAGTGCCCTCTATTTCATTTTAAAAAATTAAGGAAGATGACTCAATATGATAAGCTATTTAACATACTCGTAGGTGTCCGGATTTAGTCTGTTACACCCTCTTCTAAGGTTACATCCTCCTCCTTTGTTCCCGATCCTACGTCTCAAGGCGGAAACTGCACTTGAGTTTTCCGTGGTCGACCTCTTCTCTTTAACCCTTTGCGGCGCAAGACAATTTTAAACATTAAAATTATACTACCACCGGAATTCATGAACTAAATTAAACTAAAAGAAATTTTAAATTTTGAGGTTTAAAAAACCGGCCTTTTCTGATAAGTTATAAACGTGAATTTTTGCTAAAATATTTCCGGGATGAATTTTTGCAGCTGGATCTTAAATTTTGCGTCCTCGCAGCGAGGACAGCGCGCATTAAGGGGTTAAGGCTGTTGTTCACCAATAAATTCAACTCCCGGTTTAACACAAAAATTTGAAAAACGCATAAAGGCGGGGTAAAAATTTTTAGCAAATTCTGAAGCGTTGTTTCTGCCATCTAGCGGTATAGATATTTCCAGATTTTTTACGTGAAAATAATCAATCAAAGATTATATGAAATCTTTGAAGCTAGATGGCAGATGGCAGATACAGTGTGCCAAATTTTGCTGAAAAGCTGTACCCTGCCTTTAGACGCTTTTCCAGGTTTTGTGTTGAACCAGGAGTCGAAGTTAAGGGTGAATACAGCCATTAGGGTACCATAGGAGATTGGACTTCTGTAACTGTAACATTTTGAAAGTGTGTGAGAGTCGATGCGCGATAGACAAATAAAATCTGGACTGTCACAGCTATTCGTACTCTCCTCCTAGTTGAAAGATATATTCATTTTAATTAAACAGGACTGGCATTCTTGTACTTGGAGAATTCTTTCAAAACTTTTAGTTAATTTTATAAATCCATTCAAATTATAATAGAAATACGCCTTTCTATTAAAAAAATTATACAGACACAGCATTATTTCATTATTTAAAACATGAAAATCTGACATTGACAAATTTTAATTTAGTGCCAGAGGCCTACTGCTAAACTTGTTAATATCGACAAATTCTTCTTTAGTTAATTCGTGACGATCTAAATTCCATGATAAAGTTTTCATTAAATCCAACCAATGTGTTTCAGCTTCAGATATTGTAACAAATAACGTTGGAAGTCCAAACTGTCTTATAGCCGCAAAACGCCTTGCGGGGGGGGGGGGACTCATGTCAAAGTTGGGCCTTGGGGGGACTTCATTCAATAAATCCTCATTCAATAAACCGACTGAAATAGGCCCTTAGCACTATTAAGAGTGTATTATAAAAATTCGACAACGCTGTGCCGACTGAAATAGGGGCACCTTGGGGGGACTCATGTCAAAGTTGGGCCTTGGGAGGACTTCATTCAATAAATCTCCATTCAATAAACCGACTGAAATAGGCCCTTAGCACTATTAAGAGTGATTATAAAATTTCGACAACGCTGTACCGACTGAAATAGGGGCACTTTGGGGGGGGGGGGGGGGGGGCTCATGTCAAAGGTGGGCCTTGGGGGGACTTCATTCAATAAACCGACTGAAATAGGCCTCTAGCTCTAATTAAGAGTGACCTATAAAAATTCGACAACTGTACCGACTAAAATAGGCCTCTAGCACTAAAAAAAAAAAAAAAAAAAAAAAAAAACGAATAATTGGAAAAAAATCTGACATTGACAGATTTTAATTTAGTGCCAGAGGCCTACTGCTAAACTTGTTAATATCGACAAATTCTTCTTTAGTTAATTCGTGACGATCTAAATTCCATGATAAAGTTTTCATTAAATCAAACCAATGTGTTTCAGCTGCAGATACTGCAACAAATAACGTTGGAAGTCCAAACTGTCTTATAGCCGCAAAACGCCTTGGGGGGGGGGGACTCATGTCAAAGTTGGGCCTTGGGGGGACTTCATTCAATAAATCCCCATTCAATAAACTGACTGAAATAGGCCCTTAGCACTATTAAGAGTGTATTATAAAAATTCGACAACGCTGTGCCGACTGAAATAGGGGCACCTTGGGGGGACTCATGTCAAAGTTGGGCCTGGTAGGGGGGGGGGGACTCATGTCAAAGTCGGGCCTTGGGGGATTTCATTCAATAAATCCCCATTCAATAAACCGACTGAAATAGGCCCTTAGCACTATAAGAGTGTATTATAAAATTTCGACAACGCTGTACCGACTGAAATAGGGGCACTTTGGGGGGGGATTCATGTCAAAGTTGGGCCTGGGGGGGGGGACTCATGTCAAAGTTGGGCCTTGGGGGGACTTCATTCAATAAACCGACTGAAATAGGCCTCTAGCACTAATTAAGAGTGACCTATAAAAATTCGACAACTGTACCGACTAAAATAGGCCTCTAGCACTAAAAAAAAAAAAAAAAAAAAAAAAAATTGGAAAAAAATCTGACATTGACAGATTTTAATTTAGTGCCAGAAGACTACTGCTAAACTTGTTAATATCGACAAATTCTTCTTTAGTTAATTCGTGACGATCTAAATTCCATGATAAAGTTTTCATTAAATCAAACCAATGTGTTTCAGCTGCAGATACTGTAACAAATAACGTTGGAAGTCCAAACTGTCTTATAGCCGCAAAACGCCTTGGGGGAGGGGGGGGACTCATGTCAAAGTTGGGCCTTGGGGGGACTCATGTCAAAGTTGGGCCTTGGGGGGACTTCATTCAATAAATCCCCATTCAATATACCGACTGAAATAGGCCCTTAGCACTATTAAGAGTGTATTATAAAAATTCGACAACGCTGTGCCGACTGAAATAGGGGCACCTTGGGGGTACTCATGTCAAAGTTGGGCCTGGGGGGGACTCATGTCAAAGTTGGGCCTTGGGGGGACTTCATTCAATAAACCGACTGAAATAGGCCTCTAGCACTAATTAAGAGTGACCTATAAAAATTCGACAACTGTACCGACTAAAATAGGCCTCTAGTACTAAAAAAAAAAAAAAACGAATAATTGGAAAAAAATCTGACATTGACAGATTTTAATTTAGTGCCAGAGGCCTACTGCTAAACTTGTTAATATCGACAAATTCTTCTTTAGTTAATTCGTGACGATCTAAATTCCATGATAAAGTTTTCATTAAATCAAACCAATGTGTTTCAGCTGCAGATACTGTAACAAATAACGTTGGAAGTCCAAACTGCCTTATAGCCGCAAAACGCCTTGGGGGGGGGGGGGGACTCATGTCAAAGTTGGGCCTTGGGGGGACTTCATTCAATAAATCCCCATTCAATAAACCGACTGAAATAGGCCCTTAGCACTATTAAGAGTGTATTATAAAAATTCGACAACGCTGTGCCGACTGAAATAGGGGCACCTTGGGGGGACTCATGTCAAAGTTGGGCCTGGGGGGGGGACTCATGTCAAAGTTGGGCCTTGGGGGATTTCATTCAATAAATCCCCATTCAATAAACCGACTAAAATAGGCCCTTAGCACTATTAAGAGTGTATTATAAAATTTCGACAACGCTTTACCGACTGAAATAGGGGCACTTTGGGGGAGGGGAGGGGACTCATGTCAAAGTTGGGCCTTGGGGGGACTTCATTCAATACACCGACTGAAATAGGCCTCTAGCACTAATTAAGAGTGACCTATAAAAATTCGACAACTGTACCGACTAAAATAGGCCTCTAGCACTAAAAAAAAAAAAAAAAAAAAAAAAAAAAACGAATAATTGGAAAAAAATCTGACATTGACAGATTTTAATTTAGTGCCAGAGGCCTACTGCTAAACTTGTTAATATCGACAAACTCTTCTTTAGTTAATTCGTGACGATCTAAATTCCATGATAAAGTTTTCATTAAATCAAACCAATGTGTTTCAGCTGCAGATACTGTAACAAATAACGTTGGAAGTCCAAACTGTCTTATAGCCGCAAAACAACGTTTTTTCTCTTTTTCCCAATGAGGGGGAGGTGTGCCTTGAGGGAGACTCATGTCAAAGGTGTGCCTTGGGGGGAGGGGGACTCATGTCAAAGTTGTACCTTGGGGGGAACTCATGTCAAAGTTGGGCCTTGGGGGGACTTCATTCAATAAATCCCCATTCAATAAACCGACTGAAATAGGCCCTTAGCACTATTAAGAGTGACGTATAAAAATTCGACAACGCTGTACCGACTGAAATAGGCCTCTAGCACTTAAAAAAAAAAAAAAAAAAAAAAAAATCATTGAACCAGGATGGCTCTACAGCAACCAGAATCAGGATGATTCTTCGAAAAGTAACTTTGTACCAGGGGGTCTAGAACCAACTTCTCGGAATGCTGACCTAGGCGGAAAATTTTCGATATAATGTCACCTTTCCGATAAACCCCGAAAACCTCTAGTACGAAATTATCGTAGTCTTCTTGGGATCGGAAAAGGCTCGTGAAATCGGATTCAAAAATTTTGACGTGGGATTACGTCACGAAAATACAAATCCGATAGCTGAATCTGAGAGGGCATGGCAGCTTCGATTCTGGCCTCATTAAAATTATTTCTTGAATTAGTAGAAATACTTATTTTTTTAATTATTATAAATCTTAATAGAGCATATCTATGAAGAATAACAAGTCATACTATTTAAAGTTATTGAAAATTAATTAAGTTTAATGAAAATTGTAATATATTTTTTTTTTCTTTTTAACTAAGATTCTTATTTGAAATCTATGAAGAATAACATGTCTTAATATTTAAATTTATTGAAAATTAATTAAGTTTAATAAAAATTACATTAAATATATTTTTTTTTTTTTTCAGTAATTAAAATTCTGATTAGTCATGTATACTATTGTTGCGTACTTGGGGGTTCGTGAGTTGTCCGAGAATGAAAGGCGAAACTTACAAAAATTCAGTAATTTATTCACAGAAAGTTCCAGAAAAATACAGGTCTATAAACCAAGTATCAGCTTCAATTCAACCAGTAAACACAGCTTAAACAACAGCTGTCAATAGCAAATCCACAGTACAAACTGTATAGCAATAACACTTGAAGCAAGTCTCTTTCAAAGACGCTCAAACAATGCAAGCATTAGCGAAGCTGGCTGAGAACTGAACTCACTTCACTGCCTTGGCGAAAAAAACAGCCCTTATATACCTCTGTAGAAAAGTGTGGAATGTTCCAGAAATCTTCATATCTCATCAGCCAATGGGATTAGAGCTTCCATATTTGGTATATCCCTAATAAGGATTTTCTCGCCAAGGTCGCCAAAAACATCGCCAAGGTGGGAAAAAGTCGCCAAATTTGCCGCCAAATCCATTACCTGCTTTATTGGGGCTTTTTAATGCGTTTTTAAGGGGAAATAAGGCTATTTCAACGCTAAAACGACTAGAAATGCACAAAATTAGCACTTTATCAACTTACAACGCCTCTTTGAAAGAATTTATACAAAAATAACCAGAATTATTTACAATTTTGTAACAATATTAATAGCACGTCAATTACGAATAACAAGTCTTAATTTTAAAGTTACTAAAAAGCAATCAAATTTAATGAAAACTGCAGTTATATATTTTATTTGTAATAAAAAGTCTTAAAGTGTCTATGAATGGTGTAAATCCCAGTATATAAAATCAGTACAAAAAACCCTTAACGGCTTAAAAGTTTGTGACGCCGCTACTTTGTGGCTATAAGAATTTGAAATATGAGTTTTAAAAATAATATTAAATTTTAAGTGACGTTTTGCAATTAGTTAAAATATACATAGATTTTCTTATTTGATCATTCACTTTTATCTTTTATTTATATTTATAATGCAAACGTAATATTTTTAACTTCAAGATCAGACAGATATTTAAAATACACTCGCTGATGCTTTTTCATTCGCATTTCAAATTCAAAATAACAGTTTTAAAAGGAATGATATAAAAATTCCAGTGGCGCCTCGGTGTTATTTTAAAAGATTTGTTTTTAGATTCCATTAAAATTACTTTTGTTTTGCTAATAAAATATATTTACACATTTAAACAGTGCTTTTAATTTTCAAATATACTGTCAAATAATTATACTTTCACTGAGTTAGCATTATAAAGTAAAATTATTTATTTCAATAAATTGATTTATCTTTTGCATCACGCTATCCAAAACATAGTATCATAGTGTCCAACTAAGTGAAAATTTGCTCAAAGAGGTAGTGTGACGTAAAGAAAACATTTACACAAATTTTACTTGCAGTTTTGGATAGCGTGACGCAAAGGATAAATCAATTTATTGAAATAAATAATTTTACTTTATAATGCTAACTCAGTGAAAGTATAATTATTTGACAGTATATTTGAAAATTAAAAGCACTGTTTAAATGTGTAAATATATTTTATTAGCAAAAAAAAAGTAATTTTAATGGAATCTAAAAACAAATCTTTTAAAATAACACCGAGGCGCCACTGGAATTTTTATATCATTCCTTTTAAAACTGTTTTTTTGAATTTGAAATGCGAATGAAAAAGCATCAGTGAGTGTATTTTAAATATCTGTCTGATCTTGAAGTTAAAAATATTACGTTTGCATTATAAATATTGTTGCGTACTTGGGGGTTCGTGAGTTGTCTGAGAATGAAAGGCCAAACGTACAAAAATTCAGTAATTTATTCACAGAAAGTTCCAGAAAAATACAGGTCAATAAACCAATTATCAGCTTCAATTCAAGCAGTAACCACAGCTTAAACAACAGCTGTCAATAGCAAATCCACAGTACAAACTGTATACCAATAACACTTGAAGCAAGTCTCTCTCAAAGAGGCTTAAGAGCAATGCAATCACTAGCGACGCTGGCTGAGATCT
Organism: Salticus scenicus; assembly: GCA_963930645.1. Lineage (NCBI taxonomy): Eukaryota > Metazoa > Arthropoda > Arachnida > Araneae > Salticidae > Salticus > Salticus scenicus. The sequence goes on from OZ005655.1 coordinate 138,494,925, forward strand.
GAACTGAACTGACTGCCCTTGGCGAGGAAGCGCTCCTTATATGCTGTTCCATGGAGCCCAGATTTTTCGAGAAAACTCTAGAAAGTGGTCAACCAATCAACTTACAGCTTCCATATTTGGTATATCCCATATAAGGATTTTCTCGCCAAGGTCGCCAAAAAAATCGCCAAGGTGGGAAAAAGTCGCCAAATTTGGCGCCAAATCCATTACGTGCATTACTGGGGCTTTTTAATGCGTTTTTAAGGGAAAATAAGGCTATTTCAACGCTAAAACGACTAGAAATGCACAAAATTAGCACTTTATCAACTTACTAAGCCTCTTTGAAAGAATTTATACAAAAATAAACACAATTATTTACAATTTCGTAACAATATAAATAAAAGATAAAAGTGAATGATCAAATAAGAAAATCTATGTATATTTTAACTAATTGCAAAGCGTCACTTAAAATTTAATATTATTTTTAAGACTCATATTTCAAATTCTTATAGCCACAAAGTAGCGGCGTCACAAACTTTTAAGCCGTTAAGGGTTTTTTGTACTGATATCATTACTTTTTAGTGGTTATTGATCAAAAAATTAAAACAAGTCCTTCTGGCTCCTAGGAAGGGTAAACTAATTTATCTTTTCGTATGAAGTTGTCACCATTTTTTTTTTCAAAATGGCAGCTACAATTTATTAATGGACTTAGTGGATTTACAAATGAAGGCTATTTATATATGGAGTTTTAAGCAAATCGGTTCATAAAACCTTTCTAATGTAAATTTGAAATTTTCAGTGTGTTGGCACAGGGAAACAAGAGGGTGGATTAAGTTGGCAAATGAACATATCAAATACATTTCTGAGATAAATCCACACTACAAATTTAGTGTGAATTAATTCAGTATTTCAAACGTTATCAAACTCACAAATTTTCAAGTAGCCTGCCACTTGGAAACAAAATGGAGAAGCTTCGCACTAGAAAAATTTATTGACTGGAATTCTCAAACTCTTAAAAAAAAAAAAAAAAGTAAGTGAAAATTTTCAAATTTAAGTTAGAATTACGTAATTTACATTTTGCAAGTTTCTTTTTAGAGAATTACAAATTAAACAATTAAAAAAATATATCAAGTAAATATTAAAAATGGAATTTTATATATTTTCTTTCCCCTTTTGAGGCTAAGTATACTGCTCCAATATTCACAATTTAACTTTTCATCAAAAGTGCAGGTAAAAATTACTTCCTATATATTTTCATATAAAACGTTTGGGGGGGGGGGGGGAATAGACAAAATATAAATTAAGCTTTACATTTCTATAATTTTTAAAATAAGATAAAATCACCTGGAGAAAAATTTTATGGAAAATATAAGTTAAGTTTTTAAAAAAATGAAATTTCTGCGTAAAAATACTGTTTCATAAATAGTACTACTACAATAATAGTACAACTACAATAATAGTACAACTAGTACAACTACATAATAGTACATAATAGTACAACTACAATAAACAAAAAACGCTCCTTTAATTTTAAATAATTATTTCTACATGTTTCGAAGCTATTAAAAGTTTTTTTCTTTCTTTCTTTTTCTTTTTCTTTTTTTTAAGAAAAATAAATTAAATGTAGTGGCGCCATCTAGTAGTTTTTTTTTTAAATCATATACATACAGATTTAATTTTTTTTTTTTTTTTTCATTTAAAAAAAAAAAAAAAAAAAAAAAAACTTGTTTAGAAACCGGTAGAAATAGTTATTTAAAATTAAAGGAGGATTTTTTGTTTACTGTAATTGTAAATTATGAAATAGAATTTTTCATGCACTAGTTAATTAATTAAAAAAAGAAAAGAAAGAATAATTTTTTTAAAATAAATTATTATGGGTTTCAAAGTAAAGATGTTATTTATTTATTTTGACGTGTTTTTTAATAATTGCTATTTGACACATTTTTCGGTACAACTATAGTATTTCCCCTCAGCTGAATTTGGCGATTTTTCTTTGGCGCCGATTTGAACGATAACGATGTCGTTCTGGATTGTTTGCGATATAATATGGTAGCCTGCATGCTATTTATTTTGGATTTATGATTTTATGATTTATGATTTATAATTTAGTTTACGATTTTATCATTTATGCTATATGCTATATGATTTTTAGATTTATGATTTAGCCATAATCGCCAACGAAAAATCGCCAAATCTAGCTGAGGGGAAATACTATAGTTGTTCCCATTTTTCATGAATTTTACTGAAATTCATGAAAAATGAATTTTATTAAAACACTGTTTAAACACTGTTTATTAAAACACGGTTTTTTCTAATAAACAGTGCAAACACTGTTTCATCCTCTAGTCATTGCTTTGAATAATAATAATAAAAAAAATTGATTATGTTAATATTTAAAATATGTATCATTTTAAAGTCTGAAAAATAAATAAATGAATAAACACTAACTGTCTTTTCAAAAGAGATTTTTAATTTTTAAAAAGAAATATATATATATATATGTATTTACGAAAGAGTATGTTTTAAATAAAAACGATAGATGGCGCCAAAACTGTATTTGCTGTTTTTTTTCCATTCCCGGAGCGTAAGGATACATGAATAGGAATCGCAAATCATTGAGTTATTATAAAATCGATTTTCATGAATGATTAAAAAAATTTTCGCTTTAAAAAATTGTAAATTCATCATTATTATGATAAAATGGAATATCTAAAATTACAAAATACTTCCTTATTTAAAATATTATCTAAATATTTCTTTGACTAAATATGAAATTTTGAAATCAAAAATATTTTTTTCATAACAGAAGAGAAAATATATTTAAGTGAATTTGACTTAGTATATATACAATAAATATTTTAAACATGTAATAAAGTACTTTTGCGTTAAAAAAAAAAAAATATATATATATATATATATATTCTAAATAATTCATTGGCTGCATTCAAGTCGGTCAACAAACCAACCCACATACCTTACAAGTAAGAACCGCATAACAGCGTTTTCACCCGAAGAAACATATGTAATTGGCGTAGTAATATAGTTCCATATTTAAAGCGATTTATATAAAAAACAAGAGTTTTCCTGAAAAAAACAAAAACGTTACTAGATTCAGAAAGATCCCATTAACAACATATATTAATTAAATTAAAATCGTTCGTGCGGTTTTAGAGATATTTTTATTACATCCTTACATCGTTACACCACACATTTTCCCTTTTTCGCTTTAAATTGAGATTCAGATCTCAAAACATACTGCATGTAGAAATGTAAAATTTTCAGGATAGATTAAGACCGAAGATAAAAGACTATTTTGAAAAAATCAGAACAAAATATTGCTTATTTGCTGAGATATTAAGTGTCGGCTTTTACAAATCTCTTTGATGTCAAACTAGGCGTATATATGAGTTCGCAGCTTTCCGTCCGTTTGTCCTTCCGCTTGCGTCACTCGAAAAACTGCCGTTTTTCATGACTACTGAAAATCAATAAAATTTAAAGTAAATTGCAATATCTATTTTCTCTGCAACTAAAATTTTCATTTTAAATTTTATTATTATTGAGTTAAGTAAGTTAGACATGTAGCAGATCTATTACATTCACTTCCAAAAATCATTTGTACATATATAATCGAATCTAATAAGAATCTCCCATATCTAACAAGGAAACATTCAAAAGGTGTCGTCTTCAAAAAATACTACTCTTTCACTGATACTACTCTTCATGAAACACCAGAAAGTGAAAAAATTATCGGCTGAAATGAATTACAGACACCACAAAAAATTATCAAAATTAAGCATTTCTGGCGATTTATCGTTGTTAGGTGATACGTTTGCTCGCACCGAGATTGTACGAACAGAACCGTGATTTGCTTCTCCGCCAAGTACTCAAAATCAATCGCGTAACAGTGTGAAATCGCCAAATATGCTTAATTTTGATTATTTTTGTGATTGCTGTAATTCATTTCAGCCGATAATTTTTTCACTTTCTGGTGTTTGATGAAGAGTAGAATCACATATATTTTTTTTCAATTTGTAACTGATTTTTACAAACTAAATTAGACATATCGTGAAAATTTCAGTTACAAAACGAAAATAACTTCTGAAACGATTTTACTTTTTCTTATTTTGATGACACATAATTTTTTACTACGCTTAAAAATTTAAAATTACACAGCATTTATAATGAATAAGAATATGTATTTTAAATATTATAATTTGTCAAACAATGAACATCATATTTTATTGTATATAGTAAATTCTGAAAACGTATATACAAGCATGCAAATTAAAAAAAAAAAAAAAACCTGATAAATATTTAATTTTGAAAACACGTGTGTAAACGCATCCTTTTATAAATCATAAAAATTTTAAATCAAAGACAATTTACACAACAATAATTTTTCATAGTTGACATCTATTTCGTTTTCCCCTTAGATTAAGTAATATAATATTACTATGAAACTGCAATTTTTTATTTACTTTCTACAGTTAAATTATCCAAAAATTACTACTCTAAAAACACTGGTTTGCTGATTCTTTCAGGTAAAAAAAAAAAAAAATAAAGTTCACAACCATTTTTTTTCTTTTTCTGGATTTATTATTTACTAGCAGGCTTTGCCCGCTTCGCTGGACGTTAAACTTAAATGATTTGTCAAAATGCCATATCTTTATTAACCTAAGTTCTCGCTGTGATTGGTAGAGGTTTTCTCGCTCCCAATGTTAGGAGTCTGGGTCCCCACTGTCTTCGGCACAACTTACCCACTTCTTACTTCCCCACCCTCAGCGGGTGAGTTCGAAGTTTTGCAAAATCCCACTAATGTACATAATGCGTACACTTAATCAATATCCACACACCAAAATTCGCCATTCTAAGATAATTCAAAGCGAATTCAAACGGAAAAACATGTTTTTACACATGTTTATTGCCATCCGACTCCGAGAAGGGGGGGGGGGGGGGGGATTTCGAATTTCGTGAAATGCAGTTACAATAAGTGCCGGATGCATACAAACAATTTACGCACCAAATTTCGTGACCACAGAAGTCTTTAATAGACAGTATTATAAATAAAAAAAAATAAAAATAAAAAATAAAAATTATACAGACACGACATTATTTCATTATTTAAAACATGAAAATCTGACATTGACAGATTTTAATTTAGTGCCAGAGGCCTACTGCTAAACTTGTTAATATCGACAAATTCTTCTTTAGTTAATTCGTGACGATCTAAATTCCATGATAAAGTTTTCATTAAATCAAACCAATGTGTTTCAGCTGCAGATATTGTAACAAATAACGGTTGAAGTCCAAACTGTCTTATAGCCACAAAACAATGTTTTTTCTCTTTTTCCCAATGAGGGGGAGGTGTGCCTTGGGGGGACTCATGTCAAAGGTGTGCCTTGGGGGGGAACTCATGTCAAAGTTATACCTTGGGGGGGACTCATGTCAAAGTTGGGCCTTGGGGGGACTCATGTCAAAGTTGGGCCTGGGGGACTCATGTCAAAGTTGGGCCTTGGGGGGACTCATGTCAAAGGTGTGCCTTGGGGGGGGACTCATGTCAAAGTTGTACCTTTGGGGGGGGACTCATGTCAAAGTTGGGCCTTGGGGGGACTCATGTCAAAGTTGGGCCTGGGGGGGGGACTCATGTCAAAGTTGGGCCTTGGGGGGACTCATGTCAAAGTTGTACCTTGGGGGGGACTCATGTCAAAGTTGGGCCTTGGGGGAACTTCATTCAATAAATCCCCATTCAATAACCCGACTGAAATAGGCCCTTAGCACTATTAAGAGTGTATTATAAAAATTCGACAACGCTATACCGACTGAAATAGGGGTACCTTGGGGGGGACTCATGTCAAAGTTGTGCCTTGGGGGGGACTTCATTCAATAAATCCACATTCAATAAACCGACTGAAATAGGCCCTTAGCACTATTAAGAGTCTATTATAAAAATCCGACAACGCTGTACCGACTGAAATGGGGGTACCTTGGGGGGGAGTCATTTCAAAGTTGGGCCTGGGGGGGGGGACTCATGTCAAAGTTGTGCCTTGGGGGGACTTCATTCAATAAATCCCCATTCAATAAACCGACTGAAATAGGCCTCTAGCACTAATTAAGAGTGACCTATAAAAATTCGACAACTGTACCGACTGAAATAGGCCTCTAGCACTAATAAATACAAAAAGCACAGCTTAAGTATCGGAACCCTTTGGTGACTTTAAATATTTTAAGCCATTTTTGCGATGAACTGAATTGGCTATCTCAATTGTGCAATTAAAGATCTTGGCGAGAAACGTCCAAGCTACTTCGGTGCCGAATTTCAAATTTTGCCAAAGGGATCCAATACTAAAGCTGTTCCATATCGAATCTGGGTTGAAAACGGAAAAAGGGTAAAATAAATTAGAAATATCAGACCTATATTTATAAATTTGATACCGAATGAAAGGGGCGATTTTGCTGAATCCAGGGGTTCAAACAGTTTTTCGATGCGACAATTAGATTTTTAAAAAATAACTAAAGTATGAAATTTAAGTGGCAACGGAAAAACGGATAAAGGGAAAAATAAATTAGAAATATCGGACCTATCATTACAAATTCAGTACCAAATGAAAGATGTGATTTTTCTGAATCCTGGGGTGTAAACAGTTTTTCGATACCACAATTAGATTTTTTAAAATTAACTAAAGTATGAAACATAGATGGCAACACTTCATTTCAATCTTTTCATAATTTGTAGTGAAAATCACGCGAATACAAAAGTCTTTAACTTAAAAATTTATTTTTATATTTCATTTTTTCATTCAAAGCATTTTAGTGAAAAGATATTTATGGCGCATGCGCAGGCGTTTTTTACCCACAATTTAAACACTAATTATAATTTTGAAAATTTCTATATATATAATTTCAAGTTGGGTGAAGACGTAAGTTTCTGCCAAGCGCCGTTGAATTCCGTCCAGCCGTTCTCGAGTGATGCCCGGACAAACGTGTTTTAGTCTTTTACCCCCTAGGGGGGAACGGGGGGGAATTTACGAAAAGTTGATAGATATAATTTTAAGTTGGGTGAAGACCTAAATTCCTGCCAAGCGTCGTTGAATTCCGTCCAGCCGTTCTCAAGTGATGCCCGGACAAACGTGTTTTAGTCTTTTACTCCCAAGGGGGGGGAACGGGGAGGAATTTCCGAAAAGTTGATAGATATAATTTTAAGTTGGGTGAAGACCTAAATTCCTGCCAAGCGTCGTTGAATTCCGTCCAGCCGTTCCCGAGTGATGCCCGGACAAAAAAAGCGACATTCGGACACGATGACATACACACAGACACACACACACAGGCAAAATTTTCTGAAGTCATTTTCGGCTTTCATGGGGTGTGAAACGTGAAGATATCGCAAAATTTTTCGATTCCGACAAATTTACAGACAAAACTCTGATTTTATTAATATAGATGGATTAACAGAATATTTTTATGGAGGATGAGAGATAGTGGGAAAATTCTTTTAAGCCTTTTCTTTTTTGAGAGAGAAGTTCTTTGAAAAAATAAGGTTTGCTTTACCACATGTAAATACAATAAATTAGTTATAATTATGCATGCACACACAAATTTTAATTAAGGAAATTTAAATAAAAATGTTAATCTTTATAATGTAATAAACAACATTTGATTAAACTATAAAATTTAAGCATATTGGTTAAAGTAAAAAAAAAATATTACCTCTATTTCGTCCTTATTCTGTAAAAAATTTCTTATTCTATGCAGCATTATCTATTGCAACAGTAATAAATGCTAGTAATTAACACTTTAAAGCAGTGAAACGTTTACATTTACTGCCATAAAAATGCTAGCAATTGGCAAAAAGTCAATTTTAGTAATAAGTTTGGTTTAATACACAGAAAATACGTATGGTATTTACAAATAAATGTGGAGAAAAACTCTTCTTGTAAAATTTAAAATTATTATTATTATTTTATAGACGTCATTTTTTCATATGCATGAGCAAATTTAATATTATATATATATATATATATTTTCACGTGAAAGCATATTTTATTTTATGCTGGAAAAAAAAGGGTGGGGGGGGGGCAACAATTAAAAATTTAATGTCTCTTTTAAAGCTGTTATTTTCATATTTTAATTAATTTTAAAAAATCTAATCGAAAATTCGATACAGATAAAGTACCAAATGAAAGGGGCGATTTTTCTGAATCCGTCGGATTAAACAGCTTATCGATCGGACAATTAGATTTTTTAAATTTAACTGAAGTATGAAAAATCAGTGGCAACTTACGTTCAGACACAGAGTTCAGGGAAATATCTTAAGTTAAAGCGTGACAGAGACAAGCACTGATGAGCGTAAGTATATACAAGCTGATTATAAAATATTGAAAAACAGAAAAAAGAAATGGTAAAGGTAAATAAAAAAAAAAAAAAGAAACAGAAAAAATTATCGCATAAACTATGTGTTTTTGTCTAAAATGGCGATAAAAATTCAAAAGTCGACAAAGGGAGCTATATTATGGCTGAACTATGATCAGATTTACATATTTAATTATTTAATAATTATTTTTCTATATACTAAATACTATTAACTAACTCAACTACTATTATAAGCACAAAAAAAAAAAAAATTGTCTCACGCGATAGATGTAGCCGATCATGGCATATTGTAACATTATATTTGGGGTGAAATTGTTGTCATTTTATCGAATAAATCAAATAAATATAGAAAATAACGTGAAAAAAATAATATGTACACCACGTATAGTGTTGTTCATATGTAGCTGGGATTCAAACATAAAATTGCGACATACTTCAATTTTTTTCGATACTGTCCGTTTCGAAACTGTCATCTGATAAGCACCCAAATGGTTACCCACTGGTAAGCTATTGTCACAGTCAATAAGGACACCAGCACAGGCATCCGAGAATCTGCGAATGAGTGGGTCGTGGTCAAAAACAGCGGGGACAGAAAGCGAACTTTTCAGATATTTCATCATTTTTTTTTTCTTTATAAGTGACATAGAAAAGAGTTTCCTTTAAATATAGTGACCAGAGCGAAGCAGGCAAAGCCTTCGTTGATTCACTAACTTAATTCATTTCACATTCTGTCATTTTTGACTGGGTTATATACCAGTAATATAATAAGCTTTAATTAAGATAAATATTTTTATTATATATATATATATATATATATATATATATATATATATATATATATATATATATATATATATATATATATATATATAATATACTGCGAATATTATTTAAATACCCGTGCAAAGAACGGGCACAACAGCTAACTAGTTGGCATAGGTGGACTCTGCTCAGTTCCCCATCATATTTATGTTCTCATAAATTTCTATTGCGAAACATATTATAATCATGTTAAAAAAATTAATTTGACCAAAGCTTGATACAGTGACAGAATGAAATCCCCGCCTAATAGGCTATCCACCGTTCACTTCGATATATTTATCTTATTCTAATCTGTTAATCTATTTTATCAGGGTCAATTCCGCCGTTTAGTTTTCATGCTACTACTTCCAATGCAATTATCCTCAAAATTCAGATTTATGTGAAAAATTTACAATTTCGCTAAGTTGATAAAATCGTAAATTACGAATAATTTACGAAAATTTCCTGTAAGAATATTTGTATTCAATTATGTTCAAACAAATATCATAAATGTAATTTTGAAGTTTTCTAATGTATTTGTGATCCTCAAAATGGAAGTTCATGCTCAATTTTGCCATATTCTGACATGTTAAATAAAGCGTAAATTCCAAATAACTTACGAATTTTTTAAATTGAAAAAATCATAGTCTATGATATTCATGCCAGTGTACTAAATAATATTTCGAAAGTGGTTTGAGATCTTTACAAAGAAAATATCCCTCAAGATTGACGTTTATGTGAAATTTTGCTCTATTCTGCCATGTTAAGAAATTCGTAAATTTCCAATAACTTACGAAGTTTTTATATTGAAAATTCATAGTCATTAATATTCATCCCAGTGTCCTAAACAATATTTCAAAAGTAGTCTGACATCTTTACGATGAAAATATCTCTCAAATTTGATGTTTATGTCAAATTTTACCCTATACTGCCATGTTAAGAAATTCGTAAATTTCCAATAACTTGCGAAATTTTCAAAGTAGCATATTTATAGTTACTGATGTTCATTCCGGCATCAAAACTGATGTGTTAAAACTGGTCTTACATTTTTACAGTAAAAAGTTTCTATTTAATGCACGTTTAAGTGAATTTTTGTCCTATTCTCCCATGTTAAGAAAATCGTAAATTTCTAATAACTTACGAAGTTTTTAAATTCGAATGTTGCAAATGAATAGGATTCTTGCCAGTGTCGAAAGTAATATTTTAAAACTGATCTGACCTCTCTGCGATAATTTGTTCTTGAGATATCGTGTACACAGACTAACAAACTAACACTAACAGACACCCTACAGACAGACACCATGCAAATTTTGTCATTTTCGGATGGTTGGATGGTTGGGTTTTACGTCGCAATAGTGCTGCGCAGATGGGCAATTGGCGACGGTCTGGGACACACCTCTAGAGGTGGTCTGGAGACATGCCATCACAATTTTGATCCTCCACGAAAGGGATGGCTCTCCCGCTTCGGTGACCCCCAGAGGTATAATTTTTGATGGTAACATGGAGGACATTGCGGCTACGACAGATTTTACGTGCACTAGCCACCATTAGTGTACACGACGGTCTTTGGCCGGCTCGAGTGCCGAACCCGCAATCTTCCAATTACGAGGCCGGCGCTCTACCGACTGGACTACCGCGGCCCGATTGCCATTTTCGGAATTCTCACACCTGAAAACGTGTAAAAAAGTCAAAAACCCGAGGTCGAAAATTTTCACGATTACCTAAGTTCCCCATACCTATAGTATGATGGGGAACTAATAAAGAATATAATCAAGAGTGTTTTCTACAAGCAAACAATAACAAATGCTGTTTAAATTATTACGTTTTAGAGCAAGAGCCCACGACGGCCAGACCTTCGTTATTTAATAAAAGCTGAAAATTCTTCTGTACGTGTCCCCTATACAGGTAAGAACGACTAGGGACTATAGAGTTTGGGTAGTGGTTACTTGGGCAGGTAACAGGTAGTAAAGATGTATAAAATAGTACCTTAAATTCGTTAAAGTATAAAGCTCAATTTTTTTATATTTTATTAGGGATAACTTTAGAAATCTCGTCATCCATTGCCGGACACTTATGACAGTTGCTACCCCCTGCCAGACACCCCTAAATTTTAATAAATTATAATTATACTTTCGTTACAGTATAAAAGCTAAATTTTATATATGTTACTTGGGAACCTATAAAAAAATGTTACCTCAATAGCCGGACAGTTTTAATGGTTTTTACACCTTGCCAGACACATCGAAAGTCCGCTGTAGGTGCGAGCGCGAGCACTTAGTCGATTGCGATCTTCAAAGATATCCAATAAAAAAATTATTTTATTACGTTCATAGTCAGGTTATATAAAGTAAAAAATGTAATTTTATTATTATAATATACAAAAAAAAGCATTATTACATGTAAAAAAAAATATTTATTCGTTGTCGTCGATATTTTCATTTTCTTCGTCACTACTCGCCCAGTCGATGTCATGATCGTCTTCAATATCGCCTTTTTCGTCAGTTTCTGAAAAAAAATAAATAAACAAGATTATACAATTATGAATAATTAAAAAATTATGTACAATAATTTGTCATAATAATTACATACCTGATTGAGTTTTAAGCGAATCACTAACATAACTTGGTAGTTGATCTCCTGAAAACCATTTGAATTGGTATTTGTCATTTTTCAATACCCAGCCGTTATTGTCTGGTTGATATGTAGTTGGATTTTTCAGATGAGCATTATTCCAAATGGTACATATATAATTTGCTCGCAGAAATTGTTGCAATAGCTCGCTTTTGCAAGGTGGTAGATTGCTAGCGTCAAAATTTCGCAACTTTTTCCGGTCAAAAGCTTCGTTTACATCGGAGACTGTATACGAGTCGATGAATAATTGCAGTCTAGCGTCATCAACACCAATAACATTAGGGACATTGTAAACATTGCATATAAATCTCTGAATAATATCGAAGATGTTTCGTTGAAAATCTAAATTTTCAATTAATTCGCTGTTGCCGAAGTTCTTAAAAGCTTCCTGGTACTCGGGATTTTTTTTTAATTTCTTGTATGGTATTGATTTTCCTTTTCTGAAAAATGCAGGGTTAAATTCACAACCTGTGATGGCATGAAATCCAGGTAAACTCTGATAAATTAACTGTCCCAACTCTGCATGTATTTTAGTTAGGTCCACATATCTTACCCGTAAGCATCCGAACAACGGAATCACTTTTAAGATGATGCATGTTACCAAGCATTATAGCCGCAATATCAGTATCAGCACTTCTTATTACTATTTCTGCTGGATAGTTGATGTTACATGCATGGTATATTATTTTCGTATCTGCTTCCTCGTGTGATGGGCATGACAACTCTTCATCAACCCTTGAGATAACTTTGTTGGAATTATCAACAGTGAAAGAATGACATTTTCTGAAATTGATGTTTATCGTTTTGTTGCCAATAAATGGCACCACTTCATCAGTAGCCCAATGTGAAATAAAAAAATTAACCACAGCCTCTTTAAAATTTAAATTTTTTAACTCTTTCGCGAAATCACTTGATCGAATTTGTTCAGGCCCAGTTATAGAGTACTCCAATTGCGCGGATTCTAGCCGTTGGGAATGCTCGTAATCTTTGATCGATGGAGTAAAGTACTGATCAAAGATCACATCAATTCTCGATGCTTGAAATTGAGTAACCATTTGCAACAATTTTTTTGAAATATTTCCAAATGTTTTCGGAACATTCTTCATTGTATGCAACAGGAAGAAACCGTCAATTATCATAATATCTATATGATGTGGTTGCTCATGCTGGACCTCTTTCTCTAGACATTTCATCAGAGCAGATTTATTTGTCTTACAAATAGCGCCATCCAAATGGCTCATGGACAATGGCACTGAGGTAATTGGGTAAGACAAAATCTTTGAAATGTCTACCTTAAAATCCATTGAGATACCCAGCATGCGTCCAAATAAATCTCTTTGGATTTTAATTTCTTGAATTTTACCACCTACTTGAACTTTTGTCTTCTTCTTATAATCGATAGAAAAATTGTCAAGGGAATTTTTTTTAATAGCTTTTTCAAATCTGGTAATATCTGAAAAACATTCGGAAACAAATGTTTTACGAAGACTATCTCCATTTTTTTCAATATTTAGTAGGAATGTCTCTACTGATAGCGATGCGGATTTTCCAGATGAAATATTTAATAGTTGGTCTTTCGGTACTTCTGAACTGAAGGGATTAATAAATCGATCAAAAGTAGCGATAAATTGTCTCAATTGTTTGGAATTCTTCTGGATATTATGAAGATTTAAGTCTGTTGAAACATCTTGATGAGTTCGCAGTCCTAGTTCTAGATAAACTTGACTTATTATTGAGGACATAACATCATGATTACGAGCCCACCGTTGACGAGCCGAAATCGAATTGATAAAGTGTATAACACCTGTGAGCCTTCTAGCAGCGTCTGCATTTATAGTTTGCTCTAACACCAGGTCAATTGGTTGTCTAGAAAATGGTTTGGTGGTCCGTTTGATACCAAAGCAACCTTGTTTAAATCCTTCGTATAAGTCAGGATGAGTTTCTGCAACTTTCTGCAAATTATCATAATATTTTACGGTCCACCGTGCATAATTTTGTTGGTTGCATATAAAAAATATATTTGTAGTCTTAGGCAATGTTGATATAAAAAGCTCAAAATCCCCCGTACGAATGCTCCGTGACAAGTCCAAGTAATGATGTATGAGATTTATGTAAATTAAGTAAAATTGTGAAGTTTTACCATGCTCACCATTGAGACATTGTTGCTTGAAAATATTGTAATTATTCATCAATTCTTTCAGTTCATCATTTTCAATGTTGAAAGACGATATTTCGCAGTTTTGTAGTCTTTTCACTTCCTCTATCATATCATCTGTTAGTGTTGAGTTGTCATGTTGTAAAAATGATTCAAAATGTAGAACCTCCAAGATGCAATCTTTTGCAGCGGTTGAAGTGCTTTCCATCGAGAAACCCATTCACAGAACCACTTGCCAGCAAACTACTCTCAACCATAACATTTGTTAACCCACAGTCACTAATTACTTTACCGACTGCTTTAAAATAAGCCATCATAATGTGAAACGGTCCGAGGTGTATGAATAAATTATCAAATTTGGGTTTTTCCGTAGACTGTATTTGAAATGCTACTTTAGCTATAGCAAGATCGTAGGTTACCTGGATGGAACGTTGATGTAAATCTTCAGCAATTTTTTTACTCTGTTCCATAGTTTCTAGCACTATAGATGTACTAGTTGGTGATGCATTGATTGGGGTTAAATAAGAAATAAGTTGTTGTGAGACAGCATTATTACAAATCCGACTATTGAAACCAACCCACATAGGAACGTCAGGTAACTGCAAAACGTGACTGATCATCCATATATTGTCGATTTCGGTGTATAGCTGCGAGTTTGTAGGGCGTATAATTTCTGTATTATCAATTGTTGATTGTAGTTCACTTGTCATTTTCGGTTTTTTAGGATACGGAATCTCTTCTGTAGATATGGCTTCAAAAGTTCTTCTTCTTCTTTTTACCGTTGTATGTGGTAAATTAATTTCATTATCTGTAATCGGCGCTTCAGACATGTTAAGTTCTTCGAGCATCTCAGATTCTTCGGTTATATTGGCCTCAATGTTCTGGTATATAATTCCTACGGTGTCATGTAGAGTATCCTTTCCGTTTGTAGTTTCCACAAAACGATCGAAATTATCATATGCCACACCAGTAAAAAGGTCAGGATTTCTTTTAATCGTTTCTGGGTATAAACTGGATTGTTCAAAAGAAGTATACGTTGTCTCAGTCTGTAGTTCCTCGATACCCTGATATCTAATACAATGCCCATATCGATTAATAATATCGATAATTTTCCTACTGCTCGTTAAGCTCTTTAAATTTATACCTAACATGATGTGCTTTGATGTTTTTACACGGCCATTATGGACAGCATAGATTACGTCTTGAGAATAAGAACGCACTTGACGAGCACATTTCAGGCTTTTTTTCCGTTTGTTATTACATCCACCTAGAAGAGTAAAGTAAAAGTCCAGTAATTGCGGTGGTATCGAAACTTCTCCTGACGTTAAATGCTCTGTTGTTAGATTTTTTATCGGTAACTTATTTTTTTCCATTTGTAGTATTAATTTTCTTAAAATTAATGCAGCTTTTTGTAAAGTATTTTCGGTTTGTAAGTTTTCAAATATTGTATCGTCTATTGTTTGTAAATATTTGGGTGCTATAATTTTTTTATTACAAATAGTAAAAAATTTAATATCTTTAGAAAATTTTTTCAACATTTTTTCTTCGAAATGATGTGCAGTAAAAACAGAATTCACTTCAACAGAATTTTCTTCAAATATTCTTTCCAATACATCGGTGTACATTTCATGCAAATATACTAATAAATAACAGCGCCCTTTTTTAATTACGTCTTCCTCGATGATGCCACTTATTTCATTAAAAGCTAATTGTTGATATTCCCGATGAAAATGCCAATCACTTTTACTGGATGGTTTTTTAGAAGATGATATTTCATTATTGAAACTAATTCTACATTCTGTATGATATGATATTTTTGGACCAGAAATTTTTTTTAATTTATTCAATAATTCTGCATACTTCTCTTGACCTTCGATGTTGGGTAGTACGCTAGATTTAAATTGGTTGGTATCAGCTTTATGAAGTGGAAGCATTCGTGAACGTTTTTTTTATATTTCCTGTCACAAAACACACAAACAATTAGGTAGTCGATATTATTAGCTTCCTTCTCGGTTAGAATATTTCCATCCTGAGTTAAATCATTATCTTCACTAAGATCTGGTTCAAAAACTTCAATATTTTCTTGAGAAGCAGGTTCAGAAGTTAAGTATTTTTTCATAAGTCCTGTAAATGCTTTATAACATCCCCGGTGATAACCATTTTCTGTATACTCATCAGGCAGAATAATGTCTTTATATTTAAGGTTATGTTTTTTTCTGATTTTCAAAACAGTTTGACATTTTTTTAAAGTTTCCTCCGAGAACAATATTATCTTACCATCACTTTTATTACACACAAAACAAATTAATTTGTCTCCCATGATAACACTTTTTACTAAAATTACACTTTTATTTCACAAAAAAACGACACAAATATCAATGGTAAAACGTGGTTGTAGCTACACATAATTCTTCAATACATCACTAAAAGACAGATGATGCGCAGTGAAAGATCACAGTCGACTAAGCGCCCTATCTCACTCGCACCCGCTAGAACAGTCGTTACCTCGCGCTCGCACCTACAGCGGACTTTCGATGTGTCTGGCAAGGTGTAAAAACCATTAAAACTGTCCGGGTATTGAGATAACATTTTTTTATAGGTTCCCAAGTAACATATATAAAATTTAGCTTTTATACTGTAACGAAAGTATAATTATAATTTATTAAAATTTAGGGGTGTCTGGCAGGGGGTAGCAACTGTCATAAGTGTCCGGCAATGGATGACGAGATTTCTAAAGTTATCCCTAATAAAATATAAAAAAAATTGAGCTTTATACTTTAACGAATTTAAGGTACTATTTTATACACCTTTACTACCTGTTACCTGCCCAAGTAACCACTACCCAAACTCTATAGTCCCTGGTCGTTCTTACCTGTATAGGGGACACGCACAGAAGAATTTTCAGCTTTTATTAAATAACGAAGGTCTGGCCGTCGCACAGTGGGGTATTTGACGAATCTGGCTGGCCAAAATTATCTTTTTGTCAAAAACCAATTTCAATCAATTCTTTAGTCACGAAACTATTATTTTTGATGCATATTAATATTTTTATTCAAAAAAAAAAAAAAAAAAAAAAAAACCTTTTTTGGGGTGTTTATTTACTGTAAAACAATAAATACTCTAAAGTAATAAATATAATATAATATCAAATAGTGCATATTATTTAAGATATCATAAATAGGAGCATATAAGAAATAAAAATATTCATATTAAAATGGTAATAATAAAAATAATTATTCCTACAATTAATAAATAAGTAAGGAAAAATTTCATCATCACTGCATATTAAAGATCTATCATGTGTTTCTTTGTAATTGGAATTCTATATGTCATAAATGCTTGTAGAAGATTCAATCGGTAATAACTCTCTGGAGCTTTTTTTTTTTTTTTTTTTTTTTTTTTTTTTTTTTTTTAAGAATTTGACTTTTTTTGTATTGTGGATCTCATTCCAGTTAACACTCCCAAACGTAATCTATTAAGAACATCACGATTACTAGAAAGTCTTAAAATTTTTTGTGCAAAGTTTTTCCGAAATAAGCGAAAATAATTATTGCGTGCTTCAGCTCTTTCTTCAAGCAATTGACTAATTGGTAATATAGGTTGCTGAATTACAGTGGGGTGTGTATTATTTTGTGCATTGTGGGTGATATTGGATAAGATACCAAGGATATTCCTAACAGAGTTCTGTTGTTTTCTCTGGATATTCGGCAAATTTTTTCACGTGAACTCTGTGGCCACTTCAAGTAATCATGACGCTGTAAACTGAAGTAAATCCTTTATATCAATATCAGCACAAGTTTCTTTTATTATAAATTACTTTTTCTTTTCAGGATAACAGACCATTTTCACACGCTGCAACACGATACATAAAGGACTTTTTTCTTTGAGTACTTCTTATGATTTTGTATTGCATAGCTGCCAAACTTTTTAATTTTTAAATCAGATTTGTCACGAATATTTTTATAAAGGAATCTTTTAAGCATATTTTCGGTGATTGCATAATCTGAAAGCGTTTATAAAAGCTTTCTTATATGAACTCTCTCTTAAAAATAGGAGAGTTGGCAACTATGGTATTGGTTTCTTGAAAAATTAGCCTATAATGACATGGCTTGCAATGGTGATATTTGTGTACGTTTTTACATGTGTTTTAACAATATTATATTTTTTTTTGCTCATTTTGGAGTAAAAGTAACTTATTTTAGTATGAAAACAGCACATCTTTTTCCAGAAGTTTCCGACTTAGTTTGTTTAGTATGTGGGAGCACTTCAACATCTGAGGAGCTACGTAGGGTTTCAGCTTTTCTTGTTTAGATTTTTCATTTCATTCACTGAAGTCTCTTACTGGTTTCTCAGAATGGTTTACACATCTAGGATTTTCAAATCTCCTATCCAATTCTTATTCTTTTCTATAAATATATCTTCTTAATATTGGACATTAATTCACCTGTTCTTCATTTTAAATTTAAAACGTAAGAAACTTTGATATTCTTATTTCATCTTCATAAAAAATGATTTGAAAAAAGTAATTTTCAAGATATCTTAATTTTTTCTTTCTATTCGATGCACTTTACCACAGAGTAATGTTAAATAATTCTCTGTGAGTAATTATTTTGGCATTTATTAGTCCTAGATCAAAATAAAGACGTAATACAAATAAAAATAAATAAATAAGACATAAATGTTATGTGATCGGCAATTTTTTTGTAGTTCTTTTTTCTAATAGTTGCGCCAGTTTAAACATTAAAAAAGGTGTCCCTACTCAATAGAACAATATCTTTTAAGAAATACAATTAATTATTCCGAATTTTTTGAAAATACAAAAGCAAAATCTAAATTTAATAAATGCGTTAATTTAATTTAGCTTTAAAACAAATAATACTTTACTTTATTCAAATGAAAATGTCTGAAAAATATACACATGTGATCACTTTATTAATATCTCTAAGAATTTGCTTTGCAGTAAAGTTTATATAATGTAAAAATTTTGAAGCTTTATAACTAGCCACTTGAAATGCATTGAAAAAAATTTAGACCTACATTTTTTGAACAGCCTTTATTTTAAAAAGCGGAAGAATGCGGAACTAGTTTTTACATAAATAACAAGATAAAAGTCTATATTTATTGCTAGAAGAAAAATCATTGCAGGGAAAGGCAGGGAAATATAACTAAATCATTCGAATTCTCAAAATATAGTATAAAAGTAAGAGAGAAAAACTGCATTATTTTAAATTTCTTTTACAAGTATAAAATATATTTTTTCCTCAACTAAAATAATAAAAACCTTTACACACTTATCTGCCTCGTCCCTTTCCATAGCAATTAAATTTCACACAATTCCCAAATAAAAATAATCCGCATTCAAAAAGGAAACGCTGAAGTTGGCAACTAATGAGCAAAACTCTGCTGAACGAAATCAACTGATACCGAGAATTCCCAGTTTGTTTATACGATAAAAAAGTGGTATAATATGATTCCCCATTTATTTATCTTCATCACACACCCAAATTTGTACACCTGCGTTGTAATTTTGAAATTGACTTTTGGCCAGCCAGATTCGTCAAATACCCCACTGTGCGTCGTGGGCTCTTAGGCTATTTGAAATATCTGCTTCTTCCGATTCGTAGGTGAAAACAAGAGTGGATTTAAAATTTTATGGTGCTGCCATCTATTATACATATCAAACAACAAAGATTGTTCTAACGTGGATTGTGTTTCAATTTTTCAAACTGTGAAAATTAAAAAAGTTTTTGTCGATAGAATGAAAATGAACTGAATTTTAGTTTATCTAAAAAGAAAAAGAGTATGACAGATAAAAAACCTTTTTTAAAAATTACATATCGTTTAAACATCAATGTGTTTTGCCTCAGTGGTGACGCCTTAAAATAAAATTTGGTTTTTAATAAGGAAAGAAGGAATCTATTGTAAGAATCTATTTAAAATTTTATCGTGTTGCAATTTAATGCAATTTAGAGCCAGATTAAGGAATGGGACATGGAGCACTGACCCAAGGCACCCAAATTTGGAGTGCACCAAATCTATAAATGAAGTTTTAAAATTTGTCATTGCTTTTGTGTACTAAAGAAAAATGTAAATGTAACTGTGCAGTTTTTAGAATAAGAGAAATGGTAAAGAAAAAATAGTTTTTTTTTTTTTTTTTTTAATATCTTGCTAACTCTGGGAACTTATTCTTTGCCAAAGCCCAAACATCTCCCCCATCCTCTCAAGATACTGGGTCCAAAGAATTAACTAAATATGTGCTTTTTAAAGAATTTGCGTTTTTCAAAATTGTTATTCAATTTTGGAAGTGTGCCATGATTTAGAAAATTCACAAAATGTACTACTTAAAACCCATTTATTCTGGTTTCAATATTACTATGGATATAGACCTAATCCTATCACTGCATATTTAAATTATTATTGATAAATTCGACATTTTGTTTAAATGTTCCTCAATTTTGCTTTTCTCAGAGATTACGTTAAAATATATTTTCAAGTGATGCATAGTAATTTAATTCTATTTATATCATTCAAAATATCTATTCATTATAAAAGTCGTACAATATATAATACACACAAAAAAAAAAAAAAAAAAATTAACTATATATCCATAGAGAGGGGGCACCATATAAAAGATGTGCCTAGGCCCTAGGGCCTCCAAACGTCATAATCAGGGCTTGCTAATGCACAAATTAAACAACAAAGATTGTTAAAAATTGGATGGTATTTGAGATTTTCAAATCACGAAAATGAAAAAAGTTATTGTTGAGAAAAAATTGTATTGAAAGAAGGAATCTTTCATGATTCCACTTAAATTTTTTTAGTGCTGCTATCTATTATACAAATCAAACGACAAAGATTGTCAAATTGGATGGTATTTCAGTTTTTCAAATTGTGGAAATTAAAAAAATCTTTCTCGTTAAGATGAATAGAATTTCTGTTTATCTAAAAACAAAAGAAAAAAAGAACGACAGATAAAAAAAATAACTCTAAAAAATTATATATCATTTAAACATCAATTTAATTCCTCAGCAAATGAGAGAAAGATGAAAATACCAACAATGAAATTAATAAGTAGATGTATTACGTATAAAGTTATTGTCACAATTACCATTTAAGTAAAATTCACTGATTAGTAAAAACATGTTAAAGTACATACGCAGAAGAGAAATGACGTATGTATAACTTAAGCCTTAACTATGAAATAGTTGTCATATTCCATTAATCCAGTAAATTCATGCAACACAATTTTAAATGTATTTTATTTATTTATTAACTTAATTTCATATTTATTGCTTATTGTATATATTATTACATATATACAAATAATGGCCTATTTTGGCATTAAGACTATTTTAAAATTTAAACATCAATCTATTTTGCATCCATGATGACGCCTTAAAATGAAATTTGGTTTTAATAAAGAAAGAAGAATCTTTCATAAGAGCCAACTTAACTCTTTTATGCCTACTGTTCCATTTTTGGAACAGCAATCGAGTGAAAGTTATTTTTAGCCTAGAAGTTCAAAATGGTTTTGCCTAGTGTTCCAAAGATGGAACACCATACATGGCATGAAATATTTTTTTTTTTTTCACACAATTGTTGTTTTTTACCTTTTTCTACCTAACATATACGAATTTCATGCAAAAATTGAAAACTTTCAACCTCTGGCATAAATGAGTTAAAATTTTGTGGTGTTGCTATATATTACATAAATTAAACAACAAAGATTATTCAAAATTGAATGGTACATTTCAGTTTTTCAAACCATGAAAATAAAATAAAAATATTGTCGATAGAATTAGTTGAATTGAGTATAGGTAATTTCGGGATCAAAAGGGGGGAGTCGAGTATTCCAATTGTTAAATTCGGGACCGACATTTGGTCCCGAATTTACCTACGCTTTTTTTGAAAAGATAAAATCTCTCTTTTAGATTCGCAAAACGCGAAGGATCAGTTACAAGTTAAAAGTGTATCTTCACTCTTCAGATGTTTCGTAGAATAAGTTTGATACCGTAGTGTAATCCTAGTTTCACGTCTGTGTGTTTATTCTTCATTTTATTATTTAAATTTAAATCTTTTTTTTTTTTAACGAATTTTAAACAGTCTTTTAACAAAAGTTAAAAATTGACTTTGAATAGTGATTAGGAGAGGTCCCAGTTCTAAAATCGCCATAACTCGGCAGAAAATTAGAGGTTTAAAAAAAAAATAACCTGGTGTATCGCTCACACAACTTTCAGTACTATAAAAACAGATTTTAGAATAAGGGGTAAGTTGACAAGGAAGTATAGTGTATAAAAATCATGCTTTTGAAACAGTTTTATTAGTTATGTATTTCTGTGTGAGGGGAAGGGGGTTACCTCCATTCTTAATACTCCGATTTACCATAATACATACATTAATAAAAATTTAAGGCGGTTATAAAATTTAAATGTTTATTACAAATTATTAAGACAATTTTCCCACATTTAATTCTTTGAAACGTACCAATCTTGGTCAAAATTTTTGTATGGTAACCTTATGCAAACTTCAAAATACTCTATTTGAATTTCTTAAAAATATTTGTTTTGAGTTATGCCGATAACAGAAGTGTACATAGATCAACCATTAAAGACATGATTTTCGTATTCAAGGGTCCTCAAAACGCGTAATTACAGAAAAATCAGCGCTGAAATTTAGAATCCGAACTAATACTTCGTTTACCGTGGGTATGAGAAAGTAATTATCATTCCTTGGCAGTTTTCCTGGAGTTGGTAAAACATAGTAAAGCACTTCCTTCAATTACATTCAATGAAGAAAAATATATTTACTTAATTTTAGGCAACTCTGTATATTGTCTATAAATTATATACACACCACGCACACTGTACCTCAATTTAACAAAGAAACAAAGTATGAGAAAGGCATAACACAACTTGAAATGCACTTCCAGCAATTTCCAAGTATAACATTCATGTATCCGAATTTTTTTTTTGTGTGGCCTTGTAATGAATGGTAAATGATATTGGATTAGTAAAAATTTTCGACCTTGGGTTTTTGATGGATTTACACGTTTTGAAATCTGTAGAACACGATTTGACCATTTTTAGAAAATGTCTGTCTGTCTGTCTGTTTGTGTGTGCGTGTGTGACAAAATTTTGTGGCAACTGTATCTCAGGAACCACAGAATTTCATACAAATTGGTATGTAGTTGCACCTTCACATAAATTAGTGCCTATCAACTTTTGGTAAAAATTGTCTTACAGGTTGAGTTGCCATCCCGCTTTTTCTAAATTTTTAACATGGTGATATAGGACAAAATTTTGTATAAATGTGCATAAAGATAATTATTTTTTAGTAATCATTATGAAATTTACAAGAATTATTTATAATAGAGATAGTCAACTGGGAAAAATTTTTTGTATGTGTAGGAGCCTCTCGAGGGGAGTAAATTTTCAAGATGGTTATCTTTCGAAAGGTCTCGTCAATACCTTTAAAACGAATGGCTGAACTATAAATCTGTGATGATTTAAAGCAAAGTTATCGATTTTTTTTTTTTTTTTTTTTTTTTTTTTTTTTTACTTTTTATGAAAAAAAACTTAGGGAAAAAATTGTAATTATTTTTTTTTTTTTTTAAACGAAATTTAACCAAACTTGGTATTTAGTTAGACCCTGACATAAACTGGTGCTGATTAGATTTGGGAATCAATCGCTCAACAGGAGGCGCTGTGATCGTATTTTTTCTAAATTTTTAACATGGCAGTATAGGACAAAATTTCGTATAAATGTACATAATGAGAGTTATTCTTAACCTGTGATTGTAAAATTAATATGAATTATTGATAATAGTAGTACTTAATTAGGAAAAAAAATTGTGCATGTGAGGCATCGCTTTTCCCACTGGGGGGGGGGGGGTGATTTTGAAGATGGGTATCTTTCGAAAGGTCTCGTCAATACCTTTAAAACGAATGGTTGAACTATAAATATGTGATAATTTAAAACAAAGTTATCATTTTTTTTTTTTTTTTTTTACTTTTAACAAAAAAAAACGGATTTTTTTTTTTTTTTTTTTTTTTTTTTACTGAGTGAATCATTATAAATGCAAACGATTTTTATCTGACAGAATTATATTATCACTAAATGCCGAAAGATGTCAATTTTTTGCAATTATCAGTAGTAATAAGATTTTTTTACTTTCACTTACCCATAAGGTAGAGAAAGCATTGTTTTTGGGTAAAATTTTCGAACGCGAGATTTTGTTATATTTACACGTTTTGAGGTCCCCTGAATACGAAAATCATGTCTTTAGCAAATGGTCTGTGTGTATGTCTGTATGTCTGTGTGTCTGTCTGTTATCAGCATATCTCAAAAACAAATTATGGCAGAAAGTTCAAACTTGGTATTCTAAATGTGTATCATATAGAGACACTACAGTAAGCTTTTCGTTAAGATCAAGCAAATGGTTCGTGTACAGGGACAATCAAGAGAATTCTAATACATTACGTCTATGGGGGAAATTGCAGGAAAGTAGAGTTTAACGTCTATAGACTGCAATAAACCAAATGAAACGAATATATATTTTTTGTAATAGAGATAGTTAACTGGGAAAAAAAAAATGTGTATGTAAGAGCCTCGCCTTCCCCCCTGGGGGGGGGGAAGTCCCCCCTCGAGGGGAGTAAATTTTCATGATGGGTATCTTTCAAAAGAGCTCGCCAATACCTTTAAAACGAATGGTTGAACCATCGATCTGCGATAATTTAAAGCAAAGTTATCGATTTTTTTTACTTTTAACGAAAAAAAAACTTAGAAAAAAAATTGTACTTTTTTTTTTTTTTTTTTTTTTTAATATTGAGAATAAAATGAACTTTTTTATTTATATTTGGTGTTATACTACTTCTCTAATATGGAAATCTTCTGCCTTATCATAAAAGATAATTTTTTTAATAATAATTTTAATAAATTATTTTTTAATAACCGAATTAAATTCTATATAAATGTAGGAGCATTAATGAAACGGGGGGTTGAGGGGGGCGGTAGCCCCCCTCACACAGAACTAATTATCATATAAAACTCTTCAGAAGCGTAATATGAATTGTTTAACATAGGTTTACATAACAGTACTCGTTATCTTACCTATTAATCTGCAAGCTGTATTTATAGTATTAAATTCCAGGGTAAAAGAAAGTCGTGTGAGTGACACACCAGATTATTTTTCTAAGTTTTATTTCGTTAAAAGTAAAAAAAATCGATAACTTTGTTTTAAATTGTCACAGATCTATCGTTCAACCATTCGTTTTAAAGGTATTGACGAGATCTTTCGAAAGATACTCCTATTGAAAATTTACACACACACACACAGGGGGAAAACGATGCCCCCACATGCACAATTTTTTTTTCCTAGTTAACTACTATTATCAATAATTCATATTAATTTTACAATCACACGTTTAAAATAACTGTCATTATGTACATTAATACGAAATTTTGTCCTATACTGCCAGGTTAAAAAAATTAGATAAAATGCGATAACAGCGCCACCTATTGAGCCATTGTTCCACAAATCTAATCAGCACCAGTTCATGTCAGGGTCCAACTAAATACC
Source organism: Salticus scenicus (assembly GCA_963930645.1). Taxonomy (NCBI): domain Eukaryota; kingdom Metazoa; phylum Arthropoda; class Arachnida; order Araneae; family Salticidae; genus Salticus; species Salticus scenicus. The sequence goes on from OZ005655.1 coordinate 138,520,436, forward strand.
AAGTTTGGTTAAATTTCGTTCATTGGTTCTTGAGATACGGCGTCCACAAAATTTGTGATACACACACACAGACACGCAGACACACAGACACACAGACATTTTCTAAAAACAGTCAAATCGTGTTCAGGACATTCCAAAACGTGTAAATCCATCAAAAATTGGAATTCGGAAATTTTCACGAATCCAATACTTTCTCTATATATACATATAGAAGAAAGTAATAAGCTATCATTCCTGTAAAAAATTATGCAGTCTAATGGTGTTAAACTTTATCTACCAGAAATTTCGCCCATTTACCTTAATGTATTTAAATTATCTTGGATGATACTGTACCCAAATCACTGGTTCGATTTCAACGAAAAGTTTAGTGTAGCATCCCTATATGATACAGATTTTGAATACCGAGTTTGAACTTTCTGCTACTATTTGATCTTGGGTTATGCTGATAAAAGGTACATTAACAGATACACAGACCAGCCGATAAAACCCTGATTTTCGGATTTTGGGCACCTCGAAAGGTGTTATTATAGTAGAAATTCAATTTCGAAAATTTAAAGCCAAAACATTGCTTTCTCTAGCAACATATTGGTAAAAGAAAGTAATTAATTAAATCCAAGGCTTTTTTTTTTTTTTTAATAAAGTACCCATGTATAATGAAAGAATTTGTTATTATTTGATTTCTTGAAAAGTATTTAAAATTTTAAATATGTTCAGACTAATATTAAACTAAACTGTGTGTAGATTTTAAATATTTTAATTATTTACTCTTAAAAACACACACAGAAAAACACACAAACCAACCGACACAAACCTAATTATGGGACAACAAAACGTGTAATTATAGCAAAACCTCAATTTCGAAAATTTGACGCGAAAGCAAAGTTTTATCTACCGTTATTTGTGTATGAATAGGCAATATTTAATTAAATACAAGTCTTTATTTATTTACTTTTTTCATTTATTTTATTTATTTTTTTCTTTTTTTAATGTAAATCTATCTTGACGCTCGTAAGGAAAGTGTTATTATTTGATTTCTTTTAAAATTTTAAAAATATGTAAAATTTTAAGTATGTTCAGACTAATATTAAAATAAAGTATGTGTATATTTTAAATATTTTAATTATTTACTCTTTTAAAATGTATTTTTGGTTCTTTTAGTAGATTATACTTAGTTTTCATATGCAACAGTAATTGCATAAACCCACTAATATGGATCAATAATTTTTGAAACTACAATTATAAATACAATACTAAATTTAAGCAGTTTAAATTGTTAAATCACTCGTTAAATTAAAAACTCTGGAGTGACTCCACTCAACTTTCCGAACATTGAGTAATTAAAAGTTTTGTAGATAAAGTAAAGAAAGAGGAGTTGTTAAACAAACAAAAGAGAGAAAACAATAATAGAGTGTTTAAATATTTTTCTCCATATATTACAAGATGTTTCATTTAACGCTACTGAACTTTTAGCCCATAGATCATAATGATAAAGAATTTTTCGTTGTGTCCCTGTAAAAACCTATAAATGCTAGATTCACCAAAATGAGTTAGTGCAACAGTGATTTATAATATTCATATAAATTTTCAGCTCAATTGAATGAGGCGTTTAGATGCTATCGCACTTTTAAAAATTTGGTCCCATAGGCCATAATGATAAAGCGTTTTTCTTGTGTCCCTGTAAAAAACTGTAAGTGCTAAATTCACCAAAATCTATACCGTTGGTGCAACTGTGACCTATAACATGTGTACAAATTTTTTGCTTAGATTAATAAGGCGTTTAGACGCTATCCCACTTTTAAAAATTTGACCCCATAGGCCATAATGATAAAGAATTTTTCTTTGTGCCCCTGTAAAAAAACTGTAAGAGATAGATTCATCAAAATCTATACATGGGGCAACTGGGACCTATAACAAGTGTACAAGTTTTTTGCTCAGATTAATAAGGCTTTTAGACACTATCACACTTTTAAAAATTTGGCCCCATAGGCCATAATGATAAAGAATTTTTCTTTGTGTCCCTGTAAAAAAACTGTAAGTGCTAGATTCTCCAAAATCTATACAAATTGAGTATCTGTGATTTAAATTTTGTGTATAAATTCTTTGCTCAATTGAATAAGGCGTTTAGATGCAATCGCACTTTTAAGAATTTGGTCCCATAGGCCATAATGATAAAGAATTTTTCTTTGTATCCCTGTAAAAAAACTATAAGTGCTAGATTCACCACCAAAATCAATAGGGTTCGTACTATTGTGACTTACAATATACGTACCAACTTTCAGCTTATTCTAACAAAGCGTTTAGACGCTAGCGTGTTCACTCTCACACATACATACACACACACATACATGTACATCATCGCAAAAATAGTGAAAACAGACTCAGGGGACCTCGAAACGTATAGAAACATCAAAATCTCAAATTCGGATTTTCGACATGATTACAATACTTTCGTCACTATAGTGTTCGGAAAGTAAAAATGGCAACATTAGCGATGCAATTTATATTAGTGGAAAATCCTTCAGTTTACAAGAGTAGAGGGGAAACTCTTAGGTAAATTCAGGAGCAAAGTTTGGTCCCGAATTTAGCTATGGGATTGGTCGTTAGGAAACCTGTATAATTACTTTGCTCCCGAATATACTTACTCCGGTTAAATTTTAGTTTATCTGAAAAAGAAAAAAAAAGTCGTTCTTAAAAATTATACATCGTTTAAATTTCAATATGTTTTGCCACCGTGATGACACCATAAAATAAAATTTGGTTTTTAACACTTTCCAACAAGGTTGAAAAGTGTTTATGACTTCGGTTTGTCTGTCCGTCTGTCCGTCTGTCTGTCCGCGCTCTAACTCATGTAAATATTTATGGAATTTCTTGATATATGTTATTCAAGTTCACTATCGGAAATTCCCTATTGAAAATGGAGTTTATACCTCTGCTAGTTTGTGTACAGGAACACCCGAAAGTATTTCAAAGCATTGTGTTCTATGAGAGGTATTTCTATAAACCATATTTTCCTACCTTTACTTTAGACATATCTTAATGAAATTGAAATATGTTATTCAAGTTCACTATCAGACGTTCCCTATTGAAAATGGAGTTTATACCTCTACTGGTTTGTGTACAGGGACACCGAAAGTATTTCAAAGCATTGTGTTCTATGAGAGGTATTTCTATAAACCATATTTTCATGCCTTTACTGTAGACATATCAGAATGAAATTCAAATATGTTATTCAAGTTCACTATTGGATGTTTTCTATATAAAATAGAGGAAATACCACCATCGGTTTATGTATAGGGACACTCAAAAGTATTCCAAAGCATTGCGTTCTATGAGAGATATTTGTATAAATCAAATTTTAATAACTTTACTTTCCGCGAAGTTTTTGGAAATTAAAATATGTTATTTATAAGCAAAAAAGAATGATTTGCACAGAATATAGCATGATTAGCATTAGATTTACAGGGTGGCATAAAACTATCCAGTTACATTAAGAGCTATTAATAAAAAATTGCTAGAATTGTACCTTCGTTTACGTTAAGCGTTTTTAACACTTTATAACATTTTTTAAGTGTGAATATGATTTCAGTCTTGTGTATCTGTCTGTCCGTCTGTCTGTCTGCCTGTCTGTCTGGCCGAGCTCTAACTCCTGTAAATATTTATGGAATTTCTTAAAACTGATATACGTTATTCAAGTTCACTATCGGATGTTCCCTATTGAAAATGGAGTTTATACCTCTACTGGTATGTGTACAGGGACACCCGGAAGTATTTCAAAGCATTGTGTTCTATGAAAGGTATTTCTATTTGTTTTACCGTAGACATATCTCAATTAAATTGAAATATGTTATTCGAGTTCACTATCGGATGTTTCCTGTATAAAATGGAGGAAATACCACCACCGATTTATGTACAGGGACACTTAAAAATATTCCAAAGCATTGCGTTCTATGAGAGATATTTCTATAAACCAAATTTTAATAACTTTACTTTCCACGAAGTATTAGGAAATTGAAATATGTTATTTATATGCACAAAAAAAATGCTTTGCATAAAATATAGCGTGATTAGCATTATGTTTACAGGGTGACACAAAAATATCCATTTATATTAAGAGCTATTAATAAAAAATTGCTAGATTTGTACTTTAGTTTACGTTAAGCGTTTTTAACACTTTCTAACATTTTTAAGTGTGAATATGATTTCAGGTCATGTATCTGTCTGTCTGTCTGCCCGCGCTCTAACTCCTGTAAATATTTATGGAATTTCTCGAAACTGAATATTTTATTGAAGTTCACTATCGGATGTTCCATATTGAAAATGGAGTGAATATCTCTTCTGGTTGGTGTACAGGGACACCCAAAAGCATTCGAAAGCATTGTGTTCTATTAGTGTTATTTTTATAAATATTTTCTCTATAGAATGTTCCCCATTTAAAATGACATTAATAGGTCCTGTATAACTAGTTTGTTTACAAGGACAAAAACATAAATAAATAAACAAATAAATAAATAAAAGTACCACTGCGTTACGTTTTAGGACAGAATTTTTTGAAAGTTATATTTAAAAATCTTTCTGCTGTAAAAATCATAAAAATATTGAAATGTATTGTTAATATTCTAAAATAATGTTTTGTATAGAATAAGATATGATTAACTCTCTGATTTACAGGGCTACACTAAAATATTCAGAGAGATCAAAAGCTGCAATTATAATCTAAAGCCTGCATTTTCTTTTGCGTTAAGCCTTTTTAACTCTTTCCAAAATGCCTAAGACTAATTTTAAAATCAATTAGTCTATCTGTATATTTTTCAGTCCTTCTGTCTGTTGTGTGATAACCTAGGCATAGAATATTAAAAGTTATTCGATACAATAATTACGTACAGTTGGAAAGTGTTACTAATCAATGCGTGCTGCATGATTTTTCTTTCTCGTTAATAAGGAAAGAAGGAATCTTACAAAAAATTATTTTTACATATTCTCTTTATATCAAGAAAAATCAGACAACAGATTATTTACAACTGTGTATATTGTCTACAACAGCAAGGTTACATAAATATATTTATTTTTAACTGTACAGTAAGGAATCAAATAAAAGTATCTTTATAAATTTATATTCAAAAGAGTGTGTTTTGATATCACACTATAGCTACGCATTGGGCAAATGGCGATGGTCTGAGACCTCCCCCCCCCCCCATAGTGATGGTCCGGACACATGCCCTGACAATTTTGACTCACAACCAAGAGGAGAACTCCTCGCTTCATCAACCTTTAGGTGTATGTTTTGAGAACATGGAGATCATTGCGGCACGACGGATTTGTGCGCACTAGTCATCATTAATATACACGACAGTCCTCGGCTGGTTCGAGAATCGAACCTGTTTTTCTCAAAAGAAAGCCACATGAATATTGTTCACTTATGCATTCAATTTCTTATGCACAGAATGTGTTTCTATCTCGACGTTAGCATTGGAAGACGAACACTAAAATTCTTGGTCACGTACGTCCCATACGAGAATTCAAAATGTGATAGCGTCTAAACGCGTTATTCAAATGAACCGAATACTTATGTACATATTATAAGTCACCATCTCACGAACTATATAAATTTTGGTGAATCTAGCACTAACAGTTTTTTTTTTTTTTTCTTTTTACAGAGACGGAACAAAAAACTCTTTTTCATTATGGCCTATGAGGTGAAATTATTTAAAGTAAATTATCTATATGCCTTATCCAATTGAACTGAAAATTTATATACATGTTTTAGGTCACCGTCACGATATAGATCACCGTCATAGATTTCAGTAAATCTAACGCATATGGTGTTTTTTTTTTTTTTTAAATAAGGACACAAAAAAAAAAAAAAAAAAAAAAAAAAAAAAAAACTTATCATTATGACCTATAGAGTCAAATTATTTAAAATTCGATAACGTCTGAAAGCCTTATTCGAATGAACTAAAAATTTATATACATTTATAGGTTGTTGTCTCACGAACTGTATACATTTTGGTAAATCTAGCGCTTATAGATTTTTGCAGGAACGCAACGAAATATTCTTTTTTTTTTTTTTTTTTATGAACTACGGGCTCAAATTATTTGAAATGCAATAGAGTTAAACGGTTTATTCGAGTTAGCTGATTGATTTTAAATTTCTCTTACTTTAATTTATGTAAACAACCGTTAAAATTACTTAATGTTCGGAAAGTCGAGTGGGGTCACTTGAAAAGTTTTTCTGCGTAATAATGTAAACATATCCAATATTAATTGTATTTCTGCAGTTCCTTATTTATGGCTTCTTTCTTTGCATAAACCGAGCTGAGAAAAAGATTAGATAAAGATGAGCATAGAGACAGACATGCATGGTAATCACACTAAAAGCAGTGACCGCACGATACCATGGGGAAATCCGGGATTAATCTTTCATTTATTGAAGCTTATTGATAGTTTCAACTATAGAACGTCCCTCCCCCCCCCCTCCTTTAAAAAAATAAATAAATAAATAAAGCTCGGATATATGTATGCAAGTTTCTTATAGCTTAATCGATCACAGAAGCAAAGATCTGCAGCAAACTTCTTTAAAGGGGATTTGGTGGACAGCACACTCTTTTTTGGCTAACTTACCAGCGGTCTCACTTTCAGGGATACCACAATGGGATGCGATCCACTACAAGACAACTATTTTCCAAATTTTTTAGAAGTCCCAAAGAAAGGATCTACAATAACTCACAGACGCTGAAACGGGGGTTTGGCAGATTTAGCAACAGCTAAGTTCACTGTTGGGAATCGGAGAAAACTATAGACTGATCAAAAAAAGACAGCCGATGTTTGTCTGTCATAGAGTATTTCTTATTGCTGAGAATTCACCGTCGAAAACAGTTTTTACAGTTCCTAGAGAAATGCTAAAAAGCTTTTATTTGACACTACCCAGGGGCACATGTAATTTAAAGAATGCTACGGACACGAGTAACATTACACCCAAATTTATTCTATCGATCAATATTGTACGAAACTATTAAAACTTGCGCATGAGCAATTAGAAATTACACAGATCTGCGATGAAATTTTTTTCTTAAAAATGGTGTGAGTTTCTGGTGCATTCTTGGATGCTGATAAAGGAAAAACTACTCAAAAATTTTCATCACGTAGAATTTTGGTAAAAAATGGTATTGTTTGAGCTTCAAGCTTTCCTTTTTTAAACTCCCATCTATGTTATTTCCCGAAAAATCAAGGTGATGTGAGTCACGAACAATAAGAACTATTTAATGAATCATCAAAGAAATGTAGAAGAGGTATCAGGTACAATGGAGTATTAATATGTTAGCAAATCAGTATGAAGTGCTGCATAGAGAATTCCCCCCTTCTAAAGGCTCCACAAGCAGCGCCCAATAAAAGAAAAAAAAAAAAAAAAAAAAAAAAGCTCTAAACGGAACATCGACGTAAAGAAACACCTGGTAAAGCTAAAGTGCAGATAATTCCCTATTTTAATGTGTTTTATACATAAAGAGTTTTGAAAATGTTATAGGCTCTGTGTGAATTTTTCCTGTCTTAATCCTTACTTTGTTAAAAACCCTGACGTGATAGGAAAGAAAGACAAGCATTTCTGAATTTAGCGCATCAGAACACATTAAAGACATCCAATCAATGAAAATAATCTGGTGTGTCACTCACACGACTTTCTCTTACCCTGAAATTTAATACTTTAAATGCATGTTGGAGATTAAGAGGTAACAAATTAATAACAAAGCCTAAATCAATTTCCATATTAGATTCCACGATTTCCATATTAGAAAAGTTGTATAACACCAAATATCCAAAAAAAAAAAAAAAATCCAAAAAAAAAAGTTTTTTTTTCGTTAAAAGTAAAAAAAAAAAAAAAAAAAAAAATGGATAACATCGTAGATCGATGGTTCAACCATTCGTTTTAAAGGTCAATACCTTTAAAACGAATGGTTGAAAGATACTCTTTTGAAAGATACCTATCATGAAAATTTACTCCCCTCGAGGGGGACCCCCCCCCCCTCAGGGGGGGGAGGCGAGGCTCCTACATACACAACATTTTTTTTCCCAGTTGACTATCTCTATTAAAATATATATATATATTTGTTTCGTTTGGTTTAGTGCAGTCTATAGACGTTAAACTCTACTTACCTGCAATTTCCCCCATAGACGTAATGTATTAGAATTCTCTTGAATGTCCCTATACACGAACCATTTGCTTGATCTTAACGAAAAGCTTACTGTAGCATCCCTATATGATACACATTTAGAATACCAAGTTTGGAATGTCTGCTACTATTTGTTCTTGAGATATGCTGATAACAGACAGACATACACACACACACACACACACACACGCACGCAGACACACAGTCAGACATACACACAGACCATTTGCTAAAAACATGATTTTCGTATTCAGGGGACCTCAGAACATGTAAATATAACAAAAACTCGCGTTCGAAAATTTGACACAAAAAGAATACTTTCTCTACCTTATGGGTAAGAGAAAGTAAAAATTTTGAAAAGTGCGATTTCGTAGACCTGTGTTACTTAGGAAAAATGCTCAAATTTCATCCAAAATAAAATATTTTTATATTCTGATTACTGGTATGTTGCCTCTACTACAGTTTGTAAAGTTAAAAAAAAAAATGCATTTGATTGATTTTCTTTATACATAATGAAAGTTTGTTCTTAATGAAAACAATGCACAATGCGTTTTAAAGTGTTTTAGGGTCATAAACATATGCTACGGCTACAACGCATTTCATGTATTATATTTTATAGGGTGATCCCAAACGTTACATTCTTGTTTTTTAATTTGATACTGGTCCCTTTTTTTATGCTCAGAAAAATCTTTGCATGTTATCAAATCAAGTATCAAAGTGCATAATTTTTTTAAGCGCAGCAATCACTACCACGCAGACATGTACGCGATAAACAAAAACAAACGTTAAAAAAAAAATACTGGACTATCTCGCTGTACATGAATCTCAAAATGCATGAAATTCGTTTGCTCTTCACATACATAAACAAGAACGAAAAATCATGCGGTACGCATTGATTATTAATACTTTCGAACTGTATGTACTTGTTGTGTCGTATAACTTTCAATGTTCTTTGCCTGCATTATCACACAACGTACAGACAGAAGGATTGAAAAGCATAGACAAACTAATTGAATTCCTAATCACTCTTAAATATTGTTGAAAATTGTTAAAAATGCTTAACCCAAATGAAAATGCAGCCCTTAGATTCTAATTGCAGCCCTTAATGTAACTGAATATTTTAGTGTAACCCTGTAAATCTGAAGGATAACCATACCATACTCTAAAAAAAACATTATTTTAGCATATTAACAATAAATTTCAATTTATTTAGAATTTTTACTATAGAAAGTTTTTTAAACGTGATTTATAAAAATGTCTCTTGAGTGGGGGGGGGGGGGGGGCAGTTCCCAAACCAGTTGTGACCTACCAATCCCATTTTAAATATAGAACACACTTCTTAGTAAACTTGAAAAACGTATATATATATATATACATATATATATTTTTGAAAATATTTACGGATGCTGGTGGTTGGCAGACGGACAGGTGGAAAGATGGACAGTCGGACAGACAGATGCACAAATTGAAATCATAGTCCCACTTAAAATTGTCAGAAAGTGTTAAAAACGCTTAATGTAGACGAAAAGGCAATTCCAGCATATTTCCAATAACCCTTAACGTAACGGAATATTTTTTGTGTAGCCCTGTAAATCTTAATGCTAATCATACAATATTCTATAGAAAGCCTTCTTTTGTGCATATGAATAACATATTTCAATTACATTAAGATTTGTGCAAAGTAAAGCTATTAAAAGGTTTATAGAAATATCTCTCACAGAACGTAGTACTTTGAAATAGTTTCGGGTGTTCCTGTGCACAAACCAGTGGTGGCATTTATTCCATTTTCCATTAAAAAAAAAAAAATCCGACAGTGAATTTGAATAAGATGTTTCAATTTCATTAAGATTTGTGTAAAGTAAAGGTATTAACATATGGTTTGTAGAAATACCTCTCATAGAACACGAAGTTCTAGGAAAAAACGTCCCTCACAAAACATCCCCTGGAAAGAACATCCTCTGGAAAAAATGTCCCTCGGAGAAAAGTCTACTAGAAAAAACGTTCCCGGAAAAAACGTCCCGGATAAAAATTACGAATTATTTTTAATTTCACACTTATATCTTGTAGGTCAAATTACTCACGAAGTTTATTTATTATTCAAAATTATAAACAAAATTATTTTAAAAAATACATAGTATCCTTTGGCCATCACAAAACTTTCTTCTGTATCATTTTATATAATAGTGGTTAACATGCACAAACATTGGTACCGACTTTTCAAAATTTCATTGGGGTCAGAATCGGTGTTTCCTTTTTTCCGAAAGGAAATCCCCCTTCCCCCGTCTCTCCTTTGCTCTGCAGTCAAGTTTTTCTTGATTCAAATATAATTTATTTATTTTTATTTTATTTCTTTTCTTTATTTTTTATAAAAATTTATATTAAAGATAAAGAGTCACATTTTCTCCTCTGTGTACTCTGCTCTGCTCCTTAGGTCAATGTCAAATGAAAGATTGTTACCACTTAAAAGAAAATGGCTTCATTGGAAAATATTTCAGAACAGTAATTTTATTTTATGTCTCAAAATCTAAGACAGCAAATTAATAATACAGTGAAGAACACAAGAAATCCGAAATCTAAAATTTTAATCCCTAAATTCACATACAATATACTATTACCTCTAACTTTAACTTGTAAAATCTACTTACAAGAATTTAACACACAGCTCTTGGTTACAGAAAAGATTCTCTTTGCTCTAGAAGGGAAATAAAAAAATTAATAGTATGCATTTATAAAAATTTTAATTTTAAAATATCATTTGCAAAAAAAAAAAAAAAAAGCAAAGAAAGAAAGAAAAAAGAAAGCGAAATAAAAGAAAGAAACACTTAAGGTTCGTAACAAAAAAGTAGTCATTTTTTGGAAAAAAAAAAATTATATCTGTCAAAATAATCGTGCGATTCCTACAAAAAAATATAATAATATTGCATATAGTATTCTGCTTACTCGCAAAAAAATTACCAAAAAAATTTGTAATTTTTGAAAAAATATATATCTGTCTAAATAACCGTGCGATTCACCCTCCCCCATTACATATATATTACATATTTGCCCGCTTCGCTGGTCATTATATTGAAATAAATTCTCAAAATACCATATCATAATAATCATAATAATAATAAAATCATTGAAATCAGTCAAAACCTAAGTTAAAGTTCTCGCTACCTTCGGTAGCGGTTTTCCCACACGCCACGCTTCGAGTCTAGAGCAACAATGCCTTCGGTAGCGCCTTGCCTGCATTTTACTCCCCCTCCCTCGCGGGTAAAGTGGAAAGGTTTGCAAAATCACATCAAAATGCATATTACGTAAATTTAATCAAAACCCAGACACCAAAATTCACCATTCTAAGGTAATTTGGAGCAGATTTAACTTGAAAACATGTTTTTTGCCCCGCCCACCCCTAAGAGTGGGGGTGGGAGTAATTCACAAAATCCCTTTATAGTTCATGTTGCGTACACGTACATAACCGACACCTTAAAAAATCAAGATCCTGAGATTATTTCAAGCAGTGTTATGTTTTAAAATGTGTTTTTTAGCCCCGTTCTTAAAGGAAAGAAGGGGGAGGGAATTTGTAAAATCTATTCATGTTATGAGTTAGATACATGTAACTAACCCACACATCAAAAAGGTCCTTCCTAAGATAATTTACTGCAGAGTTACGCATGAATACATGTTTTTTGCCCTCCCCCTCGCCCCTAGCGGGCGATAGGGTGTAATTTCACAAAATCACTTTGTAGTGTGTGTTGAATACGCATAAGCAGTCCACACATCAAAAATTGCCATTCTAGGATAATTTTGAACAGAAATTACGTATGGAAAAATGTTTTTTACCCTACAACCCTCAAAAAAGGAGGGGGGGGGGGGAACACGAAATTTCAAACAATCCCTTTGTGATTTGTGTGTGTTGAGTACGCATAACCAATCGACATATCAAAAAATCACTTTCCTGAGATAATTTGGAGCAGAAATACTCTTTAAAACGTGTTTTTGCCCCCCTCCCCCTCAAAGGGAGGAAAGAGAAATTTTCACAAAATCCCTTTATAGTGAGTGTTGAGAACGCATAACCAGTCCACGCATAAAAAATCACCTAAGATAGCTCAGAGCAGAGTTGCGCATGGAAAAATAATTCCCCCACACCCCCAAGAGGGATATGGGGGAATTTTACAAAATCCCTTCGTAGTGTGTGTCTTGAGCATGCATAACCAATCTACATATCAAAAAATCGCTATCCTGAGATAATTTGGAGCACAGTTACTCTTATAAGCGTGTAATAAAATGCGTGTAATATAAATGCACTTAGTACATGTAAAATTAGGTGTTAAAGTAACAAGTTATTTGTGAAATTTTTTGATGCGAAGTAATCCGAAATATTTTTGTTTACCTTCAATTTGTGGTTGGTCCCCTAATTGGACTTGTGACTAAATCGATAATGGAAAATGTGAATTTATAAATGTTCTTTGCATGTCTGATGTTCAAGGTCATTTTGTTCAATTTTTTTTTTTTTAGAAAATAGAAAAAATGTCAAAAAAAAAAAAAAAAAAACTCTAATAATTTGGCCAGTACTGTATTTGTGTGTGTGTGTGTATACTAGCGAGCATTCCTCGCTTCGCTGGTCACTGTATTTAAATGAATCACTTTGTAACTGAATAACTTAGGAGAAAAAATCCATTCAAATTGGTCAAAAAGTTCTCAAGAAAAAAATAAATTTGCACGTAAAACCACTGACTTAGGCAACGTCTTTTCCAGAAAAGCTTAGCGCTCACCATATCTTGTACAACATTTAAACCTATATACGGTATTTTGCGTCCAAGTCCCACTGCCTTTTGCTGTGCATAACATAAAAGTACTGCATTTACACAATATCTCTCTCAAAAAATATTTAATGTCTAAAAATATATAAGCTTTGAAAAAAAGTCCTTTAATATCGATCAAGTAGTTCTAAAAAAATACACATCAATACTAGTTTGTGTCCCCGCTGGCTTCGACAGAGGGTTTCTTGCGTTAACTATTTACTGAAATCTTCCCCCTCATCTACCACCGAATTACACGTGAAAATCAGTTACTTACATATCCATAATCTGGAAAAATGTTTCATAATTTAGTACTGAAGTACGATTTTACTTTTCTTTCTTTTTAATCATATTCTGACTCAGTTTTACTATAACTGCTATATCCCGTAATATGGAAGAGAGTTTCATAATTCATTGCTGATGCATGATTTACTGTAATAAATTTTCATTGAAACATCTTCTGATTTACTTTTCACAAGGGAAGTATGAATCAGTAAAATTCCTATTGAACCCAAACCAAGCTTCAATTAAAGAGCATGGTCTAAAACATAGGGCAGCGTGCAAATTTGCTGCAACAACCCCCCATGGAGCGATAAAACGACCCTAAAAGTTTTAGCTGTTTCCATCAAAACCAACGAAAGAAAATCTATGTACAAGACGGTGTGGCGTAGTGGTCAGAGTGTTCAGCTTGAGTGACAAAAGTCCTGAGATCAAATCCCGGTGAGTGCTCGCAGTTTCTTTTAGGTTGATTTCTTTAGAAATCGACCTATTGCAATCACTTCGTTTATCTATCTATATATATATATATATATATATATATATATCTATAATGAAAATTTTGCCATCACGATAACTCCTGAAATAATACTCGAAATCGAACCAAATTTGGACAGTGAACTAATCTTATAAATATCTTGGATGAGTTCGTTAACCAAGTTGCTCCGACTTTTTGTTTTCAAGTGGCAGCCACTTGAAAATTTCAAACCGACATTGTAAAAAGCATATTTAAGGCAAGATTTGATTGAATTTTGTTGTAAATACAGGTCACATGAGGGTCTCAATGATGTTTATTAATGACGTTTATCCGCCATTTTCAATAAAGTGGCATATATTTTAAGTTAAACGGGACCACTTGAAATCAGGCTACCACTTGAAAATTTAAAATCCCTATAACTTCCGAAATAATACTCCAAATCGAACCAAATTTGAACAGTGTCTTAACTTATCTTATAAATATCTTAGATGAGTTTGTTAACCAAGTTGCTCCGCCATTTTGTTTTCAAGTGGAGACCACTTGAAAATTTCAAATTCAAATTGTAAAAAGCGTATTCCGAATTATTTTTTATTTTGATGTATACATAGATTACACAAGTGTCTCAAATAACTTTATTAATGAACTTTATCCGCCATTTTTAATAAAGTGGCGGATATTCTAAGTTAAGCGGGACCACTTGAAATTAGGCCACCACTTGAAAATTTAAAACCATGATAACTTCCGAAATAATACTCCAAATGGAACCAAATTTGAACAGTGTCTTAACTTATGTTATAAATATCTTAAATGAGTTTGTTAACCAAGTTGCTCCGCCATTTTGTTTTCAAGTGGAGACCACTTGAAAATTTCAAATTTAAATTGTAAAAAGCGCATTCCGAAATTGTTTGAATTTTGATGTAAATACAGACCACATAAGGATCTCAATGAAGTTTATTAATAAACTATATCCGCCGTTTTTAATAAAGTGGCAGATATCTTAAGTGAAGCGGGACCACTTGAAATCAGGCTACCACTTGAAAATTTTAAATCCCTATAACTTCCGAAAGAATACTCCAAATCGAACCAAATTTGAATAGTGTCTTAACTTATCTTGTAAAAATCTTGGATGAGTTTGTTAACCAAGTTGCTCCGCCATTTTCTTTTCAAGTGGAGACCACTTGAAAATTTCAAATTCAAATTGTAAAAAGCGTATTCCGAATTTCTTTTAATTTTGATGTATACATAGATTACACAAGTGTCTCAAATAACTTTATTAATGAACTTTACCCGCCATTTTTAATAAAGTGGTGGATATCTTAAGTTAAGCGGGACCACTTGAAATCAGGCCACCACTTGAAAATTTAAAACCATGATAACTTCCGAAATAATACTCCAAATGGAACCAAATTTGAACAGTGTCTTAACTTATGTTATAAATATCTTAGATGATTTTGTTAAACAAGTTGCTCCGCCATTTTGTTTTCAAGGGGAGACCACTTGAAAATTTCAAATTTAAATTGTAAAAAGCGTATTCCGAAATTGTTTGAATTTTGATGTAAATACAGACCACATAAGGATCTCAATGAAGTTGAAATTAGGCCACCACTATTGTGGATATCTTAAGTTAAGCGGGACCACTTGAAATCAGGCCACCACTTGAAAATTTAAAACCATGATAACTTCCGAAATAATACTCCAAATGGAACCAAATTTGAACAGTGTCTTAACTTATCTTATAATTATCTTAGATGAGTTTGTTAACCAAGTTGCTCCGCCATTTTGTTTTCAAGTGGAAACAACTTGAAAATTTCAAATTTAAATTGTAAAAAGCGTATTCCGAAATTGTTTGAATTGTGATGTAAATACAGACCACATAAGGATCTCAATGAAGTTCATTAATAAACTGTATCCGCCATTTTTAATAAAGTGGCAGACATCTTAAGTTAAGCGGGGTCACTTGAAATCAGGCTCCCACTTGAAAATTTAAAATCACGATAACTTTTGAAATAATACTTCAAATCGAACCAAATTTTGACAGTGATATTATCATATAATTATCTTGAATGTTTTCACTAGGCAACTTGTCCCGACATCTTGTGTCTAAGTTCCAGCCGTTTGAAATCACACTGCCACTTGAAAATATGCCATCACGATAACTTTTAAAATACTAAACAGATTCAAATAAAAGCTGGTTAGTGAACTTTTGGTTCAAATATCTAGGATAAGTTCTCTTGATGACTTGATCCGCAATTTTATTTTCAAGTGGCGGCCACTTGAAAATTTGTCATTATGGTAACTTTAGTAAGACAGAATCAATTCGCTTCAAGTTTAGGTAGTGGATTTATCATTCAAATATCTCAGATAAGTTCGCTAGGCATCTCACTCCACTTTTTTTTACAAGTGGTGCCACCTGAAAATTTCTTATGATTATAATTTTTGAAATTCTGATTTAATTTAAACTAGAACTGGACAATGAACTTATCGTACAAATGTACTGGATGATTTCGATGGGCAAGTTGTTTTGCTATTTTGTTTTACAAGTCGCAGCCACTTAGACTGCCACTTGAAAATTTGCCATAATAATAACTTTTGAAACACGGCACTGATTTAAACCACAGTTGGACAGTAACCTATGCTTCAAATATCTTCGATGTGTTTGCTGGAACTTTAGAAATACTTAATCAATTCAAATCAAAGTTGAAAAATGGATTTATCATTCAAACAACAAAAATTTAGAAAATTCACGTAACTCATGAACCAATCACGTTATTGCGTCCATCTTTGGTATATCGATAATAAGTATTTTCTCGCCAAAAGTCGCCATAGGGGAAAAGTCGCCAAATTTGGCGCCAAATCCATTACATGCGTTACTGGATCTTTTTAATCCGTTTTTAAGGTAAAATTAGACTATTTTAATGCTAAAACAAACTAGAAATGCAGGAAACTAACATTTTATCAACTTACTAAGCCTCTTTGAAAGAATTTCTACAAAAAAAAAAAAATTATTTTCAAATTTGCAACGATATCTTAGATGAGCAACTTTCTCTGCCATTTTTATTGAAGTGGCAGCCACTTAATTTTTCAACACAATGACTTTTGAGATTTTGAATTAATTCGAACTATGTGTGTACAGTAGACTTATCTCACAAACGCATTTCATATATTTGTCAACTTAACCCACCATTTTTTTTCCTAGCGCCGGCCACTTGAAAATTTTAAATTCACATAAAAGTGTATTTATGAACCGATTTGCTTAAAACTCCATATGTGCATAGCCTACATCAATATTTCTACCAATTGCATTAATAATTTGTAGCCGCCATTTTGAAACAAAATGACGGCTACTTGATAAGGAAAAAGAAATCAACCTACCCTTCCGAAAAAGCCGGAAGGTCTTGTTTTTTTATAATATAAATGAAATACAATATAAATAATTATAAGATAAAAAACTTTTTACAAACCATGTTTTTAAATTTTCTGTTGAATCATAGCTATAGAACTAACTACATTAGCACTTTATCAAAGCGTATTGTTACGAAATTGTCAATAATTGTATTTATTTTTGTATAAATTCTTTCAAAGAGGCTTAGTAAGTTGATAAAATGTCAATTTTCTGCTTTTGCAGCTCTTTTTCGCTTTAAAATAGCTTAAACTTCTCTTTAAAACGCATTAAAAAGCTCCAATAGGCAGGTAATGGATTTGGCGCCAAATTTGACAACTTTTTGCCCTTGGCGACGTTTTTGGCGACTTTTGGCGAGAAAATTCTTATTATCGATATTCCAAAGATGGACGTTCTAATGTGATTGGTTAAAGAGTTACCGGAAATTTGAATTTAAAAAAAAAAAGTTGGTTTTAAAAATAAAATATTAATCCTTTCCGAACAACATATATTTGCATCATGAACTACATTAGCACTTTATCATTGTGTAGAAAATCTTTAAAATGATAACGACGTCAATTTTTGCCAAATGCATAATTTAACTTTTAACAATTTTTTAACAATCACGTTTAATTAAATGTATTTATTTTTAGGTCGAAAGAAAATGAATTCGTAATTTTTTTTTGGCAACAATTAAATTATAGCTAATATTTTAATGACTATTTTTATTGCTATTAGGAGCTTATCATTTTCACATTTTAATTAATTAAAAGAAAACTATTCGAAAATTCGAAAATCTGACTTCGAAGTATTGTGTTGTCACCGGGTTCTGAGCTACTGTGAAAGTTTCAAATGTCTAGCTAGTCGGGAAGTTAGTTAAAAATCGATTGCAAGATTTGTCCCTGACAAACACACAAGAATCGAAGTTAATAAAAACATGGTAAAATATATGAATAATTTCAGGGAAGGGAACATGTATTAAATTCAATTAAAAAAACTAGTATGCTGAGGCCACCACAAGACTTTCTTCTATATTTTCCTATACAAATTCACGCAGTAACAATATTTAAAAAAAAAAAAAAAAAAAAACGATTTTTTTTCAAAGTTTTTTTTCGTTAAAAAAAAAAAAAATCGATAACTTTGTTTTAAATTATCACATATTTATAGTTCAACCATTCGTTTTAAAGATATTGACGAGACCTTTCGAAAGATACCCATCTTGAAAATTTACCCCCCCCCCCCCCCGGGGTACTTTCCCCTGGGGGGGGGGAAGCGATGACCGAGATTTTTTTCCTAATTAACTACTACTATTATCAATAATTCATATTAATTTCACAATCACAGGTTAAGAATAACTCCCATTATGTACATTTATACGAAATTTTGTCCTATACTGCCATGTTAAAAATTTAGAAAAAATACGATCACAGCACCACCTGTTGAGTGATTGATCCCCAAATCTAATCAGCCCCAGTTTATGTCAGGGGCCAACTAAATATCAAGTCGTAAATTTCGTTAAAAAAAAAAAAAAAAAAAAAAAAAAAAAAAAGTTACTTTTTGTTAAAAGTAAAATAAATCGATAACTTTGTTTTAAATTATCACAGATTTATAGTTCAACCATTCGTTTTAAAGGTATTGACGAGACCTTTCGAAAGATACCCATCTTGAAAATGTACTCCCCTCGAGGGGGGACTTCCCCCCCAGGGGGGTTCACGAGGCTCCTACGCATACAAATTTTTTTCCCCAGTTGACTACCTCCATTATAAATAATTCTTGTAAATTTTATAATGATTACTAAAAAATAGTTCCTTTTATGCACATTTATACAAAATTTTGTCCTATATCCCCATGTTAAAAATTTAGAAAAAGCGAGATGGCAACGCAACCTGCTAGACAATTTTTACCAAAAGTTGATAGGCACTAATTTATGTCAAGGTGCAACTACATACTAATTTGTATGAAATTCTGTGCAGTAGTTCCTGAGATACAGTTGCCACAAAATTTTGTCGCACACATACACACAGACAGACTGACAGACAGACAGGGCAGACAGACAGACAGACAGACAGACATTTTCTAAAAAGGGTCAAATCGTGTTCTACAGCTCTCAAAACGTGTAAATCTATCAAAAACCCGAGGTCGAAAATTTTTACGAATCCAATACTTTCTCTATATTACATATAGAAGAAAGTAATATATAATGATATATTTTTAATTATTAAAATATTTTATTTCAACTGCAATTTTAATTGCCGAAACGTCAGTGGAGGCCCTCTGTTGAGACTCAAAACGGTTTTGGGCTGTGTCTGTGTGTCTGTCTGTCTGTCTGTTTGTCTGTCGCGCGATAGCAGCCGCAAAAATAGCGCTATTGACTTGAAATTTGGTACACATGTTCATGAGCCCCAAGAAATCAGCTGTATAGTTTTTGGTATGTATTCCATTTGTAGTTCGTGTACAGGGACACGCCAAAGTTTTTCTTATCATTACGGCCTATGGGAGGAATTTGTATGTATCGCGATAGCAGCCACAAAAATCACGCTATTGACTTGCAATTTGGTACATGTGTTCATGTGACCCACGAAATCAGCAGTATAGTTTTGGGTGTGTATTCCATTTGTAATTCGTGTACAGGGACACGCCAAAGTTTTTCTTATCATTACGGCCTATGGGAAGAATTTATACCGCGATAGCGGCCCCCAAAATAACGCTATTGACTTGCAATTTCGTACACATATTCATGAGCCCAACAGAATTAGCTGTATAGTGTTAGGTGTGTATTCCATTTGTAGTTCGTGTACAGGGACACGCCAAAGTTTTTCTTATCATTACGGCCTATGGGAGGAATTTGTATGTACCGTGATAGCGGCCACAAAAATCATGCTATTGACTTGCAATTTGGTACACATGTTCATGAGCTTAACGGAATCAGCTGTATAGTTTTAGGTGTGTGTTCCATTTGTAGTTCGTGTACAGGGACACACCAAAGATTTTCTATCATTACGGCCTATGGGAAGAATCTGTATGTACCGTAATAGCCACCGCGAAAATCAAGCTATTGACTTCCAGTTTTTGCCGAAACGTCAGTGCAGGCCCTCTGTTGAGACTCAAAAGGATTTTGGGTTTCGTCTGTCCGTCTGTCTGTCTGTCTGTCGTGCGATAGGGGCCGCAAAAATCACGCTATTGACTTGAAATTTTGTACACATGTTCATGATCCCCACGAAATTAGCTGTATAGTTTTGGATGTGCATTCCATTTGTTGTTCGTGTACAGGGACACGCAAAATTTTTTTTTTTATCATTACGACCTATGGGAAGAATTTGTACCGCGATAGCGGCCCCCAAAATAACGCTATTGACTTGCAATTTGGTACAAATATTCATGAGCCCAACAGAATTAGCTGTATAGTGTTAGGTGTGTATTCCATTTGTCGTTCATGTACAGGGACACGCCAAAGTTTTTCTTATTTTTACGGCTTGTGGGAAGAATTTGTATGTACCGCAATAGCGGATGCAAAAATCCTTCGATTGACTTGCAAATTGGCGCACACGTTCCAGCTTTGCACATAAGTAGCTGTATAATTTTTATTGCTATATATTTGATAAACTGTGTATAGGGACGCGCCAAAATTCTTAACATTACGGCGTATGGGGTGAATTTCGTTTAAACGCATTTTAATATCATTACTTTGCAATGAAGAAAATGAAACTAGCGTACGTGAGTAAGATGCTTAAACTTATGTTGTTTGAAGAAAATATGTGCTCTTAAGCTTTCTAATTAATGTACAGGACCTTACAAAAGTGTTCTGACAATGTCAGGTAGTCAGCCAAACGATGTTAAATTTGGAACATTTATTAATTTTAAACGCAAAATAAGCTGAATAATTTTTACTGGTGTATGCAATGATTATGGTTCGTTTACAAAGACACACGAAAGAATTTCGTTACATTAGAGCCTATGGACAAATTTTTAATTTAAGCGCGCACTTTAATGCGTTTATGCTGAATTGAAATTAATAAAGTTAACATACATTATAAAGATGCTTAAAATGATGTTTACTCTTAAAAAAGGTTATGTATAGACTAAATAATTTATGGGACCTCACAAAATAATTCCGAGTATGTAGTGTAATCATCCAAATGGTGTCAAATTAGTTTGAAAAATTAATGAGTTATAATCAATTAGGTTTATTCTTATTATTGGCGTTTATAATGACTGTTTCTACTTTTCCGGGATACATAAAGGAATTTCGTACTATTACGGTCTATAGTCGGTATTTCTTAAAAGTGTATTTTAACATGGTTACACCCCATCAAATATAATGAAATTTTATTAGAATTTTAAAAGCATGTTTTCCTGTTGAAAATTGTGGGCATAGAATTGATAGTTAGTTTAAAGGTTACGCAAAATATTTCCGATATGCTATGTAATTTTTTTTTTGTGTGAAATTTGATAGTTATGAAATTTGGTATTTATGAATGTCAGGGAAATAATACAAGACCGTCGTTTATTAAGAACACATATTGTTGCGTACTTGGGGGTTCGTAAGGGATTTATTCACAGAAAGTTCCAGAAAAATACAGGTCTATAAACCAAGTATCAGCTTCAATTCAACCAGTAAAGATAGCTTAAACAACAGCCGTTAATAGCAAAAGAACAGTACAAACTGTTTATCAATAAGCCATAAAGCAAGTCTCATTCAAAGAGGCTCAAAGCAAAGCAAGCATTTGACGAAACTGGCACAGATCTGTGATTGGCCGCCTTGGCTAAAAAAAATGCTCCTTTTATACTATTCTATCGAACACAGACTGTTCTGGAAAATTCTCGTATCTCATCAGCCAATGAGATTAGAGATTCCATATTTGGTATATCCCTAATAAGGATTTTCTCGCCAAGGTCACTAAAAAAATCGCCAAGGAGGGAAACAGTCGCCAAATTTTGCGCCAAATCCATTTCTTCCCTTATTGGAGCTTTTTAATGCGTTTTTAAAGGAAAATTAGGCTATTTTAATGCTAAAACGACTAGAAATGCACACAAGTAGCATTTTATCCACTTACTAAGCCTCTTTGAAAGAATTTATACAAAAACAAATGCAATTATTTACAATTCCGTAACACTTTATATGATGTACAAATAGGTATACAAAGAGAGATACAGCAGGGGGTTGAGGGGGGCTGCCGCCCCCCTCAGGAACGTATCTTATTATGGTAATAAGTCTATCGAATCAATATATATACTATAAAATAATAAGGAATAAATAAAAATGACCTATTGAATAATGTCTGATGCAAATAGGACGTTGAGGCTCCTGATCTGCAGATCCACTAGTTACTATTATTATTATTTTAATAATTTAAATAAATGAATAATTTAAGGAAAAATACTTTTCTTCGTTGCACGTTTTAGGTTGATTTCTTTAGAAATCGACCTATTGCAATCACCTCGTTTATCTATCTATCTATCTATCTATATCTATCTATATATATATATATATATATATATATTATCTATCTATCTACCTATCTCTCTATAATGAAAATTTTGTCATCACGATAACTCCCGAAATAATACTCCAAATCGAACCAAATTTGGACAGTAAACTGATGTTATAAATATCTTGGATGAGTTCGTTAACCAAGTTGCTCCGACTTTATGTTTTCAAGTGGCAACCACTTGAAAATTCCAAACCCACAATGTAAAAAGCTGATTTAAAGCAAGATTTGCTTGAATTTTGATGTAATTACAGGCCACATAAAGGTCTCAATGAAGTTTATTAATGAAGTTTGTCCACCATTTTTAATAAAGTGGCGGATATTTTAAGTTAAGCGGGCCACTTGAAATCAGGCTACCACTTGAAAATTTAAAATCACTATAACTTCCAAAATAATATTCGAAATCGAACCAAATTTGGACAGTGTCTTAACTTACTTTATAAATATCTTAGATGAGTTTGTTATCCAAGTTGCTCCGCCATTTTGATTTCAAGTGGAGACCACTTGAAAATTTCAAATTGTAAAAAGCGTATTCTGAATTTGTTTGAGTTTTGATGTAAATACAGACCACATAAGGATCTCAATGAAGTTTATTAATGAACTATATCCGCCATTTTTAATAAAGTGGCAGATATCTTAAGTTAAGCGGTGCCACTTGAAATCAGGCTATCACTTGAAAATTTAAAATCATAATAACTTCTGAAATAATTCTCCAAATCGAACCAAATTTGGACATTATCTTAACTTATCTTATAAATATCTTAGATAAGTTTTTTAACCAAGTTGCTTCGCCATTTTCATTTCAAATGGAGACCACTTGAAAATTTCAAATTCAAATTGTAAAAAGCGTATTCAGAATTCGTTTGAATTTTGATGTATACATAGATTACATAAGTGTCTCAATGAACTTTATCCGCCATTTTTAATAAAGTGGCGGATATCTTAAGTTAAGCGGGCCACTTGAAATCAGGCTACCACTTGAAAATTTAAAATCATAATAACTTCTGAAATAATACTCCAAATCGAACCAAATTTTTACAGTATCTTAACTTATCTTATAAATATTTTAGATAAGTTTTTAAACCAAATTGCTTCGCCATTTTGATTTCAAATGGAGACCACTTGAAAATTTCACATTCAAATTGTAAAAAGCATATTCAGAATTTGTTTGAATTTTGATGTATATATAGATTACATAAGTGTCTCAACGAACTTTATCCGCCATTTTTAATAAAGTGGCGGATATCTTAAGTTAAGCGGGGCCACTTAATATAAAGAAGGCCGCGTTCGACCACCTTTTATACCCCTTTATCGAAACCAGAACAATCTAGAAATTTCACGCAACTGGTTAACCAATCACATTACAGCGTCCCTGTTTGGTATATCGATAATAAGGATTTTCTCGCCAAAAGTCGCCAGAAAAAGTCGCCAAATTTGGCGCCAAATCCATTACCTGCCTTATTGGAGCTTTTTAGTATGTTTCTAAGGGAAAATTAGGCTATTTTAACGCTAAAACAAACTAGAAATGCTGAAAATTAACATTTAATCATTTTACTAAGCCTCTTTGAAAGAATTTCTACAAAAAAAAAAAAAAAAAAATTGAATTATTTTCAAATTTGCAGCAACATCTTAGATTAATTAATTCACTGGACCAACTTTCTCTGCCATTTTGATCCAAGTGGCAGCCACTTAATTTTTCAACACGATGACTTTTGAAATACTGAATTAATTCCAACTATATTTGTACAGTAGTCTTATCTCACAAATGCATTTGATATATTTGACAACTTGGCCCACCATCTTGTTTCCAAGTGCCGGCCAGTTGAAAATTTTAAATTCACATAAAAAGGTATTTATGAACCGATTTGCTTAAAACTCCATATATAGATACCCTACATGAATACTTCTACTGAGTTCATTAATAATTTGTAGCCACCAATTTGAAACAAAATGACGGCTACTTGATAAGGAAAAAGAAATCAACCTACCCTTCTGAATAAGCCGGAAGGACCTGTTTTTATTATTATTATTATTATTATTATTATTATTAATACTTCACACCAAATCCGCTAGTAAGAAATGTTTATCGTCTGCTTTTAATTTTGTTATTTTTTATGCATAAAAATAAATATTCTGTTAAAATTTTAAAACATTTATTTCTTTTTCGTCTGCTTTTAATTGCGCTATTATTCATAAGCAAAAAAAGAACTTTACTTAATGTTATTATTCTGTTAGCCCTTGCGTATGTTTACATCTTGGTTTACTTACATTTCCAAAATTTAAAAATCTAGTTATATATGCATTTTGTAAAGCTAGTTATCTCGAAGAAAAACCGAAAAATTTCCAAAATGTTCGTTGAACAATGTCAACGTTGAACAAGATTATAATGAAATTAATCGTGATAAATTTTCTTTTATATGTTGTTTTCATCGTAAAAAGTGCTTATGATTTGATCATTTTCTTACTTCTAATCACAGTCGTTATTAACTTGAAAATAAATTCGTAAATTTTAATGTGATTTTTTTCTTCACGAAGAGGTAATTTTATCCTATATATTTCTTTATAGTATCTTTATATACAGTATATTTATTTATTTATTTATCTTTAATTAAATTTAATAATTATTTTCTCTAAAGTTATTCATTTGTTTTAATGTTTTGTTTTATTTCATTAATATTTAATAATAATAATAATAATAATGAACATTTCGTCGGGGTTTGAACTCAAGTAAACTTAAGGAAAAAGAAAAATGTATAATAAAGAAAATTTTTAAATTAATATATATATATATTAGTTGAAATGAAATATTTTAATAATTTAAAAATATATCATAAATTTTTTTAATTGAATTTAATACATGTCCCACATCCCTGAAATTATTCATATATTTTTATATTGTATTTCATTTATATTTATATTAAAAAAAAAAAAAAAAAAAGCTGCGAGTAGTCACCGGGATTTGATCTCAGGACCTTCGTCACTTATGCTGAACACTCTGACCAGTACGCCACGCCGTCTTGTTAACTAATTCTCTTTCGTTTGCTTTCATGGAAACAGCTAAAATTTTTAGGGTCGTTTTATCGCTTCATGGGGGGTTGTTGCAGCAAATTTGCATGCTGCCCTGTGTTTTAGACCAGGCTCTTTAATTGAAGCTTGGTTTGGGTTGAATAGGAATTTTCCTGAATCATACTTCCCTTGTCAGTGTTGCTGAAAAAGTAATTTTCGTATTTTATCAGTACACCGAAATGGGATTTTTGTGCCTAGTTGCATTTTTATGCTTTAAAGTTTGTTTTATTATATTATATTTTATTATATTTATTTACTTATTTATTTTTCAAAGTTAAAAAATTCTATATTTAACCTATTTTATTCATTGTACATTCCATTTTTACTTTCCGAACACTATAGTGAGGAAAGTATTGTAATCATGTCAAAAATCCGAACTTGAGATTTTGATGTTTCTATACGTTTCGAGGTCCCCTGAGTCTGTTTTCACTATTTTTACGATGATGTATGTATGTGTGTGTGTGTGTGTGTGTGTGTGTGTGTGTGTGTGTGTATGTATGTGTGTGTGTATGTCTGTGAGTGAACACGCTAGCGTCTAAACGCTTTGTTCGAATAAGCTGAAAGTTAGTGCGTATATTGTAAGTCACCATAGTACGAACCCTATAGATTTTGGTGAATCTAGCACTTATAGTTCTTTTACAGGGAC
The DNA here is from genome assembly GCA_963930645.1 of Salticus scenicus. Lineage (NCBI taxonomy): Eukaryota > Metazoa > Arthropoda > Arachnida > Araneae > Salticidae > Salticus > Salticus scenicus. Next base: position 138,546,716 of record OZ005655.1, read on the forward strand.
ACAAAGAAAAATTCTTTATCATTATGGTCTATGGGACCAAAATCTTAAAAGTGCAATAGCATCTAAACGCCTTATTCAATTGAGCAAAAAGTTTATACACATATTATAGGTCACAGTTACTCATTCTGTATAGAGTTTGGAGGATCTGGCACTTACAGTTTTTTTACAGGGGCACAAAGAAAAATTCTTTATCATTATGGCCTATGGGGCTAAATTTTTAAAAGTACGATAGCGTCTAAACGCTTATTTAATCTGAACAAAAAATTTGTACACGTGATATAGGTCACAGTTGCACGAACTGTATAGATTTTGGTGTATTTAGCACTTACAGTTTTTTTACAGGGACACAAAGAAAATTCTTTATCATTGTGGCCTGTGGGACCCAATTTTTAAAAGTGCGATAGCATCTAAATGCCTTATTCAATTGAGCTGAAAATTTATATGAATATTATAAATCACTGTTGCACTAACTGTAAGCACTTTGGTGAATCTAGCATTTATAGATTTTTACAGGGACGCAACGAAATATTCTTTATCATTAGGATCTATGGGCTCAAAGTTTAGTAGCGTTAAATAAAACATCGTGTAATATATGGAGAAAACAACTCAAACACTCTGTTATGGTTTTCTCTCTTTCATTTGTTTAACAACTCCTCCTTTTTACTTTATCTACAAAGCTGTTAATTACTCAATGTTCGGAAAGTCGAGTGGAGTCACTCCAGATTTTTTTCTCTTAGCTCTAGCATGACTCTTTCAGGTAGAAAATTGAGAATAATAATAATAATAATAAATAACTTAAAATTAAGTTTTTGTATAATGTCAATATATATACATATATATATATATATATATAATTTGTAAAATTTGCAATTTTTTAATGAGAAACATCATTTTTACAGCGTTTGCTAAAATTATAAATGCTGGTAATGTTAACAGCAAATATGTTTTAACGTTTGTCTTTGATAAGCCAGGTGCCTGCGTAGTGATTATAATTATGTATTTGTTAACTAGTGGATCTGCAGATCAGGTGCCTCAACGTCCTATTTACATCAGACATTATTCAATAGGTCATTTTTATTTATTCTTTATTATATAATCATATATACTGATTCGATCGATTTGTTACCATAATCAGATAAATTCCTGAGGGGGGCGGCAGCCCCCCTCATCCCCCCGCTGTCTCTCCATTTGCATATCTTATAAAGTGTTACGGAATTGTACATAATTGCATTTATTTTTGTATCAATTCTTTCAAAGAGATTTAGTAAAGTTAATAAAATGCTAACTTTGTGCATTTCTAGTCGTTTTAGCGTTAAAATAGCCTAATTTTCCCTTAAAACACTTAAAAAAGCTCAAATAAGGGAAGAAATGGATTTGCGCCAAATTTGGCGACTGTTTCCCTCCTTGGCGAAAGAATCCTTATTAGGGATATACCAAATATGGAAGCTCTAATCTCATTATGAGTTACGAGAATTTTCGAGAACAATCTGTGTTCGATAGAAAAGTATAAAGGGAGCATTTTTTCGCCAAGGCGGTCAGTCTCAGATCTGTGTCAGTTTCGTCAAATGCTTGCTTTGCTTTGAGCCTCTTTAGATGAGACTTTCTTTATGTGTTATTGCTAAACAGTTTATATTGTTGTTTTGCTGTTAACGGCTGTTGTTTAAGGTGTGTTTACTGGTTGAATTGAAGCTGATATTTGGTTTATAGACCTGTACTTTTCTAAAACTTTCTGTGAATACATCACTGAATTTTTGCAAGTTTCGCCTTTCATTTTCGGACAAATTACGGACCCCCAAGTACGCAACAATATGTATTCTTAATAAACGACGGTCTTGTATTATTTCCCTAAAATTCATAAATACCAAATTTCATACAAAAAAATTACGTAGCATATCGGAAATATTTTGCATAACCTTTAAACTAATTTCCAATTGTATGCCCACAATTATCAACAGGAAGACATGCTTTTAAAATTCTAATAAAATTTCATTATATTTGATGGGGTGTAACCATATTAAAATAAACTTTTAAGAAATATCGACTACAGACCGTAATAGTACGATATTATTTTATGTATCCCGAAAAAGTAGCCACAGTCATTATAAACGCACATAATAAGAATAAACCTAATTAATTATAACACATTAATTTTTCAAACTAATTTGACATCATTTGAATGATTACAGTACATACTCGTAATTATTTTGTGTGGTTCCATAAATTATTTAGTCTATACATAACCTTTTTTAAGAGTAAACATAATTTTAAGCATCTTTATAATGTATGTTCATTTAATTAAGTTCAATGCAGCATAAACGCATTAAAGTTCGCGCTTAACTAAAAATTTGTCCAAACGCTCTAATGCTACGAAATTGTTTTGCGTGTCTCTGTAAACGAACCATAAACATTGTATACACCAGTAAAAACTATTCAGCTTACTTTGCGTTTAAAATTAATAATTGTTCCAAATTTTGTTTGGATGACTACGTGACATTGTCAGAACACTTTTGTAAGGTCCTGTACATTAATTAGAAAGCTTAAGAGCGCATATTTTCTTTAAACAACATAAGTTTAATCATCTTACTCACGTACGCTAGTTTAATTTTCTTGATTGCAAAGTAAAGATGTTAAAATGCGTTTAAACGCAATTCACCTCATACGCGGTAATGTGAATTATTTTGGCGTGTCTCTGTATACAACCCATAAAAAGTATAGACCTAAAATAAATAAATAGCTATTTCTATACCGAGCCTGAATATATGTGTCAATTTGCAAGTCAATCGGAGAAATTTTGCGGCCGCAATTGCGCTACATACAAATTCTTCCCATAGGCCGTAATGATAAAAAAAAAAAAAAAAACTTTGGCGTATCCCTGTACACGAACTACAAATGGAATGCACACCCAAAACTATACAGCTAATTTCGTGGGGATCATGAACATGTGTACCAAATTTCAAGTCAATAGCGTGATATTGTCGGCCGCTATCGCACGACAGACAGACAGACGGGCAGACGGAACACAAAATCCTTTGGAGTCTCAACAGAGGGACTCCACTGACGTTTCGGCAAAAATTGGAAGTCAATAGCTTGATTTTTGCGGTGGCTATCGCGGTATATACACATTCTTTCCATAGGCCGTAATGATAGAAAACTTTTGGCGTGTCCCTGTACACGAACTACAAATGGAATACACACCTAAAACTATACAGCTAATTCCGTTGGGCTCATGAATATGTGTACCAAATTGCAAGTCAATAGCGTGATTTTTGTGGCAGCTATCGCGATACATACAAATTCCTCCCTTAGGCCGTAATGATAAGAAAAACTATGGCGTGTCCCTGTATACGAACTACAAATGGAATACATACCAAAAACTATACAGCTAATTTCGCGGGGATCATGAACATGTGTACCAAATTTCAAGTCAATAGCGTGATATTTGTAGCCACTATCGCAAGACAGACAGACAGACAGACGAAACACAAAATCCTTTTGAGTCTCAACAGAGGCCCTCCACTGACATTTCGGCAAAAATTGGAAGTCAATAGCTTGATTTTTGCGGTGGCTATCGCGGTACATACAGATTCTTCCCATAGGCCGTAATGATAGAATGACTTTGGCGTGTCCCTGTACACAAACTACAAATGGAATACACACCTAAAACAATACAGCTGATTCCGTTGGGCTTATGAATATGTGTACTAAATTACAAGTCAATAGTGTGATTTTTGTGGCCGCTATCGCAATACATACAAATTCCTCCCTTAGGCCGTAATGATAAGAAAAACTTTGGCGTGTCCCTGTATAGGAACTACAAATGGAATACATACCAAAAACTATACAGCTGATTTCGTAGGGCTCATGCACATGTGTACCAAATTTCAAGTCAATAGCGCTATTTTTGCGGCTGCTACCGCGATGCATAAAAATTCCTCCCATAGGTCGTAATGATAAGAAAAACTTTGGCGTGTCCCTGTACACGAACTACAAATGGAGCACATACCAAAAACTATACAGCTGATTTCGTGGGGCTCATGAACATGTGTACCAAATTTCAAGTCAATAGCGCTATATTTGCGGCCGCTGTCGCGATACATACAAATTCCTCCCATAGGCCATAATGATAAGAAAAACTTTGGAGTGTCCCTGTATACGAACTACAAATGGAATACATACCAAAATATACAGCTGATTTCGTGGGGCTCATTAACATGTGTACCAAATTCCAAGTCAATAGCGCTATTTTTGCGGCCGCTATCGCGCGACAGACAGACAGACAGACAGACAGACGCAGCCCAAAACCGTTTTGAGTCTCAATGTAGGGCCTCCACTGACGTTTCGGCAATAAAGGGAATATCATACATATGTATATGTGTATGTATATATTAGTATTTATTTTAAATAATTTGGAATAGATAAAAACGTTCTGCTTGGAATAATCTATAATAAAAAAAAAATCTATAAAATCTAAAAATCTACATGACTTTAAATAAAGAGCATGCTATAGTGAATTTAAATAACATCTATCATTTTGAAGACGTTCTGAAAATATGTACGAGCGCTTAAAGCGCATAAACGTATAGATAGACACGCGAACAGTCACACGGACAAAAAAAAAAAAAAAAAAACAGACAGCTGAATTCAAATTATAACCATTCTGAAACATTGTTAGTTAGTGTTAAGTTAAAAACAATGCAAACGAAAATAAAAGACCAGCAGTTTCTAATATTAATACTTAATGTAACTGAATATTTTTGTGTGGGCCTGTGAATCTTAATGCTAATTATTACAATACTAGTATATAGCCCCGTCAAAAATGACGGAATGTGAACGATAAATCTTGAAAACAATGTTTAGATCATGAAGATTACCACGTGATCATTCAAATGTACTGTCCGTTTTCGTAAACCATGTCTACCTCTCGCGGAACGATCCTACTCGGAAAAGGGGTGATGCGTTGAATGAGATGGGCACTTAGCCAAATGCGCTTTTCGTTCTACACGTGTTCGTTTTCTTTTTATGAGTTTTCAATATTTATTTTACCTTTTTACGCGAATTTAAAGTTATTTAAAATAAAAGGTGTAAAATAATCATGATAAAAAAATCTAATGATTTGATTTAAATACGATTTTCTGTAAATTTCTGTAAAATAGAGATCCAAAAATATGGTATTTTTATTTTAGCAGTATAATTTAAAAGAAAAAAATATATTACTTTTACTACAGGTAAAGTCTACTGTAAACGTTGTTCTTTTTCTCTTCTTTTATTAATGAATTATGTAAATTTTACCTAATTTAAGTCATTTTTAATTAATTTACTACTATAATCAGTGCATGAAACAAGTGTTCAGGTATGACAGATATAGTACGAATTTAGAGATCAAGTAAGCAAATAAAAATAATTTTAACTGAAAAAAAAAAAAGAAGAAGAAGAAAGAAAACAGGCATTTACTTTTAAGTTTACGGATTTTATTTTGCATCGAAGAATAAAACTGATCTTCTACACTTATTTAAAAATTACAAGGGGGAAAAATCAGCATTTTGCCTTTATACGAATATAACGAAGAAGTATCGCCTCAAAATTCAATAATGTCCTGAAAAGAAAAAAAAAGAAAAAAGAAACCGCAACTTATCTCTCACTCGTAAAATGTAAACATTCTCTCATCTTCTACGCTTCTACCCTATTTTAACAAAATCAATGCAGACCTCACGCATGCGCATAGGTGAGCAGGGTCACAGCTAACGAAAACAAACAATATTTTCAGTTTTTGTTTATAAATCAAATGTGTTTCGATATTTTCTAATTTTCGTTCTGAAATTAAAAAAATTCTACCCGATCAATAAATATGAATGACAATAAAAAAACTGCTGGTTGACAAAAAATATAGGCCCGAAAACACAACAGCAATAACACATCCCAGTGTTCCGTTAAGTGCTCCATTTAAAGTCCTCATAATAAGAATAATCTAGTGTGTCACTCACACGACTTTCTCTTACCCTGAAATTTAATGCTATAAGTACAGGTTGGAGATTAAGAGGTAAGATAACGTGTACTGTTATGTAAACCTATGTTAAACAATTCAAATTAGGGTTCGGAAGAGTTTTATATGATAATTAGTTCTGGCCCCCCTCAACCCTCCGTTTCATTAATGCACCTACATTTATATAGAACTTAATTCGGTTATTAAAAAATAATTCAGTTTAAAAAAAATAATTTGTTAAAATTATTATTTTAAAAAGTTATCTTGTATGATAATACATACGATTTCCATATTAGAGAAATAGTATATCACTAAATATCTAAAAAAAGGTTGAATTTATTCTCAATATTAAAGTAAAAAAAAAAATGTTAAAAATGAAAGAAATCAATAACTTTATTTTAAATTATCGTAGATCGATGGTTCAACCATTCGTTTTAAAGGTATTGGCGAGATCTTTTAAAAGATACCCATCATGAAAATTTACTCCACTCGAGGGAGGACATCTACCCCAGGGGGGGGGGGGGGGGCGGGGCTCCTACATACACAAAAAAAAATTTCCCAGTTGACTATCTCAATTACAAAAAATATGTATTCGTTTCATTTGGTTTAGTGCAGTCTATAGATGTTAAATTATACTTACCTGCAATTTCCCCCATAGACCGCCGTAATGTATTTGAATACTTTTGAATGTCCCTGTACACGAACCATTTGCTTCATCTTAACGAAAAGCTTACTGTAGCATCCCTATATGATACACATTTAGAATACTGAGTTTGGAATTTCTGCTACTATTTGTTCTTGAGATATGCTGATAACAGACACACAGACACACAGATAGACACAGAGACCATTCGCTAAAAACGTGATTTTCGTATTCAGGGGACCTCAGAACATGTAAGTATAACAAAAACTCACGTTCGAAAATTTGACCCTAAAACAATACTTTCTCGACCCTATGGGTAAGAGGAAGTAAATAACGATTCACTTCATTTTACCAAAATACTTTTTTTAAGACTATCGAAGATCCTGTTTCCAAATACGTAAGCGAAATGTGACGTCACTGACCGTCCGTGGATGCAAGAAATGATTCCCTATTTTAATCGTCCATTGTATATTTTGTAAAAAATTATTAAAAACCGAAGAAAATTATTTTCCGATTTTAACCCCTTCCACTCCAGGGACGTACGTGCGTACGTCCTGGTGTTAATGGCCATTAATACCATGGACGTACGTGCATACGTCCAAAGAAAAGTATACGATACTATTTCAAAATTATAATCTGGTATTTCAGACATTTACACTACAGCTAGCCTGGAGCGGAAGGGGTTAATACCCGTATTTGGGTATAGGTATGATATCGTATCCATGTGTTAGACTGAGTTATTTTGCTGTCAAATTGACAAAATTTTAAATTTCAAAACTGTGTCATCTTTGGCGTTTTTTGTATTTGGCGATTAAAAACATACTACGAAAATATACATGCCAGATGTTTATTTTCGTAATACGTATTGTACGATATATTGTTTCATATAATTCAGTTAAAATAACCATGATTTTTGAAAGGAATGAAATATGTTCGCCAAATAATTTGGCGATATATTTTTTCCGCCAAGGATGACAGATATATTAAATCTATTCCGCTGCAACATATGAGTATCTTATATCAGACACTTTATTTAAACATTTGAAAAGAAATTTGACTTCAAATTATGATAGAATATTTATCATTTTCCTTTTAATTAGTATATTAGTTGGATATTTATTGTGTAAATATCATCCTTTGAAATGAAATGTTTATGTTTTCAATCAAATATGGAAATTTGCTATTTTATTTTTCTAAAGTTTTGAAATTTAAAATTTAAATTTTATCAATTTTACAGCAAAAACAACTTAATCTAACGCATGCACACGATAACTAATACATATCTATACCGAAACATGGGAATTAAAATCGGGAAATAATTTTCCTCAATTTTTAATAATTTTTTACAAAAAATCCAATGGGCGATTAACATAGGAAATCTTTTTCTTGCATCCACTGACGCCCAGTGACGTCATCACTTTGCTTGCGTATTTTCTAACTAACTATCTAATAATTACAGACTCTCCATGCTAACCCAAATTCACCTCAACTCTATACTCCCAACCAGCTATCTCACCCACAACATCGCCAAAATATCCAGGATCCAGCTAGGGACTTTCTCATTCTCAACCGAACATTTTATCTTGACTCGATATTATCACCTTAGACTACCCTACTTTCAATACTCATTTCAACTGGTGACCTTTACTTGCCCAACCAAACATTCTATCCCAACTATAACTTTACATTAATTTCAAAACTAAAATCAACTGGCGACATTTACGTACTGAACTCGACGCCAATCATACCATACAATGTAAACAAATAATGAAGCTTGATAAAAATATTTAAAGACTTTAATATGTTTTTACAAATATATTTTAAGATTTTTAAGGCTTTAATATGTTTTAGAAATATTTTAAGCGGTTTTTTTTTTTTTTAATGAAACAGTCAAAGAGTCGTTCATTTGCAATTAAAGAGTTGTCCATTTGGAATTTGTATTTTCTGAATGGCAACAAATTATGTTTGTTTTTATTTGGCATTGCGTTGTTTATAATCATGAAGTTACACAATTCTATTTATAGGTTCATGTTTATAATAGCCAGTGATCCGTTATATTTAATTAAACATTTAAACATTACAATTGAATAGTTTTTCAAGGTTTTAGACGGAATAAATAACAATATGTGCGATACAAAACATGTATGAAAATGATATGTATGTTTTCGTAAGTTGAATTGAACAAATGGGAAAAAAAAAAATAATATGGCTGCCAAAAGTCTCTGTTTTGAAGCGGTGCAAACCGGAATCGTGAATGACAGATGAGGATTAGGGTCATTATATATATTAATATTTTATAGAAACCATATTGTTACTGAATGATAAATGGCAATTTCATTATGATTTGTTTAAAATGAAAGTATTAAAATGAAATTTATATAAATAACTCTATTATGTACCTTAATTTACCCCTAATTTCAGAAAAGGGTATATTTCACATTGCACGGTGAATAACATATATGGGTCATTGCCAACACAAGGGCACCATGTCCCTTAGCCCTAAAAAATATAAAATATTTTCAATCAGAAAAAAATTTACAGCTAGGCTATTTATTACGATTTTCTCTAGTTCAGTATTATTATAAAAGTTTTTAATGTTATTTATTTTTCTTAGAACTCTATCGATAAAACCTGGAATATCCACTCCGTGGACTGTCCCCAAGGGAAGTCTGCAGAATATAGCATTATTTTCAAGCTTAGTATTAATGTTTTTTAATTACATTTTGATTTAAGCAGGACATAATTATCCTTAAAAATAAGTTTATTAAATTTTAGAGTTATAAAATGAATCTTGTTTTTTTAATTAATTTATAACAAATGTCCCTAATGAAATGCATCCACGCCGTGGACAACTATTTAATTTCCCATAAAGTTCAGTAGATGGCACTGCCTGTCACCAGTGTTAGAAATCCTTTAGTAAACCAGAGATAAGACAAGAGCTTAGTGCGCTTGCGCAGTGGACGGAAAAAAATGGCGGGCTGATTAAATTTCGTCCAAACTATGGCAACCTGGATTCCTAACCTTGGCGCATAAGCGCAGTATGGGCTATTTATTTGTATGTTTCATAAGTGGTTTTGTTTGAAGGTGTTCTAGTGCAGTGGTCGCCAAGTCTATGTTGGCGCTGCAACCTTCCCTCAGGCGGTCGAAAGTAGCTTTGGACGAATCAGGATTCATTGCCAGCATTGTCGTATCTCTAGTTTACTGAAGGATTTCTACCAGTGTGTAACTCAGAAGGAAGAGGAGAAAGCCATCTTTGTTTTCGCCTAGATGTGCTGAACTCAACGTTCTGTTAAAATAGATTTCATCTGTAATACCTCTATTTGGCTATCTCATCAGTCCACTCCGTGGTCAGAAGTATACAGGTTAATAAGGATTACTTATTATCTAATTATTATTACAATTAATGATTATATGGCTTAATTCGACACTAAAGTTAAAGTGTTCCTGACATTGTTGCTTTGTTTCTTAAAATTCAAAATTAGACATTCTGTCTACTCCGTGGACTTCCACTCCGTAGACATCATTTGATCACGGAGTGGACACTTCGTTCCACGGAGTGGATACTTTCAAAATTAATCTTAAAAATAGATACACTTGAAAAATAATTTAAATATATTTGATAAATAAATTTTGTCCCTTTTTTTTTTTTTTTTTGTTAGCCTACTGATTGCTTAATGTGCAATGAAAATATATTTTCCCCCTTAACTTTTATATTTTTATTCGTGATTTTATAAAAATTTCATTTCAACTTCTTTAAAACTGTATTTGCTATTTTTTACTGAACTGTTAAGCATTTCTCTTCATGGTTTAAATGTTAGAAGAGAATTCGTATAATATAAATTTAAGAACAGTTTTATGAGTGTTGTTTACAGAGTAATACAAAAGGTATGATGTATACTATATGTCTTTTTTTTTTTTTTTTTAAGTTTTAAAGGTAAAATGTAGAAAAGGTGACATAACACTTTAGAAAAATAATTGCACAAATATAATTAAAAACAATACTTAAAATATATATTTATTTTCTTTGCAGAAATTTATTATGCCGTTCAAGAAATATGGAAATTCTTATGTAACCCAATGCAGGATAAACAAATGTGCACAAACCTTAGCTTAAACTCAGTCAAAAAGAAAATAAGGTGCAGTTGAAAATCAAAAAGATAAGAAAAATAACAAGCAAAAGAAACTTTCCAGTCAAACTACAGAAAAAAGTAAAGAACAAAAAAAAAAAGTATGCAGAGAGCAAGAGAAAGACTAATGCTCCTATTGCACACAACGAGTTTTCGCTACAACTTTTGAGACAATTGTTAATTTGGCTCAAATCACGTCAATGCCCAGTGTAATAGAAATTGGGAATGCGAACAATTTTTTCTGGCTATAGTCAGACTGTGATAAACCAGTGAGAAGAAAGCTCCTTATGTGCCGAGAAAAGACAGCGCCGGTGGGAATTCATTCACCGTTGTTCTCTTCGCTCTCCCATGTCATCCCCGTTAAATCAGCGATAAATAGGTGTGCCTTGACATGTACTGTACACCGTGTAAACCAGTTTTTCGAGCAATTTTTGATTCAACTATTCTAACCTTCTTTCGGTTTACAGCTTCCAAAAATTGGATGAAATGAAAGTCGCGTGAAACATCTTTGTGTGTAATAGGAGCATAAGAAATGATCCCGCAAGACATGAAGAAGGAAAAGATAAAGAAAGATAAATATATCACAGAAGGAAGAATACTGTAGTTGAAATGCCTGAAGGAATGAAAAGAAGTGTTAGGAAAAAATGGAAGAACCAAAACAGAAATCAAAGGGAGAGATTAAGAAACAGCATAATCTTTGAAGAACATCTCAGAGATGATACACCCCCTGAGACACCTTGTTCAGCAGCCATAAACAACACACTACCACAAATTAATCCATCTCTGACAACAAGACCAAGACCAACTGTATCATCATGTAGCAGATTAGAAAGTGGAAGAAAAAGATCGAAAAAAAAAACAGTGAAAAAAAAAATGATCACAGAAGCAAATTCAAAAGAAAATGAAAAATGTATTATTTTTTGCAAGGTTATAAAAGAGCCAATAAAAGAAAGTTTTAAAGGCGTAAAATAAAAGAAGAAACTTAAAGAAATCTTAAAAGTTTTAACAGACAAAATAGTAAAGAAATACAAGTATCTTTAACATATCAGATTAATCACATAAAAAAAAAAAAAAAAAAAAAAAAAAAAAAAAATGAAAGAATATGCGGAACTAACAATTATTTTCCTGTTATTTTCATTTTACAAAAGATTTAAAGTAAAAATATTTGTTGATTATTTTCTAAAACACAAGTAAAACAATATGGATGAAAAGATACAGCTGCAACATAACTTTCAGGATTGGATATTCATAAGAGTCCACTCCGTGGTCAGTGATGTCCGCTCCGTTGAAACATTAATTTTGAAATTAATTAATTACCAACCAAAAAATAGCCAACGAGATAGCTCATCAAGTAAATTAGATTCATAGTTGTCAAGAAGGAATTAAGGAATTTTTTCAAAACTTTTTGACAAAATTTTTATATTTTCAAATTAGTCTTCATTTTCTACCTCTTAGATTGGCAATCACCCATCTCAGTTTCAAGAAATTCCGTAAATATTTACAGGAATTAGAGAGCGGAAAGACAGCCAGAGGGACGAATTCAAATCATAACCACTCTTAAACATTAAAACAGGAGTAAACTACTACGTCAGAAACGCCAAAGAAAAATTATTGAGGTGCATACAGCTGTTTCGGTAGCCTAAAGCGTACCGTAATCAGTGCAAAAAGAATTCTGAATCTTGAGAAGTGCTCGTATATGTAGGAGAGGGACCGTATTTAGTTCAACCAATAGGAATACGGAAGAGGTGGGGAGTGTGGCCAATAGGAATTAAGGAATGTGTAGCTGTGTAAACAGTAGAAAAAATTAAGGAAATGTGGACTGAATGTAAAATTTCCAACAATCAGACAAATAGGGAACAGCGAAATCACAATTTACAAGATTTTTAAAATTTTTATAAATTTGAAAAGCTTCAAAGAAATCGAGTTCATGAATGGATTTAGGTCTGCAAATTATTTTAGCTGAATTAAATTTAAAATTATGATTTTATGTTTAGAAATAGCCGATTTATTGGTTTCTTGTTTGCGGACGTAATTCATATGTTCTTTTAGACGAAATTTAAGACTGCGTTTAGTTTGGCCAATATATGATAAACCACACTGACAGGAAATACTATAAATGCCCCAAGAATTATGCATATCAATAGGATCTTTTAACTGAGAAAAGGTGAGTTTATTGGAAGGCGAAAATATTATTTTAAAATCATAATGTTTGAGAATTTTAGCTATGGTTTGACTGATTTTAGAAAAATAGGGTAAAACAATACTGATATTAGATGTGACTGATTTAGTAGACGAAATACGAGGGAGTTGTAATTTTTGGATAGCTTTGTCTATAATGAAAGGGTCATAACCTCTGTCAATTGCGATGGCTTTCAGGTATTTAATTTCAGATTTCAATAAAATAGGATTTGAACAAATATTAAGGGCACGGTTTACAAGAGTATAGAAAGCAGCCATTTTTTGGTTAGGTGGGTGACATGAACGCGCATGGGGAGGAAGGGAGACTGCAAAATTTTTACGATAGACAGTGGTGGAAAATCCATTTACAGTGCGAGAGACGAGGGTATCAAGAAATGGAAGGGAGCCATTATTTTCTATTTCATATGTAAACTGGATATTACTGTCGATTGAATTTAAGGTTTCTAAGACATGGTCAATATTGTGATGAGTTATGTCGATAAGCGTGAAGGTGTCGTCAACGTAACGGGTCCAAAAAGGAAAAGATATTTTCTTAAAAAGCTTGCTTTCGAAATAGTGCATGTAAATGTCTGCGAGAATTGGGGAGAAAGGGGAACCCATGGCTAAACCTTCAGACTGATGATAGAATTTATTTTGGAAAGAAAAAGTGGTTTGTGATAAACAAATGCGGGTAAGAGAAATTAATTCTTGTATTTCGAAAGAGGTGAAATGAAACTCTTTTAATCTATTTTCGAGACAGCAGAGGGCGCCACTTATTGGAACATTAGTGAAAAGAGATTTTACATCAAAAGAAACCATAGTGAGATTAGTGTGAGGGCAGTTTTGAATATTTTTTGCAAAATTTATGGAATTCTTAACAGTATAACTATTAGCAGCAAGAAGTGGAGCAAAAATTGTGGTGAGAAATTTAGCTAGATTATAGGAAGCAGTACCGATATTAGAGACTATTGGACGAAATGGAATATTGGGTTTGGTAAAGCATAAAATCTGGCACAATTAGCAATAGAAGGGATAAGATGGGATTTAGTCGAGTTCAATAACAAGGGGCAAGATTTTATAGCAGATTTAATTTTATTTAATTCTTGAGGACAGGGGTCACGGGGCAGAGGAATGTATGGGCCATCATTAATTAGTTCGGTAACACTTTCGATGTATTGTTTTTTATCCAAAATAACAATCTGACCACCTTTATCAGCTTTAGTAATGATGATATTTTCATTAGATTTCAATTCCCTCAAGGCGTTTTTTTCTGCAGGGCTGAGATTTGATTTAAAATTTTTAGAGTTGAAATTGGCATTATTAAGGATTAAATGACGAAGATTTTCTTTCTGTTGGTCAGTCAGTCGAGAATTTTTGAAAGCTTTTTTAACCGGTGCAATTAACTGAGGAAAAGAAGGAGGTTTAGAAATGGCAAAATTTGAATTGAGTTTGAGAACAGAATATTGACTATTGGAAATATCAGCACTGGAAAGATTAACGATTGCATTTTTATTGACAACAGGTAAGTCGTTCGAATGAATAGGACTCTGTGAATTACGAAGCCGGGTGAATTTATCATGTAATTTAATTGAGTGTTTACGAGAACGGTTGTCACAATGAATCCAGGAATTGTGATCAATCAACATAAAATTAGGTCGTTCAAAAGCTAACTTCAAGTGGAGAAACAATAAATCTTTTTCAATTTTGGCGATGTTGGTACGAGTTTCCTTAATAACTGCACGGAGAATATTAAAATGAGACCTGAGTACTGCTTTGTTTACAAAACTGGAACCAGAAATATTGCATTTCAGTTGAATGAATTTAGGAATAATGCGGTGTCTCTTGCATTGTAAAAGGAATTTTAGACGGTTGAGGGCACGAAACTTTTTAGTACGTAGACGGTAGAAATGATTAACTAATTTGCACATTTTGAAAACAAAAAAATGGCTCAAAATATTACTGACCTAATCTCCCCCTCGTATGAGGCTTCTCAGACCAGGTTGCTCAGTAACAATATGAGCAGAAGACCAATAACACAACTAAGCCCGTATAAGTTTAACAAATAATAGCAGGAAATTTGGCGTTGGAATATTAAAACAGGAGTAAACTACTACGTCACAAACGCCAAAGAAAAATTATTGAGGTGCATACAGCTGTTTCGGTAGCCTAAAGCGTACCGTCATCAGTGCAAAAAGAATTCTGAATCTTGAGAAGTGCTCGTATATATAGGAGAGGGACCGTATTTAGTTCAACCAATGGGAATACGGAAGAGGTGGGGAGTGTGGCCAATAGGAATTAAGGAATGTGTAGCTGTGTAAACAGTAGAAAAAATTAAGGAAATGTGGACTGAATGTAAAATTTCCAACAATCAGACAAATAGGGAACAGCGAAATCACAATTTACAAGATTTTTAAAATTTTTATAAATATGAAAAGCTTCAAAGAAATCGAGTTCATGAATGGATTTAGGTCTGCAAATTATTTTAGCTGAATTAAATTTAAAATTATGATTTTCCTCCCAGCAATGTTTAGAAATAGCCGATTTATTGGTTTCTTGTTTGCGGACGTAATTCATATGTTCTTTTAGACGAAATTTAAGACTGCGTTTAGTTTGGCCAATATATGATAAACCACACTGACAGGAAATATTTTCGCCTTCCAATAAACTCACCTTTACTCAGTTAAAAGATCCTATTGATATGCATAATTCTTGGGGCATTTATAGTATTTCCTGTCAGTGTGGTTTATCATATATTGGCCAAACTAAACGCAGTCTTAAATTTCGTCTAAAAGAACATATGAATTACGTCCGCAAACAAGAAACCAATAAATCGGCTATTTCTAAACATTGCTGGAAGGAAAATCATAATTTTAAATTTAATTCAGCTAAAATAATTTGCAGACCTAAATCCATTCATGAACTCGATTTCTTTGAAGCTTTTCATATTTATAAAAATTTTAAAAATCTTGTAAATTGTGATTTCGCTGTTCCCTATTTGTCTGATTGTTGGAAATTTTACATTCAGTCCACATTTCCTTAATTTTTTCTACTGTTTACACAGCTACACATTCCTTAATTCCAATTGGCCACACTCCCCACCTCTTCCGTATTCCTATTGGTTGAACTAAATACGGTCCCTCTCCTATATATACGAGCACTTCTCGAGATTCAGAATTCTTTTTGCACTGATGATGGTACGTTTTAGGCAGGCTACCGAAACAGCTGTATGCACCTCAATAATTTTTCTTTGGCGTTTCTGACGTAGTAGTTTACTCCTGTTTTAATATTCCAACGCCAACTTTTCCTGCTATTACACTCTTAAACATTGTTAGAAAGTACTAAAAAGTGTTAGAAATGATTAATGCGAGCGAAAATGCAATTCCAGAAAATTCCAACTATAGCCATCAATGTAACTGAATATTTTTCTATAGCCCTGTAAATCTTAATAATAATTATACTATATTTTAAAAAGAGAATTTTCTTGTACATACGTATATTATTACTATCTATTTCATTATAATTTTGTGCAAAATAAAGTATATTAAAATAAAATTTATTGAAGTATCTCTCATAGAGCGTTATGAATTGGAGTTCTTTCAGGTGTCCCTGTATACAAACCAGTAGCATTTTATCTATTTTAAATAGGGAACATTCCATCGTGAACTTGAATAACATATATCAGTTTTGAGAAGATCCATGAATATTTACATGAGCTGGAGCGCGAAGAGACGGACAGACAGATAGAAACACCATTTGTAAAGTCATACAAGTTGTAAAGTCATACACACTTTACAACTTTGTTAGAAAGTGTTAATAAAAATGCGCCTTCAAATGTACCAAGAATTAATTCTGCAAAGTTCCAAGTTCTTACAAAAAAAAAAAAAAAAAAAAAAAAATTATAATCCTTAACCTTATCGTTCTGAAACAGTCACGATATTTCTTTTAGAGTATAAATGCATGAAATCTAAAGGTATTGCTAATAAAATAAATAAAAATCAATCGAGCAGAGCTTTGCATTTTTACTTTACAAACATACACAATGTAAAAAAAATAAAAATAAAAAAAGGGAAAAAAAGTTATTGTTATTACGAAAAAACTCGACTATGAGATTTTTTGTGAATCTATACATTTTGAATACACTTTTGTAGTTTTTACGGTGAAGTACGTATGTGTGCATGAGTGTAAACAAATACTATAACGTCTAAATGCTGTGTTCGAATAAGCTGAACATTTATAGGTATGTTATGGGTCACTGTCGCACGGACTTTTTAGATTTTGATGAGTGTACGAATTATAGTTCTTTTACAGGAACATAAAGACAATTCTTAATCATTATAACCTGTGAACTCAAATTATTTAAAGTATGATAGTGTCTAAACGCCTCATTGATTGAGTTGAAAAATGATAGGTATATTATATGTTATTATCGCATGAAATATATTAATTTTAATAAGCACAGAAATTTTTAATCTTTTTTTCTTAAGGACACAAAGAAAATTTTCTTTATGTATTTATGGCCTGTGCAGTCAAATTATTTAAAGTGCTATTGCATCTAAATGACTGAGCTACGAATGGGTAGTTATGTTATAGGTCAATGTCGCACAATTTGTATAGATTTTGATTATTTTAGCCCTTATAGTTATTTTACAGCGATACAAGGACAAATTCTTTATTATTATGCCCAATGAACTCAAATTATTCGAAATGCAATTGCGTTTAAAGTTAAAAATTGGTAGCTATTTTATTGGTCACGTAGCTCGATTTATATTGATTTTGATGAAATTATAATTTTATTCTCTACAGTTTCATGAATTTATAGTTTATAGTTTGATTTGTAGGGTCTATAGTTCTTTTAAAAGAACATAAAAAGAAATTCTTTTTCGTTACGGACTATAAACTCGAATTGTTTGAAGTGTGCTAGCGCCTAAACTCTACATTCGTTTAAGATATTAAATTGGTAGGCATGTGATAGATTACTTTCTCCGTCGCAAAAATCGTGCAGATATACATGAGTGTATGTAAACTTATATATATTTTACCGGTATGCAATGTAGAAATTTTGTGCATTGTGGTCTATAGACTTCCATTAGTTATGTTAAATTGTTTGAAACTAAAAAAAGAAAGGAAAAAACAAATAGATAGTTGATATTGCAAGCTTACCATTTATAGTTCTTTTACGGGAACATACAAAAGAATGTTATATTTTACAATCCATTAAACGACTTATAACTTGGGAACAAATGCAGAAACACTCTATTGTGATTTTTATTCATATATAATATATAAAATAAGAAAGTGTTGGATTCGTTAAGACTTTCGAACTCCAGATTTCGACGGATTTACATGTCATTAACACGTTGTCCTTAGCACGGACTGGGAAGGCCGAACACGATTTGACTATTTTTAGAAAATGTCTACCCATGTGTCTGTGTGAATGTGTGTATCAAAAACATTGTGGACGCTGTATCTCACGAACCAATGAATGAAAATTAATCAAACTTGGTATTTAGCTTGGTATTAAACTTGGCCCTTAACCTAAATTGATGCTCATTAGATTTGGGGATTAATCGCTTAACAAGTAGAGCTTTCATTGCATTTTTTCATGATTTTTAATGTGGCAGTATAGGACAAATCTTCGTATAAATGTTCATAAAGAAAGTTATTTTAAACATGATTCTAATTTGATATTAATTATCTTCTACAATAATAAAAGAAAAGGTTTGTCTGTCTGTCTGTCTGTCCGTCTGTTCTTTTATGCGTTCAGCCCCTACAGAACGCAGAAGTACAAGAATTGGCATACTGATGCTCTGGAGCCTTTCCGAGGTCCAACTGAAAACAGAATTTAAAAATTTTAATTAGTTGTGGAGATATTAATTAAAATGTCCACTCATGTCTAAACTAAAAGCGATCTCAATGACTCAGAATTTACCGCCATTGCATAAAAATAGATATTTTAACAGAGTTAAAATTAGAAAAAGTGGAAAATAAATTAGAAATATTTGTCCGATCTACCAAATGAAAGGGGAAATTTTTCTGAATTTAAGTGTGCAAGTGGCTTATCGGTACAACAATTAGATTTTTTAAAATTAACTAAAGTATGAATTTTTTCTGGCAACATCATTTCAAATGCCAGACTACCGTCTGCCATGAAAAAGGAAATGATAGTAACCGATCAAGATGTCACGTGTTTTACAGTGGGGATAAAAATTGCAATTTTCAAACTTTTTCTAATTTTCCTTCACGTTACATTTGAATTAATATTCGGCTTAGACAGCATATTATAAAGCTACTGTTCAATTTTCATGAAAATATCCGGATAAACAAAAAAATTAGATTAAATTTTGTTTTATATTTTACAGTATATATTTTAAATTGAGATATGCCGTTGAAATTTCTTAATATTTGGTTTTAACGCCCGATAATTCGATTCTGAATATTTTTGAAAGTGTAGAATTATTAGGAAGGGCTTGAGGGAGAGGGGGGTGGCGAAGGGAAAAAAAAGAGTTACAGCGTTTGAAATTGGTATTATTAGGTTCTAAGGAAAGATACATCGATTGCAAATATTTTCAAGTGTAAAATTATTAGATGGGACGGAAAGGGGGGAGGGATGAGGGGAAAAAACGTAGAAAAGGAACGGTTGTTTCGTAGAAAACAACGGAAACCCCAGAACGCCTTTATTCTTTTATATTTTGCAGAGTTTCGAATTCTGATACTCCTTTCACATTTCATACTATTGATTTTTAACAGTATTTAGCCCGGAATTATGCAAGTTTCGGAGAAAACCTCGAAAAAGTCAGACATAAGTAGTTTTATAATAGTGTTTATATCATTTTTGTATCTCAGCTACTAATTTCATAATTTCAAAAGTAATATGTCATTTTGAAACTTATTTGAATTGAATTTCAAGAGTAGACGCCACAAATTTTTGTCACCTTCCATTAACCGACTACCGTAAGTAATGGAATTCGAGATTTCACGTGATTTACACGTTTTAAGGTGTCCTGATTAGTTTTTTTTTTTTTTTCTTTTTTTTTTGTATCTCAACTACTAATTAAAATAATTTCATAAGTAATACATTATTTCAAAGCTTTGTTGATTTGGAATTGAACAGTAGATTACAGAATTTTCTACCGCCAGATGGCGCTGTAATATTTTAAAATTTCAATATTTTGAATTCTGAATATGATTAAATTATTTTTAATACATCATTCGAAAGATATTTTAAAGAGCTTTTATATTATCGAAAGTGGAATTCAAGATTTCACCAGATTTACACGTTTTAAGGTCTCCTGATTAGGTTTTCTTTTGTATCTCCGCTACTAATTAAAATAATTTCATAAGTAATACATCATTTTAAAGCTTTGTTGATTTGGAATTGAACAGTAGATTACAGAAATTTCTACCGCCAGATGGCGCTGTAATATTTTAAAATTTCAATATTTCGAATTCTGCATATGATTAAATTATTTTTAATACATCATTCGAAAGGTATTTTAAAGAGCTTTTATATTATCGAAAGTGGAATTCGAGATTTCACCAGATTTACACGTTTTAAGGTTTCCTGGTTAGGTTTTCTTTTGTATCTCAGCTACTAATTAAAATAATTTCATAAGTAATACATCATTTTAAAGCTTTGTTGATTTGGAATTGAACAGTAGATTACAGAAATTTCTACAGCCAGATGGCGCTACAATATTTTAAAGTTTCAATAATTTGAATTCTAAATATGATTAAATTATTTTTAATACATCATTCTCAAGTTATTTTAAAGTACTTTTATATTATCGAATAACCTACATTAAATTTATCCAATAGAGGGCGCTAATGGCAATTATTCGAGATTTCATCTGATTTATATGTTTTAAGATGCCCTCAAGGGGGCCAAAAAATTAGAAATTGAGTTAGACCGTTCAAAATTGGTATATATAGGTTTTGGGTGCCTACGAGTCGAATGAGGATATTTTCGAAAGTGTAAAATTAAGGATGGTCAGGAAGGGTGGTGAAGGAATACGCACGCGCAGCGAGCGTATATATGAATTCGTGAGCACTGCGCGCACACGGGTCTACGCTGACGAAGGCAGAGGGGACCCGGTGTGAGTTTTTACCCGATCAGAAATGATTTTTTTTTTTTTTTTTTAATTCCTTTTCTTAAGAATAGAAGTTTATAACATGGAATTTTGAGAATTCATAAGGGTGATAAAGGAATACGCGCGCGCAGCGCTCATATGTATATGCCTTCGTGCGTGTGCATCGCGCACGGGTCTACGCTGCCGAAGGCAGTGGGGACCCGGTGCGACATTTTTCCAGATCAGAGTTTTTTTTTTTTTTTTTTTTTCACATGATAGAAATTAATGCAATTTTGCGAATTCATTAATTATAATGATTAATTTAAAAATAGTGAAGCGAAGCGGGCGTAGCCTGCTAATTCATAATAATAGTAGTCAATTAGAAAAAATGTTGTGCGCATGTACGAGCATCCTTCTACTCTCTTGGAGAAAGGAGGGCGGGGGTGTTAATTTTCAGTATGGGTGTCTTTATAAAGAACTCGTCAGTACTTTTAAAACGAATAGTTGAACCGAATAATTGAACTATAGATCTGTTAAAATATAAAACAAAATTATCCTTTTACTTTCCGAACGTACATATATAAGGAAAGTTTTGTAATCATGCCAAAAATCTGACTTTGAGATTTTGAAGTTTCTATACGTTTTCAGGTCACCGAGTTCTTTTTCACTATTTTTACGATGATGTACACTGCATAAAAAAAGTAGACGGACACTTCTTTACAATTTTTTAAAACCCCGTCTTTGTTTAATAGGAAATGTCAATTAAAATTCTTTAGCATGTTTATACTTGGCAATCTTCATATTTTTGACAGACAAATAAAAATATTCAATTATTTATAATTTTAATGTAGGAAAATGCTGAAAAGAGAATATATATACATTTTCACAATATATTTTTTTTTAAAAAGTAGACGGACACTGGTCAAAAACTGCAATTATCTAAGTGGGTGTTTCTTGCGGGATACCAGTTTTGCATGTACATGTACATTTGTCATTTTGCCAATTGCTAACGTGCTTGACAAGATGGTTTTACGTAGTTAAATTTCTTGGAGATGAATGCGCTATGCCACGAGTAATTCCTCTAACTGATTACCAGAAAGGACAGATTATAGCGCTGAAAAATTTTAATAAAGGAGTCAGAAAAATTAGTAGGTTACTTCTAATAAGCAAAAGTAGCATCAGCGATTTTCTACATGTTCCTGAAGCCCATGGCGTAAAGAAAAAGAGTGGCCGGCCGAAGAAACTTTCATTTAGAGACCAAAGAAAAATTTTTACTGAGCTAAAAAAAACTGGAGCATCAATTCCCAGAGTTTGAATAAGCACAGGAATTACTAACGTAATTTCTCAGACAATTTAAAACCACATTAAGCACTCAGAGCTCTTTCAATATCAGAAGAGAAAACATCGTCCATGCTGGAAGGAACACCACGGCACAGAACGCCTACAGTTTGCTCAAAACCATATGTCTTGGACTACAGAATGGATATCTGTAGTTTTTTTAGATGAGAAAAAATTTAATTTAGACGGCCCAGATGGATATCAATATTATTGGCACAGTTTGGAGAAAGAAGACGAAGTGTACTCTACTCGGCAAGTTGGTGGTGGTGGCGTGATGGTGTGGCTAGCTGTTGGCTATGTTGGAAGGACAAATTTAGTGTTCCTAAGTAAGAAGCAGACTCACAAAGATTATATTGAAACACTAAGCAGTGAGCTTTTGCCATTTGCGTGTGATCTTGGAGGAGAAAACTGGATTTTCCAACAAGATGGAGCGTCAATACATACCGCTAACAATGTTAAAAAATAGTTTCATGAGAAAAACTTCAATGTTTTACCCTGGCCAGCCAAGAGTCTGGATATGAATCCTGTAGAAAACATTTGGGCTATACTGGTTCATAAAATTTATGAGTGTGGACGCCAGTATGAATCAATTCAACAGCTCAAAGAAGCTCTTACAAACATTCCGGAAATTTTCTGTCAAAAAAAGATTCAGAATCTCATTGATTCGATGCCTAACAGAGTATACGAACATATTAAAGCAAATGGGAGACGAAGCACTTACTAAAAACGCTTTATTTCAGGGATATAAGATGTGTCCGTCTACTTTTTTTAAGAAAAATTACAATGCAAATATGCCCTATTTTTGTTTTCTGAAATTTTCCACTACATAATTCAAAAGGATTGAATCTATATCAAAAAAATCTGGTGTGTAACAGCCACACGACTTCCATTACCCAGTACTACACACATTATAAACATTTTATGTACATTTTTGATTTAAATAAGTAAAAAAATTGCTCTATCCGTCAAATAAGTTATTTAAAATAATAATTAGAAAAATAATAATCAACCAAATACAAATTTTCAAGAAAATCGTTAGAGCCGTTTCTGTGATGCCAACATTTACAAAAAGTCAATTATTAATCGGAAACAATAATTACATACAAAAGCATATTTAAAAGTGAGTTAAAATGGCGAGTTTGAAAAAAATCCGTACAACCGTTTTTAAAGAAACGCCTTTGCGAGGCCTGAAATTGAGCTATTTATACAGGACGCCTATCAATTTTCCTGAACTAACCAACTATATCATTAGAAAGGACATCTAATAGAGTGTTTATAAAGCAAGTTTGAAGAAAATCGTTAGAGCCGTTTTTGATATACGGATATACGGTCCCACTTCCGGTTTCCGATGTCCCACTTCCGGTTTTTCAATTTTCACCAAAATTTGAAAATTTCATCTGTACACCAGACGTATTTCAATTCTAAAGTTTCGTAGCTCCATCTTTATTAGTTTCTGAGCTATAATAGCCAGAAGATTCTCCACATACACACACACACACACACACACACACACACACACACACACACACACACACACATACACACTGACCAATTGCCAAAAACCACCTTTTTGGACTCAGGGGACCTTAAAACGTGTAAATCAGGTGAAAACCCGATATCGAATTTTCAGACCTAATACAATACTTCCATTACCTACGGTAGTAGGGTAATGGAAGTAATATATAGAGTATTATATAATGCCCTAAATGAACTAAAAACTTCAATATTAAAAAGTGTACGTAACAGAGGAAATAAGTGCTAGATATTTTATTTATTTCTTATCATTTTAAAGAAGTAATTATACAAAATATTCATCGCCAAATAGAGACAAAAATTTAAAAGTCGTCAAGGGGGTCATATGCTAAAACTGTAACGCAAAATGGTCTTGATAATACGGATTTCTTTCTTTCTTTCTTTTTTTTTTTTTTTTTTAAGTAGTATTTTATGTATTTTAATTTGACATTGAATACAGGGATTTCTATAATATTGTTTCTTCTTTTTCCGTGTGTTATGCACTATTAATATTATTTTTCAGTAAAAGGCAAAGCAGCGAATAGGCGGATAGAGCCCCGCAGGGTTTTAATAACCGAAGCGAGGGAAGCTACCCTCGGGGGTTAACGAGCGGAGCAAGTGGGGTCAGAGTCCTTTAGTTTATAAACTTTTAATTTATTAAAATTATTTTCCATGATAAAAGCAGACAATTTTTATCTCTGAGAAGATATAACACTAAAGGCGGAAAAAAAGCGAATTTTGTCATCAGAAAAAAATAAATAAATGTAAATTAAAAAAAAAAAAAAAAAGAAAGAAAAAGAAATAAATCTATAAATCTGGATTGGCACCATTCGACTTTCCGAACATTGAGTAAGTCAAAGTTTTGTAGATAAAGTAAAGTAGGAGGAGTTGTTAAATAAACAAAAGAGAAAATTATAATAGGGTGTTTGAGTATTTTTTTCCATGTAGTACGAAGTTTAATTTAATGCTATTGTACTTTGAGCCCATAGGTCATAATGATAAAGAATTTTTCGTTGTGTCCCTGTAAAAACCTTTAAATGCTAGATTCACCAAAATGCATATAGTTTGTGCAACAGTGACTTAAGAAATTTATGTAAATTTCGGCTTCATCAGATAAAGCATTTATACGCTATCGCACTTCAAAGTTTGAGCCCATATGCCACCCAATGATTAAGAAATTTGCATTATGTCCCTGTAAAAAGAACCATAAGGGCTAGATTCTCTAAAGTTCATAAAGTTTGTGTGACGGTGACCTATAACATGTACATAAATTTTAAGCTCAATTGAATAACGAGTTCAATCGCTATCGCAAGTTTAAATAATTTGAACCTATAGGCCATAATGATAATGAATTTTTCTTTGTGTCCCTGTAAAACTCTATCTATACAGTTTGTGTAATGTATATAAATTTTCAGCTTAAACGGATAAAGCATTTAGATGCTATCGCATTTTAAATAGTTTTACCTAATAGGCCCTAATGCTACATAATTTTTTGTTGTGTCCTTGTACAAAAACTATAAGGGCGCAGATTCACCAAAACCTATGCAGTTAGTGCAACGGTGACCTATAATATGTGTATTATTTTTTTCCTCAATTGAATAAGGCATTTAGGAGAAAACTGGATTTTCCAACAAGATGGAGCGTCAATACATACCGCTAACAATGTTAAAAAATGGTTTCATGAGAAAAACTTCAATGTTTTACCCTGGCCAGCCAAGAGTCTGGATATGAATCCTGTAGAAAACATTTGGGCTCTACTGGTTCATAAAATTTATGAGTGTGGACGCCAGTATGAATCAATTCAACAGCTCAAAGAAGCTCTTACAAACATTCCGGAAATTTTCTGTCAAAAAAAGATTCAGAATCTCATTGATTCGATGCCTAACAGAGTATACGAACATATTAAAGCAAATGGGAGACGAACCACTTACTAAAAACGCTTTATTTCAGGGATATAAGATGTGTCCGTCTACTTTTTTTAAGAAAAATTACAATGCAAATATGCCCTATTTTTGTTTTCTGAAATTTTCCACTACATAATTCAAAAGGATTGAATCTATATCAAAAAAATCTGGTGTGTAACAGCCACACGACTTCCATTACCCAGTACTACACACATTATAAACATTTTATGTACATTTTTGATTTAAATAAGTAAAAAAAATTGCTCTATCCGTCAAATAAGTTATTTAAAATAATAATTAGAAAAATAATAATCAACCAAATACAAATTTTCAAGAAAATCGTTAGAGCCGTTTCTGAGATGCCAACATTTACAAAAAGTCAATTATTGATCGGAAACAATAATTACATACAAAAGCATATTTAAACGTGAGTTAAAATGGCGAGTTTGAAAAAAATCAGTACAGGAAGGAACGCCCTTGGGAGATCTGAAATTAAGCTATTTATACAGGACGCCTATCAATTTTCCTGAACTAACCAACTATATCCTTCGAAAGGACATCTAATAGAGTGTTTATATAGCAAATTTGAAGAAAATCGTTAGAGCCGTTTTTGAGATACGGACTTACGGTCCCACTTCCGGTTTCCAATGTCCCACTTCCGGTTAAACTCAATTATTAACAGGAAAACAATAATTACATACAAAAGCATATTTAAAAGTGAGTTAAAATGGCGAGTTTGAAAAAAATCCGTACAACCGTTTTTAAAGGAACGCCTTTGCGAGGGCAGAAATTGAGCTATTTATACAGGACGCCTATCAATTTTCCTGAACTAACCAACTATATCATTCGAAAGGGCATCTAATAGAGAGTTTATATAGCAAGTTTGAAGAAAATCGTTAGAGCCGTTTCTGAGATACGGACTTACGGTCCCACTTCCGGTTTCCGATGTCCCCCTTCCGGATTTTCAATTCTCACCAAAATTTGGAAATTTCATCTGTACACCAGACGTATTTCAATTACAAAGTTTCGTAGTTCTATCTTTATTAGTTTCTGAGCTATAATAGCCAGAAGATTCTCCACATACATACACACACACACACACATACATACACACTGACCAATTGCCAAAAACCACTTTTTTGGATTCAGGTTACCTTAAAACGTGTAAATCAGGTGAAAACCCGATATCGAATTTTCAGACCGAATACAATACTTCCATTACCTACGGTAGTAGGGTAATGGAAAATAATAATATATGTAAAAATAATAATATATGATGCCTCAAGAATATAATCGTATTAGAGAAATGAACCTCATATCTCTAATTAAAGAAATAAACGGCTTTAAAGTATTACTAGTAAGTGTCCGTCTACTTTTTTTATGCAGTGTATGTATGTGTGTGCGTGAACACGATAACGTCTAAATGCTTTGCTCGAATGAGCTGAAAGTAGATTTTGGTAAATATAGCACTTATAGTTTTTTTTTTTTTTTTTTTTTTTTACAGGGGCACAAAGAAAATTTTTTTTATCATTATGGCCCATGGGACCAAATTTTTAAAAGTGCGGTAGCGTCTAAATGCCTTATTCAATTGAGGAAAAAAATAATACACATATTATAGGTCACCGTTGCACTAACTGCATAGGTTTTGGTGAATCTGCGCCCTTATAGTTTTTGTACAAGGACACAACAAAAAATTATGTAGCATTAGGGCCTATTAGGTAAAATTATTTAAAATACGATAGCATCTAAATGCTTTATCCGTTTAAGCTGAAAATTTATATACATTACACAAACTGTATAGATAGAGTTTTACAGGGACACAAAGAAAAATTCATTATCATTATGGCCTATAGGTTCAAATTATTTAAACTTGCGATAGCGATTGAACTCGTTATTCAATTGAGCTTAAAATTTATGTACATGTTATAGGTCACCGTCACACGAACTTTATGAACTTTAGAGAATCTAGCCCTTATGGTTCTTTTTACAGGGACATAATGCAAATTTCTTAATCATTGGGTGGCATATGGGCTCAAACTTTGAAGTGCGATAAAATATAAATGCTTTATCTGATGAAGCTGAAATTTACATAAATTTCTTAAGTCACTGTTGCACAAACTATATGCATTTTGGTGAATCTAGCATTTAAAGGTTTTTACAGGGACACAACGAAAAATTCTTTATCATTATGACCTATGGGCTCAAAGTACAATAGCATTAAATTAAACTTCGTACTACATGGAAAAAAATACTCAAACACCCTATTATAATTTTCTCTTTTGTTTATTTAACAACTCCTCCTACTTTACTTTATCTACAAAACTTTGACTTACTCAATGTTCGGAAAGTCGAATGGTGCCAATCCAGATTTATAGATTTATTTCTTTTTCTTTTTTTTTTTTTTTTTTTTTTTTTAATTTACATTTATTTTTTTTTTTTTTCTGATGACAAAATTCGCTTTTTTTCCGCCTTTAGTGTTATATCTTCTCAGAGATAAAAATTGTCTGCTTTTATCATGGAAAATAATTTTAATAAATTAAAAGTTTATAAACTAAAGGACTCTGACCCCACTTGCTCCGCTCGTTAACCCCCGAGGGTAGCTTCCCTCGCTTCGGTTATTAAACCCCTGCGGGGCTCTATCCGCCTATTCGCTGCTTTGCCTTTTACTGAAAAATAATATTAATAGTGCATAACACACGGAAAAAGAAGAAACAATATTATAGAAATCCCTGTATTCAATGTCAAATTAAAATACATAAAATACTACTTAAAAAAAAAAAAAAAAAAAAAGAAAGAAAGAAAGAAATCCGTATTATCAAGACCATTTTGCGTTACAGTTTTAGCATATGACCCCCTTGACGACTTTTAAATTTTTGTCTCTATTTGGCGATGAATATTTTGTATAATTACTTCTTTAAAATGATAAGAAATAAATAAAATATCTAGCACTTATTTCCTCTGTTACGTACACTTTTTAATATTGAAGTTTTTAGTTCATTTAGGGCATTATATAATACTCTATATATTACTTCCATTACCCTACTACCGTAGGTAATGGAAGTATTGTATTCGGTCTGAAAATTCGATATCGGGTTTTCACCTGATTTACACGTTTTAAGGTCCCCTGAGTCCAAAAAGGTGGTTTTTGGCAATTGGTCAGTGTGTATGTGTGTGTGTGTGTGTGTGTGTGTGTGTGTGTGTGTGTGTGTGTGTGTGTGTGTGTATGTGGAGAATCTTCTGGCTATTATAGCTCAGAAACTAATAAAGATGGAGCTACGAAACTTTAGAATTGAAATACGTCTGGTGTACAGATGAAATTTTCAAATTTTGGTGAAAATTGAAAAACCGGAAGTGGGACATCGGAAACCGGAAGTGGGACCGTATATCCGTATATCAAAAACGGCTCTAACGATTTTCTTCAAACTTGCTTTATAAACACTCTATTAGATGTCCTTTCTAATGATATAGTTGGTTAGTTCAGGAAAATTGATAGGCGTCCTGTATAAATAGCTCAATTTCAGGCCTCGCAAAGGCGTTTCTTTAAAAACGGTTGTACGGATTTTTTTCAAACTCGCCATTTTAACTCACTTTTAAATATGCTTTTGTATGTAATTATTGTTTCCGATTAATAATTGACTTTTTGTAAATGTTGGCATCACAGAAACGGCTCTAACGATTTTCTTGAAAATTTGTATTTGGTTGATTATTATTTTTCTAATTATTATTTTAAAAAACTTATTTGACGGATAGAGCAATTTTGTTACTTATTTAAATCAAAAATGTACATAAAATGTTTATAATGTGTGTAGTACTGGGTAATGTGTAGTACTGGGTAATCTGGGTGTGGCTGTTACACACCAGATTTTTACTTTCCGTACACTATAGTGAGGAAAGTATTGTAATCATGTCAAATATCCGAATTCGAGATTTTGATGTTTCTATACGTTTCGAGGTCCCCTGAGTCCGTTTTCACTATTTTTACGATGATGTATGTATGTGTGTGTGTATGTGTGTATGTATGTGTGTATGTCTGTGAGTGAACACGCTAGCGTCTAAACGCTTTGTTCGATTAACCTGAAAGTTGGTACGCATATTGTAAGTCACCATAGTACGAACCCTATAGATTTTGGTGAATCTAGCACTTATAGTTTTTTTACAGGGACACAAATAAAAATTCTTTATCATTATGGCCTATGGGAGCAAAATCTTAAAAGTGCGATAGCATCTAAACGTCTTATTCAATTGAGCAAAAAATTTATACACATATTATAGGTCACAAATACTCAATCTGTATAGATTTTGGAGAATCTAGCACTTATAGTTTTTTTACAGGGACACAAAGAGAAATTCTTTATCATTATGCCTATGGGGCCAAATTTTTAAAAGTGTGATAGCGTCTAAACGCCTTATTAATCTGAGCAAAAAATTTGTACACATGTTATAGATCACAGTTGAACTAACTGTATAGATTTTGGGGGATCTAGCACTTATAGTTTTTTTTACAGGGACACAAAGAAAAATTCTTTATCATTATGGCCTATGGGACTAAATTTTTAAAAGTACGATAGCATCTAAACGCCTTATTGAATTGAGCTGAAAATTTATATGAGTATTATAAACCACTGTTGCACTAACTATAAGCATTTTGGTGAATCTAGCATTTATAGGTTTTTACAGGGACACAACGAAAAATTCTTTATCATTATGATCTATGGGCTCGAAGTTCAGTAGCGTTAAATAAAACATCGTGTAATATATGGAGAAAAATACTCAAACACTCTATTATGGTTTTCTCTCTTTTGTTTGTTTAACAACTCCTCTTTCTTTACTTTATATACAAAACTGTTAATTACTCAATGTTCGGAAAGTCGAGTGGAGTCACTCCAGATTTTTTTTATTACAGCTAGGTAATAATTTTACACATTCGAAAATATCTGAAATGAAATAAAATTATTATTATTATTATTACAGTAAAACCTCGATCCATCGTCTTTCACAGGATGCGCGAAAAAAAGCGACGATAGCGGGAAAACGACGAATGCGGATTAAAGTGAAAACACAAATTTTTGTGAATTAATACACACAATGTATACAGTCTGTTACTAATAAACTAGTTTGTTACTTTCCAAACTGTCAAAAAAATAAATCAATGTTGTAGAACATTAAGTAAAATTTATTTTTAAAAGTCAGTAATTTTTTATGTTGGGTTTTTCGTTCATTTTGTAAATTAAATGGGATTTTTTCTAGATTCACATTTTTATGGTCATTTTCTGTAATTTCATATTCTTGTATAAAAGTTTGTGCACTTTCAAATGCCATAATCACGTCATCGGCTTGAAAATTATCCTTTGTTTCTTCACCATTATTTTCATTTTTTTGAAATCACACATTTCTTCTATGCTTTAGGATACCGCATAGAGCAACGTCTTAATTAATGCAAATGCTATCACCAATTTTTGTATCAGACGCATCCTCTTAATTAATGCAAATGCTATCACTAATTTTTGTATCAGACGCATCCTCTCAATTAATGCAAATGCTATCACTAATTTTTGTATCAGACGCATCCTCTTAATTAATGCAAATGCTATCACTAATTTTTGTATCAGACGCATCCTCTCAATTAATGCAAATGCTATCTCTAATTTTTGTATCAGACGCATCCTCTTAATTAATGCAAATGCTATCACTAATTTTTGTATCAGACGCATCCTCTGCTACACACAACCACTCGTCATTCGTATTTTTTTTATCAGTATCATCGTCATTATTTTCTTGCTCTTCTGTTTCGTATTCTTCATAATTTTTTCTACGTAACCGCATTTCACAAAACAATTTTCTGAATTACTGAAAAGGTTACTTCCTGTTATGCTAAAATTACAAAATGAATAGATGATCCGGAGACATGACATCACAATTTTGATCTAGCATGGAAGTGGGGAAAAGAGTTATTTTAGGATAAAAGATATAATTCCAGTTTGTATGCCATGTGGAACCGCTTGACCTTCAGAAGAAAATTTTTATTAGGTCAGCAGAAACAACGATGAATACGGGAAAACGACTTTTTGAAGCACGATACATGCGGGTTTCGTTAAGATTATTTAAATATAATTTGTGCAGGGACCATAGAAATGAAACGATCAATGCGGGAAAACGATGGATGCGGGAACGATAAATCGGGGTTTCACTGTATTGTTATTATTTTAATTTGGAAAAATCTCTTACTGCTTCAATTTTTAATTCTCTCCTGCGTACAGCTTAAATTAACGAAGGATAAAATGTACTCGATTTTCTGTAAGACTTTTAGGTGATTATTTTTTTCTTTCCATGATTAGAAATAAGAAATACATCTTAGAAATGATTAATTCCGTAATGTTAAAATAATATCATTACGAAAGTAGAAGGTGTTGTGATTTATAAATAAGTTTGAATCTGACTCTAAAATATTTTTCTGTGCCAAAATATATCTTAAGTATTTTAAAATATCCTTTTAAATAAAAATAAATAAATACACTTTAAAAACAAAAATAAATGCAGTCAATTATACAGATATTATTTTATTTAGCTTCTCTCTCTCTCAAAATATTTCACTAATAGAAACTTTTTCTCAGGAAAATGTTTAATATAAATTTTTCGCATAAAATTTCTTGAGAAAAAGTAAATCATTCTCAAAACTTCGCAATATTTGAAATTCTTGAGAAATAGTACTCACAATTATGATAATTTTAAAAAAACATAATTAATCCGAATCATAAGCAATGCTATTTTGGATATCAAATTTTCAAGCCTAAATTCAGTCACTTTTTAAAAATCTTGATATAATACAAATGTAAATATCAAAAATATCACTAAATTAAACGCCTACGTATGATGGATAACAGAAAAATGCTAGTCCTCAGTAAGATCATGACCATCTTTAAACATTATTTCATTATTCAGGAGGATATATATATATATGTGTGTGTGTGTGTGTGAATAACATAAGAAATTGCCAGTAAGAAATTAAATTTTCTAAAATTAAATAGGGAAAAAAAGTATTTGCAAGCAATTAATTACAGTTCTAAATCATTTTTTCATTGAAAACATTTAAAATAACGCTTTTATTTATTTGCAGACGAAAAGGCAAGGCTCTAAAGTTCAAGGCAAGCTTTTCGCCAGTTATATCTGTCACCAGCGGTGAGCTTTATTTTCATGTTTACTTTAATTCATTTATTTAATTAATATTGAGTTTCTCTTAAGTTAACCCTGCCCGCATTCAAGATAAAATAAACTTTTATTTGATTTCACTTAAAGAGTCTCATTGATTTACTTACTAATTTAAGTACTAGTTTAAGATGGGGGTCTGAAACAGAAACCGGAGAGCAGACCTCACAAAGTAAATTTTTCTCCGATACTTTCATGTATTTTTATACCCACACGTACATTGTACATTCTAAAATGAGTGTTATGCGTCATGAAGAAGCTTCCTAGCTATAACCGCATATGCTTGTAATCAAGTTAAGCCCAACTTGAACATCATGATTAGCAGTTTCGTTTTTGTACTGGTCATATTGTGTGGTGGATCAGAAATGCAGCTCCAAAAGTTAACATTTGGAACTGACATATCCAATTACAATCTTGGTTATAAATAAGTGTGAGGATTTTTACCAATAATCACAGTATGGCGTAATGTAGACTTCTATAAGTTAATATTTAATATTTTCCACTTTTTAGAATCAAATTAGACTTAATAACAATACGACTGTAATAGATTAATGATTCTAAAATAAAAAAAAAATAAATAAATAAATAAAATATTTGAATTCATGTATGTGTAATTGACTAATAAATAGATTTTATTGCTTAAAATTGGGTTTTTGTGTATCTTTTAATAATTGGTCCAAGGTACACTACCAATGGTGTGCCTTGAACATAATTGCACTTTTTTTATTTTTAAAAAATATAATTGATATAATTTTAATAATATTTTGGAATAAATATATGTTGTATATAACACCATACAGTATTTAAAAAAGCTATTTGTATTCAGTTTTGGTGAATAATTGCAAAAGTCAAAACAAATCCGAGATACCCCAATCCCCTACCTTTGTTAACACGAGGTTTTTAATTGATAACTTCGTTAATTAAGGCGATAGAAATTTCTAACCAAAAGAAATGTATTTCTTGGAGTATTCGGTAAACATTTATACCTCTCATTATCCTGAGAACCCATCCGTTCGTGAAAGGATGCAGTCGCATAGAAAAAAAAAACGGACAACAGTGGTAGTAACTTATTTTTAATACACAGATATACTTTGTACTGCATGAATTTGTATAAGATAATATAGAAGAAAGTATTGTGGGGGCCACAATATGGTAGTGTCCTTTGTTTTTTAATGACTTCACTCCTTAAAAATTATCTAAACAGCCATTCATTATTAAATGTTCAGGAAGTTCAGATCTTCCGCCTACCAGCTTTCTGTCTATCAGCTTTGAGCGCAGAACTACTCGTCCACTGGTACGGCCGACGGCATATTCTGAAAAGTCTTTTACTTTAGATGGAAATAGTAAAGCTCTCTCCAAATTTTTATATTTGACGAAGAAATTTTATTAATTCTATTCATCAACGAATAAATACAAGTTCAGGAATATGCTAAAATATATCTGGTTTTCATTTAAGTAAAGTATGAAACTAAAACTAAATTTTTATTAAGGATTACAAACGCATATTTATTTGTGTAATTGTAATTTTTAATTTTAATTTTAAATTTTAATTGTTTTGACGGTATTAAAATATAATTTTACACGTATTATTCATTTATTCATTTATTAAGATGAATTCTCAATTTTTAATCTCTCTTACCCATAAGATAGAGAAAGTATCGTTCTTGGGTCAAATTTTCGAAATAGAGTTTTTGTTATGTTTACACGTTTTGAGGTCCCCTAAATACAAAAATCATGTTTTTAGCGGTTAGTTTGTATGGGTGTGCCTGTCTGTTATCAGCATATCTTAAAAACAAATTATAGCAGAAAGTTCAAACTTGCATTCTAAATGTGTATCATATAGAGACGCTACATTAAACTTTTCGTTGATATCAAGCAAATGATTCGTGTACAGGAACACCCAAGAGAATTCAAATACATTACGTCTACGAGAAATTGCAGATAAGTAGATTTTAACATCTATAGAGTGCACTAAGGCAAATGAAACGAATATATATTTTTTATATGCGTAAAAGCATGTTTCATGTTGAATAGGGTAGAGAAATCTTTCACTTTTCGCTTACACGGCTACACAAAAGAACTAGATTATAATGCGGCAATACTTGAAAATTGATGGAAGTGTATTTCAGTTTGTACCGGGTGTTATTAATATAGGATTACATTTATGTGCACCATGTGATGTGTACATAACTTTCAGAAGATATACAGGGATGTCAATATTTAAGCCATAACATTCTTTATTTAATCCTTTATTTACTGCGTTATGAAATAGACAAAAATGTATTCAAAATATATTTTTTAGCTACTCAAGATCAAATTTAAAGGTAGAAGCAATAAAAAATATGCAAATCACTTTAACATAGTAATTAATGAGAGTTTTTTCAGACGGCATTTTAGTGTACCATTGGTACATAGAAGTTGAAAAAAAAAGATCGGGACTTTAAAAAAAAATAAAAAGTATTCATTGTTTGACATCTTGATATTTCTAAGATTGACAATAGATTCTTAGGGTTATATATAAATTATTTATAACACACGTGAAGATTGTAGAAAGTGCTAATCCAAAATAGCGACAGTATTCTATGAAATCCTGTCTTGTAGAAAAACGGCTATTTTAGTAGCACCTAGTGACATACAGTGAGACGAAAGTAATGTATCTCCGTTCTATCCTTATAATTACTTTTGAAATTTCTTCATAAATTTGATTTTATACACTGGTTTTAATTTAATAATACTTTAAAGCACCATCAGTAGATAAAGGATTATGTGGTGTGATTTCGGAAGTAAAATACATTGACGTTAAACGACGTAAAGAATAAGTATACATAGTACGGTATTTACAGAGGCTGTTCGCACATTTTTTAGACGATTTTATTTCGCAGTAAGAAAAAATCGTTTGCATGGAGAATTTTATTTTCACAACAGTTATATTTTTGGAAGTTTTATTTATCTTCTGATATTTAGAATTTTTGTTTAGATGCAAAAATGCGCTTTTAAAATGGCAGTGGATGGAAGGATAGGTTTCCGCTCTTTCCAAAAATAGTTTTTAGTGAAATCTTTATGAAAAGCATTTATCAGGAGAAAAATGGAAAAATATTGCAACAACAGATGAATCTTGGGTCTATTTAAGTGGTTGCAATAAAAAAAGGTCAATTTATTATCACAAAAGTGGAGAGAAAAAAATTTGCTACATAGCTCAAAGCATGAAAAGAAAATTTTTCTAAAGGATTTATGATTGCCACTGGTTTTTCATACAAGCGCAAGATAAAAGCAAAAAAATGTGACAAAAATGTCAAAATCAACTCTAAATACTCTCAAGAACATATTTTAATTCCAATTTTTAAAAATGAAAATCCAGATCTTTATTCACAATGCTATCAATCCGTTGAACTGTATCAAGACAAAACAAGCAGCCACACATCACAATCCGCAATTGCTTTTCTAGAAAAATATGGAACAAAAAACGGGAATTAAAACCATACCCTTCACTGACATTCCTGCTAAATCTTCTGATGTATCACTGTTGGATTTCTGTGTTTTTCGACTCTTAAAATCAACATTATCCAAACACCGACCTAAAACGCTTTGTGGACTCTGGAAAGCCGTTCAAGAGGAGTAGAAAAATATACCTCTTCCGATATTATAAAAAGCATTATTATCGTAGAAATTACGGTGTAGAATGTTAGTTAAGAACAAGGGCTATCAAACTGAACAAATAAAACTCGAAATATGAATGAAATTGCTTCAGTACACTTCATCAAAATCGTCTAAAAAATGTGCGAACAGCCTCTGTATAATCTATACAAACTGCAACACTTTTACTTCTTGTTAATATTGTGCCTTTAGTTATATATTTAAAGGTAGCATTTCATTTCATCATTTGTCAAAAGTCAATAATAAACCTTAGCCAAGTCGCTCGGACTGATCCCTTTAAGGGAAGATCTTGTTAAATAATACCGTCGCTATAAATTATAAGCAGATGTATATTTAAATTATAAACAGATATTGTTAAATGATACAGTCTCTATAAATTATAAAAAGATGTACATTTAAATTATAAACAGATACTTTTAAATGATACAGTCTCAACTTGAAGGTCTCGCTTACGCGTTAGCAAAAAATATTTTTAACTTTTTATTAAATAGTGATTTTAAGGGACATACGTCATAATCTTCTACTGTTTAAACTGTAATAAAACTTGGCCTACTTTATTAGACCTGTTTTAAATTGAAATAATCGGGGTGCTCACTCATTTTTCTGCCTACAGAAAAATTAAGCAAGTTTGCTACAAATATTGAATTCCAATGTTCTAGTTTAATTGCAATAGTTATATGATATGTTGTCATATTGGTTATAGTCTTATTGTGTGGTTGTGGCAGAATATGTAAGCGATAAATTCTGTTTCGATTATATTGAAAGCTTATAATAATATGGTTTAAAACGAAATAGGGTACTGCTACAAGAAATAAAAATAGACACTAAATTTGGCAGCATGCCCTATAACAGAAAATTAATAGCATTCACAATATTCACAAATATATACAAATAAAAAAAAAATAGGCACATATAATTAATGGTATAAATTTATACACTTATTAAGTAAAATTAATATAATCCCAACATGAATTTATTTCATTTATTTACTAGCAAACCCGTGCGAAATTTTCGCATTTTATTTCTTTCCTTATTTACCTTAAAAATTTGAAACTCATAAATATTATACCAATTTCCCCACCTAATTAAAATTTTAATTTACCAGAAGCCAAATTATTATTAAAACCAAATTAATATTGTACAATAGTGACACCAAAATCTTTCAAAGAAAGGTTTCCTAATAAAACTCATGGTTCACGCCCCAATTTTCATACTCCCACAGGCAGTACAGTTTTAATATAGGACTCCCACGACTCCTTTTAAATTTTAATCGCCATATTGGCGATGACATTTTATTAATTTTGGTATATATTTTTGTTTAAAAAAATAAAATAAAGTAAAATAAAATAAAATATTTCCTATTTTGATTGATGTTAAGTTATACTGTTTAACGAAAAATGGTTTAAAGAAAAATACACAAATATTAAATAATCAATGTTTAACAGATGGCGTACAAGTTGGTTCTTATGGTAGTTAGTTATATAGTTAGTAGTACGGTAGTTAGTAAACAAACCATCAAAATGTTTAGAATTTAATTAAAAAATTTTGTTCTTGTAATAAATTCGCTGAATGAAAGCAAGTTTGATTTTTAACAAATAAAACATACTGTACTTGAATTATTCCTTACCTGTTCGATTTTTTCATATATTCACTGTCTAAGAGTCTGATTTGCAAATATCAGTATGCTATTGAATTCGATTTGTCGCTTAACAGTTATCTTTTGCATATTAGTGCTAATTAGACCTATGTTTAAAGTGTATTTTAACTTTTCGAACTACACTGTTTAAAAAAAAAATGTAAAATCACGGGATTTGACCGCATAATTTTACGGGAAATGACCGTTTTCCTAGCTAAACGGTAAAAGCCCGTAATTTGATGTCATGAAAGTATATTTTTGGAATACTGTGAATTTTTACGGGTAAAAGCTGTTAATGTATGCAATTTGCTCATATCTGTCATCAAACTGAATTTTTACAGTCAAATCCTTTCAAAATGTGAAGTGTTAGCTTTTCAGTGACGTGATATAAGAGCCCTTTTGTTTTTGAAACTGAAAATATAATTGTAATTTTATTGATTGAGAGAGTTTATTTATACATTCATACAAATAGAGATTGATATAAAAAAGCTGTTGTTTTCCTAATTTAATTCAATGAGTTTAATTCAAAGTTGTATGTTTGTCACAACGTAAAATTGCAGGAAAATACATCATTTACGATCTTTTTTTTTTTTTTTTTCTCTCTCTTTTTTTTTTTTAAGGGACGTTGCCCGTAATCTGACTTGAATTTTTTTTCCTTTTTTTTTTTGTGCAATACGATTATTCATGCCTTCAACGAAATCCGAACCAATAAATGGCAATTGAAAGCCTGACTGCTAAACATTCAGTTACCAAATGTTTTAAAGTTTTACTGGATCGGTACAGTAAGGTAGAATAAAATAATGGTATTTAAATTATTCTAAATTTCTATGTAAAGTTGATTAAGGATAATGTAAAATGTTTTATACATAATCGTACATGGATTATATAATGTATAATGTATAGCAATAAGTGGGATAAAACATGCGTTTCGCTGTTCTAACAGCCACGTTTTTTTGTACAAAGCTAAATATTGATAAACATACGCAATATTTGCTAAGATGTGTTCTTTTAGAATCAGTTGATCAAACTGCAAAAATACAACGTCAATAATTAAGAAATGAAAAGACCATGAAAGTGAAGTCATGTGTAAGACCATGAAAGTGTAAGACCATGAAAAGTGAATTTACAAATCATTAGTTTTAACTATGTTTCATTTTCGTCGATAAATCGTGATCATTTGAGTCCAATTTGAGGCTAATTTAACTTTGAAGATCAAATAACAGGTGCATCTAGAAAGACGTATTGTTTTTACAGATGTTTAAAGAATTAATGTCAGTGAAATGTAGTAAACAGAAGTTGTTACTATATATGCCTGCAAGCTTTCATCCAA
Organism: Salticus scenicus; assembly: GCA_963930645.1. Lineage (NCBI taxonomy): Eukaryota > Metazoa > Arthropoda > Arachnida > Araneae > Salticidae > Salticus > Salticus scenicus. Next base: position 138,586,287 of record OZ005655.1, read on the forward strand.
GATCCACATTGGTCGAAAGGTTATACAGCAACCTAGGATCTTGCAGTGAAAGCGAATTTGCTCTAGGATTCTTTTCTTCGATACAACAACCAAGACATCAGTCTTGTTAGCATCGAAACATGGGAACGCTTAGGCTAGCGTACCCATTTCTTTTCTCTCTTCTCTTGACTTTTGGTGAGTAATACTATTTGAGTTAACTAATTTTTAATTCAATTTGATAGATTTGACTGTGATAATGAAAAACAATGATAATAAAAATTATGTTATTATAAGAAAAGTAATTTTCCTGTTTCCTTTATTAAAATTGTACGCAGGGTTTCCACAAAGGAAAATTTGAATACCAGTAATTTTAAACTAGACTAATTCTTGATATTCATTGATATTTATGTAAAAAATTTCTACATACAAATTCTGGTATCCAAATTTCCCTTTATGAGAACCCTGATTGTACGAATAATAATATATCTCGGTTTTTCAGCCCTGATATTTTACATTTTTATCATTTTTCATGTGAGTAAATTTTTTTAGGCATTAATATTTTTAAGATTTACATATTTTTCAATATTTGTTTAATAAACGCTTCATTATAGTAGTTTTTATTAGAGACTCATAGACTCATCCATATACTAATTCGACACGCGTAATATTCCAAAACATACATATATTCTGAGTTCTGGGGAGAAATCAGCATGTAGCTGCATGATTTTAAAGACTGAATGATTGATACATTGAACAATTTTATTTGAAGGAAATTTTTTAAATATATTTTTGGCATTAAAATATAATATTTATTAGATTGTCTTACTTTATATGGAATTTTTTTACAGTCGGTAACAAAAGTGTCCGAACACTTGCGAAAATTCCTATGTAAAAAAAGTATATTTCATACGGTTTTGTTAAATAAATCCTTATCGAATCATGTTCTTACACTGACTAAGAACAGGTTTCGAGAAGGATTTATTTAACAAAACTGTATTAAGTGTACTTTTTATATATAGGAATTTTTGCTAGTGTTCGGAGACTTTTGTTACCGACTGTACTTAAAATATATATACTTAATGATATTAATTTATTTATTACCTATTTTTATTTTATATATTTTTATTTAATATGAAGTTTTTTAATGCCTTGTTTTGACTTCCCAGGAGCTGATTTTTTTTTTTTTTTTTTTTTTTTTTTTATGAAAGAAATCTGTAGACTTATATATGTAAATAAATAAAGTTTGATAGGGATAAATTTTATTTCATGGTAATACCATGCAGCAAATATTGTGTACAATATTCTGTAAAATACCACTTACAAAAAAGGCATTTTCTAGTTTTATTTGATGAAGTTACATAACGACATTGAAGATTTTTAGTTTCAAATCACGGAAAACATTTATTTTTTCTCAATAGATAATTGCAGTTGTAATGTGATTATATATAACTGCTAAATCATCCTTCTTCTATTATTTTATTCATTCCTCCAAACCAAGGACAAAAATTTATTTCCTTTATTTGAATACTCTATTGTAGTTGTGACGTTAGTTTCGAGCGTTATCCCAAGAAAATTGAGCTTTTATTATTACACAGATATCTGTATATCTTTAAAATGAAAATAACCTTTAAATGCATCAAAAAATGCTTTTATTCTTGCGTTCATATTGCCATTATACAGTACTCTATTCATATGAAGATAAATCTTTAATCTGAGCTTTTTATGCAATGTTTACTTTCTTTTATGTTCAGTAAAAATCGATTAAAAATTCTAAATTAAAAGTCTAATTTTTAAATCATCGATTTAAAAATTAGATCAAATAATCAAATTAAAGTATATAACATACAGTTTTTTGTCATTTTCTTAATAACATTATAAAATGTATTTTGAATAACAATATGAAATTAATATTAACTACCATTATGTATTTAATATTTTTTCCTGAAGGAAAAAAAAAAAGAAGAAGAAGAAGAAAAAGTCTAGAATCATTTGGTAAAAAAACGAAACTTTTTATAGTATATGCTGCCACTTAGTGACTTTACAAGTCCATAGTATGTAGGATATTATAATTTACAACTAATAAGCAGCATATTACAGTGTTGAATTTAATTTCCCCAAGATGACGCTTGGCGCTTTCTCGGCCCAATTTTTGATTTTTATTCGATATTTAGAATTATACTTTTATAAAAATCGTCTTCACTTACTTAATAATAATAAAATTGGTAAATAATAATTTTAATAACTATTTTGCTCTTCGTGAATTTGCATAGGAAATTATAGATGGCCACTCCGAAATAATAATATTATATTCTGAAAAAAATATCAAATTAAGATTTTTCTCGTATCAGTAGCTTGTTGTTTTTTGTAATAAATTGTAAAGTTTATGTATGATTTAATACATGTGACAAAGTACAAATAAGTAATAATGAATTTTTACTACTGACGCAAAAATACTATTTGAATGAGTTTCATTTTTGTTTTTGTTTATGTTTGTTCTAGATGCTCTATTAATTTTTACGAAAAAATTTTCAGTCGTTTAAAATAAGTTTCTGGCCTTTCTTTGTTTCGCAAACAAACATACACACACACATAGAAAAAAAAAAAACTATGCTTGTAAAAGTGTGTATAACTGTTTGATGTTTAAACAAGAAATTATGTAACATCTAAATTGCGGTTTTTAATTTATTCTTAAAAACTTTGAATCTTTGCTAATAATTGATATTTAGTGAAGTCTACAGCTAAAAATTTGATTTGATAATTTTGCATGATCTTTATGTTTTTTAGGTGCTGAAACCGAAACTAAGGCCAATTTTTTTTTTTTCTATCATGTATAGATTTTTGTCAATGCAGGGTGTTTACCAACCCAGTTTCTACCAAGATGCTTCCACCAAGATGCTTCCACCAATATAATTACGTGGTAACTTTTATAATATGCTTCGATGATTAATTATGATTAATCATGGAAACGTACTATAAAAGTTACCATATAATTATACTGGTGGAAGAATCACGAAAGAAATTGTGTCGGTATACTTCTGTGATGACAATTATCTATACATGACAGAGAAAACTGGCTTCAGTTTTGGTTTCAGTACATCAAAAAAGAAAACAGAAAGATCAGCCAAAATTATCAAATCAAAATTTTATATATAGATCTGTGTTATTTAATATTGCACAAGAAACTACCGAAAATGAAGACATTGTGTTGGTAGACCCCTGTATCATCGTCTTCTGAGCTATACTGGAAGTTTCAAATGTCTAGCTAGTTGGGAAGTTAGAGAAAAATTGATTACAAGCTTTGTACTGGTAACGCTGCCGAAGGCAGCAGAAACCCGAAATAGTTGGCTAAAAGTATTTAAAAATGCATTTTCACCGTGTTCTGAACTATTCTGAAAGTTTCAAATGTCTAGCTAGTCGGGAAGTTAGTTAAATAAATTTTCTGTCGAATCATATAAACGCTGCCGAAGGCAGTAGGGACCTGAAACAGTTGACTAAAAGTATTAAAAAAATGTATTGTCACCGCTGTCTTGAAAGTTTCAAATGTCTAACTAATCGGGAAGTTAGTTAAAAATCGATTGCAACATTTCTACTGGACAAACAAACAAACAAGAATCGAAGTTAATAAAAACATGCTAAAATGGCTTTATCTTTGCTCTCAGCACACCAAAAAAATATCCCACACAGCCTCTTACATCCATAAGACCTCTATAAAAGTTTTAAAAAATAATCAATTAAACTTCTATAAATATCCTACAGATATCTATTACACGAAAAATCTCACTCTTTTTTATATCCGTTAGCTGTCTGTTAAATATCCAAATATCCAAAAAATGGACTTATTATATCTAATAGATATTGAGAGTATCTAAATCTTGCTTTGATCTAGCACGTTACATCTATTAGACATTGGAAAAGCCTGTCTAAATTTCGTCTACATTTAAACATCTAATAAATATCTATAATTAGTATATAGGATATCCAGGACTTTTAATAAACATTCTTAACATATTTTGTACCTTTTATGGATCTTCGGATGTAATTTAGATGTATAATGGATATACGTGGCTGTGTGGAATATGTACAGTCGGTAACAAAAGTATCCGAACATTAGCAAAAATTCCTATATAATAATATTATAGTTTAAAAAAAATTAAAGAACACGCTTTTATAGAAATGTGAACTAAAAAGCACAAAATATCTATCTTAGTATTAAAATGCAGGGTAACAAAAAATCGTGTGAGTGACACACCATAATATTTACATACATTTAAATCTTTAATTAAAATAATTTAGAATTAAACAAAAACCATTTTTACTTCCATTACCCTACTACCGTAGCTAATGGAAGTATTGTATTCGGTCTGAAAATTCGATATCGGGTTTTCACCTGATTTACACGTTTTAAGGTCCCCTGAGTCCAAAAAAGTGGTTTTTGGCAATTGGTCAGTGTGTATGTATGTGTGTATGTGTGTGTGTCTATGTATGTGGAGAATCTTCTGGCTATTATAGCTCAGAAACTAATAAAGATAGAGCTACGAAACTTTAGAATTCAAATACGTCTGGCGTACAGATGAAATTTCCAAATTTTGGTGAAAATTGAAAAACCGGAAGTGGGACATCGGAAACCGGAAGTTGGACCGTAAGTCCGTATCTCAAAAACGGCTCTAACGATTTTCTTCAAACTTGCTATATAAACACTCTATTAGATGTCCTTTCGAATGATATAGTTGGTTAGTTCAAGAAAATTGATAGGCGTCCTGTATAACTAGCTCAATTTCAGGCCTCCCAAGGGCGTTCCTTTAAAAACGGTTGTACGGATTTTTTTCAAACTCGCCATTTTAAATCAATTTTAAATATGCTTTTGTATTTAATTATTGTTTTTCTGTCAATAATTGAGTTTAACCGGAAATGGGACATCGGAAACCGGAAGTGAGACAGTAAGTCCATATCTCAAAAACGGCTCTAACGATTTTCTTCAAATTTGCTATATAAACACTCTATCAGATATCCTTTCGAATGATATAGTTGGTTAGTTCATGAAAATTGATAGGCGTCCTGTATAAATAGCTCAATTTCAGGCCTTGCAAAGGCGTTCCTTTAAAAACGGTTGTACGGATTTTTTTCAAACTCGCCATTTTAACTCACTTTTAAATATGCTTTTGTATGTAATTATTGTTTTCCGGTCAATAATTGATTTTTTGTGAAAGTTGGTATCTCAAAAACGGCTCTAACGATTTTCTTTTTTGGTCACTTTTATGTTTTCTGATCACATTATCTCTCAAAAATGCATATAATACATGTAATAGCGGGTAATGGAAGTCGTGTGGTTGTTTCACACCAGATTTTTTTTTATCTCCCCTGACTGGGCTCGAACGCTAGACCTTTAAGTTCATAGCGCGGAGCTTTACCTCACAGCACAGCTTTCACACAGGGAAAGTCTTTTTTTTTTTACAATATAGATTTTTTGTTTGCTCCCAGAGCGGTTACAAAATATACATACAAACATACATACAGGTGAAGCTAATAAAAGCGTGTTAAAAAAAGTACACTTAATACAGTTTTGTTAAATAAATCCTTGTCGAATCCTGTTCTTAGTCAGTCTAAAAACAGGATTCGACAAGGATTTATTTAACAAAACTGTATTAACAGTACTTTTTTTTTTCCATAGAAATTTTTGCTAGTGTTCGAAGACTTTCGCTACCGACTGTATCAGTTAAAATTATCAAGTCAAATTTTGTCAACATTATTTTTGTAGACCTGCGTAATTATCCTACTCTGTTAAAAATTTCAACAGAAAACTATTCGTAATCACTTGTCTTAAGTCTTATGTAAAATTACAGAGAAAAATAAACAAAGATGTTAAAAAATTCTATTTTTACATATGTAATTTACATATGCATATATAAAAAATATATGCATATTATTACATAATCTATTTTATAAATGCATTTAATATTAATTTAATTATTAGCGAGACATATATTTGTGGCATAAAATGCTTTTTCTAGTGTAGAAAGATTCCTTTCTGATTTTTATTGAAAAATTAAATAATAAAAATAGTTAAAAATACAGAATAAAGATTGAGAATGTCGATTATTTATTTTTAACTAAGAGTTGTTGTAAATTTACAGAAACTCTGGGTTACATTTCTGTAAATTTACAGAAATTTTTCACAGTGTAAAATTTAAAAACCAAATGATTTTCAATCTTGAACACATTTTAAAACGATTGTTGAAGAAACGTGTTAAAAATACTTAATACATATAAATTACAACTTTAAAAAATAATAATAATAATAACAAAATAGTAACTTAAATAATAAAAACTAAACACAGAATTGAAAAAATATATAATTAAAATTTTCTTACATCAACAGAATTGTATTTTCTGTACTGCATTCAAAGATTATTATTGGTCTTATTTAATGTATTTAATAACTTATAGATAACTCACAATAATTTTTACTATGTATATGCCGTAAAAATATTAGGCTGCCTAAGTTTCTTTTTCTTTTTTTTTTTTTTTTTTTTTAATGTTTGTAACAAAGCGATATTTAAGATTTCAACATCATTTTAAATACATTATGTTTAAAAATTTTCCTATAGGTTTTCCATTCGAAATTTTTTTTAAGAAGTGCCCTTTTCCATTCAATTAAAACCATAACTAGAAAAGTTAAAAACAATTAAAAATTAACATGTAGTCCGCAAAAATTATAAATCACTTTCAAACAATACTGCAGCCAAGCAGTTTTGCGCTCAAAGCTGGTAGATGGCAAGTGCCGTGTTCGACAACAGGTCGCGCTCATCGACCAAGGACAATCAGAGTTTTCTGTAGTTTTCTCCGAAACGTGCGTAAATACGGGCTAGAACCCCTTAGAAAGGCTCCCCACGGACAGTATTCCACCTACAGGCCTAGGACCCTTGCGTAGTCAATGGGCCTTAAACCGTACAACCAACCAACCATCAAACCGTACTGACCTATGACGCAGCTTAACGTTCAATGTATTTTATCTTGATAATGATATTTTAAAATCTAATTTGTTTTTTATTATGCAAGAAAACTAAGTTTTCCACTTTAATTTTAAAGAGAAAGCATAGAAAATAGTGTTTATCTTTGTGAGTCCGGAGAAACTAATCATTCATGCTAATTATATACCATATTCTATAGGAAACGGACATTTTTGCATCCGAATAATATCTACTATTTCATTATGTTTTGTGCAGTACAAAAATATTAAAATACAGTGAAAAACGTTTAAACACGAAACTGAGGGGACCGAAATATTTTTTCGTGTTAAAAGAATTTCGTGTAAAAAGATTCGTAAAAAAAATTACAAAACTGAACAATATTTTCCATGTCGTCAATTATTATTCACATTTCCTGTAAAACTACTACTAACTTGTATCCATTAGGATAAAAATCAAGTACAAATATTATTGTTTTAGGAGGGAAAAAATCACATATGTTTTACTTCTTTTTCAGCACCATATTGTTCAAAAACTGTTCAAGATCATACATTGTTTTATTCATCTCTGAATTTGAATGCGCATCTAAATAACTGCGGATAAATACTGAAGAAATCCCATTGTTGGTGCTGTAAACACATGATCATTGACGGCAATATGTAGTAGCATAGTTACCAACGTTTTAACTTATTCCAGAGTATCTTCAGCCCCGCCTTCAATCCGTACCACTTTATTTATAGACTATTTTTCTTGAATATATAACTATGATAAAATAAGAAAAAATTACTCTTAAGAAAAAAGTGGTAAGGAAATAAAAGTGGGTCTGAAAATGCTTCGAAATAAATAAAAATGTTGGCATCTCTGTTGTAGCAAACATGCCACTGAAGATCGAAAACGAATTGTTTTCGTGTTAAACGTTTTTTCTTTCGTGTTAAAAGAAAAAAAAATGCATTAAATAACATAGTATACTGTCCGGGCCGCTGTATTATTTCGTGTTAACCGATTTTTCATGTTAAACGTATTTCTGTTTTCAAAAAATGGCTCTCTTAGACTATGTAATCCAATTTTTTATAAGTCGGTGTACATAAATGCTACTTATACTATTTTTAACAGAAATTATGCTATTGTAAATTTAAATAAGATATGTACGGTTAAAAGCTTACGAGAACTCGAAAAAACAAACAAATGAACCCATTTCGTAATATGTAAACATTGTTAGAAAGTATTAGAAAATAAATATTTTTTACAAGTTTTGTTTGATAGTTTTTATTTGATAAGTTTTTTTTAGCTAACAACAAGTAAAACAATTACAACATAATTATCAAAAAATTTTAAAATATATTTTTCCGTCATAACTTTTCAAATTTTAAAAAGTTTTCTTCTTTTCCTCTAAAAATTATTTTTTTTTACTCTTAAGTTATCAATATTTATAAAAATATTACACATCCGTTTCCGATTATTATTTAACATTTTTACGATGAAAAATCATGAACTTCTTAAATATCAATTGAAAATTTTGAAATTTTTATTCTATAATTACACTATATCGGATTAAATAAGATTAACCTACATTTATGGAATATAAACACTGCATTACTATATATTACGTAACTGAAAAAAAATCTTTGTGTATATAAATGCATATATATAATCCTATAATATATTACCTTGAAATAAGTCCATAAAGAAAGAAAAGATAAATAAAATCCAAAAAATATGAAAACATAATAATAATCAACATATTTTAAGGGGGGGGGGGGGTCATAATGAATAATCTCATACAAATGTAGGTAAATAGCTGTAAATCCGTAATCTTAAAACTAAGAAAAAGTATGTGTGTAAATCAATAGATTTATATACACTTTATACCTATAAAAGAAACATTTTCGACTTAGTAGACGAAAAAAAATCTGGAGTGACTCCACTCGACTTTCCGAACATTGCGTAATTAACAGTTTTGTAGATAAAGAAAGAGGAGTTGTTAAACAAACAAAACAGAAAAAACCATAATAGAGTGTTTGAGTATTTTTCTCCATATATTACACGATGTTTTATTTAACGCTACTGAACTTTGAGCCCATAGGTCATAATGATAAAGAATTTTTCGCTGTGTCCCTGTAAAAACCTATAAATGCTGGATTCACCAAAATGCTTATAGTTAGTGCAACAGTGATTTATAATATTCATATAAATTTTCAGCTCAATTGAATAAGGCGTTTAGATGCTATCGCACTTTTAAAAATTTGTTCCCATCGGCCATAATGGTAAAGAATTGTTCTTTGTGTCCCTGTAAAAAAACTGTAAGTGCTAAATTCACCAAAATCTATACAGCTGGTGCACCTGTAACCTATAACATGTGTACAAATTTTTTGCTCAGATTAATAAGGCGTTTAGACGCTATCACACTTTTAAAAATTTGGCCGCATATCCCATAATGATAAAAAAAATTTCTTTGTGCCCCTGTTAAAAAATTGTAAGTGCTAAATTCACCAAAATCTATACAGTTTGTGCAACTGTGATCTATAACATGTGTACAAATTTTTTGCTCAGATTAATTCTAAAGCTAGAGACTAATAAGAACAAAACTTTGAATAAACACCATAGAATACAATAAATTCACAACAATTGTTTCAGGTCGAAAGAACACATAACAAAATCAAAATTTAATCAAAACACTTAGTTGATATGTTACGGTCAATGGTTTTAATCGGTAATTATTAATAATAACCAGCGATTGTTAATAATAACCGAAAAGTTTGTCAAAATGATTAATTTATTAGAATTTATCACATTGACCGGTTATTATTAATAATTAACAATGAAATTTGGTTAAAGTAAATAATTTTTGAGAATTTATCACATTGGCTGGTTATTATTAATATTTTTGAAAGAATTTTGTTAAATGCAATGATTTTCTACGCATTTAGCTAAGAAGCTTTTTAACGAGTTTTTGAAGGAAAAATCGCTATTTTAACGCCCAAACAAGCTAAAATTGCAGAAATTTAACATTTTATAGCCTGATTAAACATCTTTGAATGAAATTGCGTAAAAATAACTACTATTATTTACAAATTCGTAACAATACTTTCTCTGCTATATATGGGTGGGTAAGAGAAAATAAAAAAAAAATCGGCAGAGCCGTGTTTTTAAACACCAGATTTAAAATTGACCTACCGAATTTTCTTGTGATAACTAAGAACATGTGGAAAAATATAAAAGTGGTTTATGTAGCAAATTCGAAGAAAACTGTAGAAGTCCCTTTTGAGATACCGACTATACCTTCCACTACCGATTTTCACTAAAATTTGGCAAATTTATATAATTACGGAAAGCGAACAATTACAAAGGAAAAATTATCTAAATGGAACTTTATATGACGAGTTTGGAGAATATCCATAGATCCCTTTTAAAGTGCCTACGGATAGTACTGTAGACTACATTTAACCCGCCAGTACATGGGTGAGGAAAAGCCACAATTTTCATTTAATATTTGAATGGTTACAATAATAACAACCACAAAATAAAATCGCACTGTAAAAATACGAAGTATAAAATTTAACGTTTATTATATATATATATATATATATATATTTTTTTCACGGAATATATAAAAGGTTTCTCGTACATTGCATTCTAGTAAATAAAATGGGTCTCACAGACTCAAACCGTGTACTGGCGGGCTAAAATGCAATTTTCGGCGAAAAAAATACGATTTTCTATTTTTGGTTTAATATTAAAAACTGACATTTTAGCTTTCTAAATCAGTTGAAATTTTGTTTCTATCTTGCTTAGAACTTGAGTTACAGGCATTTTAATACTGGTCACTCGCAAGTTTTTGAAATCGGAAGTGACCGTAAATGTTTGTTTTCATAAATGTTTTACTCAATATAAGCATCAAAATTTGTTCCTGCATATAAAATGAATTTTAAAAAGAAAATAAAAAACTTTGAAATAAATCAGGAACTTTTTAAATTATTTTTTATTTAATAGGTAAAATCTGGTTTTTAATTATGTTTCTGTTTTTTCTCAAAACGAGATTTTTAACATTTTGCTTTATCGCAAAACGTCATAACTCCAAAAGTTATAATTGTAATGTTATGAAACTTTGCAAAAATACTCTAAAGGAGTTTATTTAGATAATGTGCCTGTACTATGGTTACAGTTAATTATTTTTTCATATTTTAGTTGATGCAAGTTGTGAATTGTCGGATATTTTCTGGATTTTTCTGTGTGTAAAAACGTTAACTTCTATAATTTTTTTATTAACATAGTTATGATTATGAAAATGCTTCAATACCTTAAGAAAGTTTCATTAATCATAATAAAATTTACAGAATAAAAATATCTTCATTTAAAATTGAGTTTTGATGTTATGCAAAAGTGCCATTTTTATAGCAAATTCTACGTGTGTTTTGAGCCTAAAAATCAAAATATTTAAAAATATGCATATTTTTACATATTATTAACAATTTTCAGCTATATTTTATAATATATAATACACATAAATAAACAGTCTTTCAAATGTTAAAAAATATCCCTTCCGAAGGTAGGCAGGTACCTTCAAGAAATGCATTTGCGAGACCTGAAATTGATCTACTTATACAAGGCGCCTATAAATTTCTCGAAATAACCAACTAATGCATAAAAAATGACATCTAAAAAGGTAGTTATATGATAACTTTGAAGTCGTTAGAGTCATGTTTGTGGTACAGTTTACGGCCCTACGTCCAGTTTCCAATTTTCACCAAAATTTGACAAAATCACCTGTACACTAGACATGTCTTAATTCTGAAGCCTCGTCGTTGTATTTTTAATTATTTTGGATGTATGATAGTCATTGAATTCCGCATTCACATACATACACACATACACACGTGCCAAAAACACTTTTCTGGACTCAGGAGACCTTAAAACATGTAAGTCAACTAAAAATTGGATATCGAAATTTTTGATCGAATACAGTACTTCAATAACTTAGAAAGTCGTTAATAGAAGCATTTAATCAATCGAAGTATTCATTTAATTCATGAGTTTTTTAAACTTTACTAATGTTTATAACGACAAATTAATTATCACAGTAGATAGATATATAAAAATTGAGTTAGAGTTTCAGTTTCAGTTTCAATAAGTTAAGACTAATAGATCACATCCATTCTTTGTAATTATTAAGAATAGCCGGTTAATGTGATTAATATCCATTATTTAATCATATTCACCAAACTTTCGTGGTAATTATTAATAATGACCGGTTAATGTGATTAATGTCCTTTAATTAATCACATTCACATAAAAAGGGGGTAATTATTAATAATTCCTGGATATTATTAATAATAATCGGATTTATTACTTTAACTGTAAATATGTTACACGAAATTAAAATTTAGTCAAAAAACTTTTTTTCTAATAATTCCTTTTTCCTGTTGTACTGTTGTTGTTTCTTTTGTATTGTTCCATTTCATATATGCCGAGATATGATTCAAAAATTTAATAGTATGAAATGTGTTTCAATGTAATTTTCCTTTATTATAACTTATAAAGTGAATTCTACTTTCAGTTGTCTGCACAGAAAATGTTGCTGAAACAGTTGAAAATGAAAACACAGATGAAACGAATGATTATTATTCACATAGTTCTGATGCATCAAGTAATAAATTGTATCCAGAGAGCCGGGCACATGCAACAAATGATTATGGCTTAAAAAATGATAATGATATCTCTTCGGGAAACTCAGATAGTAGTACCACGTCAAACAATGACGGCTCGCAAGAGGACGAAATACCAGAAAATAATACAGATGAAAGAGAAGAGTCAGTAGAAGACAATGACTTAAATAAGGATAAAAAGAAAAAAGTTGATAAAGAAAATATTCAAGATACAAAAGAGGAAGATTATAAAGAAAATTATGACGATGGAGATGAAGATGAAGATGAAGATGAAGAAACTGAAGTTCAAAAAATGCATGACACATATAACAAAAACATTAAAAATGTTAATAGTGAAGAGAATCCAAAAACAATTGGCTCAGAAGATGATGATGACACTAAACAAAATAAAGAAAAAGAATCAGAAAGAGATGAAAACAGCAAACCGGAAAATCAAAAAGAATCAGAAAATAAAACGATACAGCATGATCAAGAATCTAGCAAGAAAGATCGTGTTGGAGAACTTCCAGAAAAAACAGGTGAAGGAGAAAAAAACCATACATCTGGAAAACATACGCCAACAGAGGAAGTTGGCGGTCACAAAAACATAGAAAAACAAAAAGAACAAAATCATGAAATTGATCGTACCGATAAAGGAACTTCAATAGAACATAAAAATAAGATCAAAAACAAAATACATGACAAGATAAATAAAAAATCTAACGATGATGATAAGATTGGGGATGATAATGAAGGCTCTGAGGAAAATTCAGGAAAATCAGAGAAATATGAACAGACACCAGAAAAAGACATAAAACCTCACGAGGAAAACAAAAGCCCTGGTCTCAATAATAAAAATGAAGATGAAAATGCAGAATCAGGGGAAAATTCAGAAAAACAAGGAAAAAAACATAAAGACAAAACAGAGTCTTCAGACGATATGACAGATGAAAGACCAAAAAAAATAGTTTCCGGAGATAATTCAAGGGAAAACCAACAATCAGGCAATGAAAACAAAACGCATAGCCATGGAGAAGAAAATAAGAATAATGGTGCTGGATCAGGAATAAATTCAAATAGACCAGAGAAAAAAAGAAATACATTAAAAAGTGATAAACCACATGGCGCCAACAATGAGGAAAATATTGCTGGATCAAAGCCAAACTCAGGAAAAAAGCTAAAAGCCCCCGGCAATGATAGCGAGGATGAGAATAAATTAGCAGACTCAGAGCCAGATTCAAAAGAAGCAAGGAAACAAGAAAAAAAACATGAGATACACAAAAATCTTCCCATAGGAAACAAGAAACCTCACCACAGCCATGAGGGTAGAGATGATAATGAAAGATCAGGGCCAAATTCAGAAAGACCAGAGAATGATCAAAACAACCATAAAAAAGATAAAATATCACACAAAGAAAACGACAGACATAGCCATAAATATGTAGATGATAATGAAGAAAAAGAATCGGGAGAAAATTCAGATAATGAAAGCTTAAAACTTCCTAAAGACAAAAAAACTGACAAAGAAAACGAAAGATCTAAACACAACAACAAGGATAGGAGTAAAGACTCAGGACCGAATTCAGAAAAACAAGTGAAACAGCAAAATAATCTTGACAAAGACAAAAATCTTCACAAAGGAAACAAAATACCTAGCCATGAGAACGAGGATCAGGATAAAAAAGCAAAAATAAAATCTCGAAAATCAGAGGGAGAAAAAAATAAACCGGGCAAAGATAAAATACTTGACAAAATTAGCAAAACACAGAGCGATGACAAGGGCGATCAGGAGGAAGAAACCGGTACAAATACAAGAAAAGGCAAAAGAACATTTAAAGGAATAAAAACAAATAGCCATAACCCTCAGGATAAGGATGATAAGGAAGAATCAAAAACAAATAAAGTGAGACCAGAAAAAAATGAAGAAAAAACTGGAAAACGCAGAGAAAGTACCAATGGAGACAAAAGACATAACAGAGACACAACAGATGTGGATGAAGAAACAGAACACAATTCAGGAAATTCAGAAAAAGAAGGAAACAGTGCAGGCAACGGTGAAAGTCCTCATAAAAGTAATAAATTACATGGCCATGACCATAATGATGAGGTTGATAATGCACGATCAGGACCAAATTCAGGAAGAAAAGGAAATGGTGGAAAAGAACCAGGAAAACACAAAACTTCTCACGTTGGAAATGAAAGGTCTGGTCATAAAAATCAGGGTAATGGTGATGATGATGATGATGATGATGATGATGATGAACATGTATCAGGTCAAAATTCAGGAAAACAAAGAAAATATGAAAACAAACATGGAAATGGCAATGGATCACATCAAGGAAGAAGAAGAAATAGCCATAACCATCAGGATAAGGATGATAATGAAGAATCAGAAAAAAATATGCAGAGACCAGAGAAAAATAAAGATACACCTGGAAAACGCAGAAAAATTCGCAATGGAAACGAAAAACATAACAAAGTTAAAACAGATTCGGATGAAGAAACAGGACACAATTCAGGAAATTTAGAAAAAGAAGGAAACGGTGTAGGCAACGGAGAAAGTCCTCATAAAAGTAGTAAATTTCATGGACATGACCATAATGATGAATTTGATAATGCACGATCAGGACCAAATTCAGGAAGACAAGGAAATGGTAGAAAAGAACCAGGAAAACACAAAACTTCTCACGTTGGAAATGAAAGGTCTGGTCATAAAAATCAGGGTAATGGTGATGATGATGATGATGATGATGATGATGATGAACATGTATCAGGTCAAAATTCAGGAAAACAAAGAAAATATGAAAACAAACATGGAAATCGCAATGGATCACATCAAGGAAGAAGAAGAAATAGCCATAACCATCAGGATAAGGATGATAATGAAGAATCAGAAACAAATATGCAGAGACCAGAGAAAAATAAAGATACACCTGGAAAACGCAGAAAAATTCGCAATGGAAACGAAAAACATAACAAAGTTAAAACAGATTCGGATGAAGAAACAGGACACAATTCAGGAAATTTAGAAAAAGAAGGAAACGGTGTAGGCAACGGAGAAAGTCCTCATAAAAGTAGTAAATTTCATGGACATGACCATAATGATGAATTTGATAATGCACGATCAGGACCAAATTCAGGAAGACAAGGAAATGGTAGAAAAGAACCAGGAAAACACAAAACTTCTCACGTTGGAAATGAA
Source organism: Salticus scenicus (assembly GCA_963930645.1). Classification (NCBI taxonomy): domain Eukaryota; kingdom Metazoa; phylum Arthropoda; class Arachnida; order Araneae; family Salticidae; genus Salticus; species Salticus scenicus. Next base: position 138,602,075 of record OZ005655.1, read on the forward strand.
AGGTCTGGTCATAAAAATCAGGGTAATGGTGATGATGATGATGATGTCGATGATGATGATGAACATGTATCAGGTCAAAATTCAGGAAAACAAAGAAAATATGAAAACAAACATGGAAATCGCAATCGATCACATCAAGGAAGAAGAAGAAATAGCCATAACCATCAGGATAAGGATGATAATGAAGAATCAGAAACAAATATGCAGAGACCAGAGAAAAAGAAAGATACACCTGGAAAACGCAGAAAAATTCGCAATGGAAACGAAAAACATAACAAAGTTAAAACAGATTCGGATGAAGAAACAGGACACAATTCAGGAAATTTAGAAAAAGAAAGAAACGGTGTAGGCAACGGAGAAAGTCCTCATAAAAGTAGTAAATTTCATGGACATGACCATAATGATGAATTTGATAATGCACGATCAGGACCAAATTCAGGAAGACAAGGAAATGGTAGAAAAGAACCAGGAAAACACAAAACTTCTCACGTTGGAAATGAAAGGTCTGATCATAAAAATCAGGGTAATGGTGATGATGATGATGATGATGATGAACATGTATCAGGTCAAAATTCAGGAAAACAAAGAAAATATGAAAACAAACATGGAAATCGCAATCGATCACATCAAGGAAGAAGAAGAAATAGCCATAACCATCAGGATAAGGATGATAATGAAGAATCAGAAACAAATATGAAGAGACCAGAGAAAAATAAAGATACACCTGGAAAACGCAGAAAAATTCGCAATGGAAACGAAAAACATAACAAAGTTAAAACAGATTCGGATGAAGAAACAGGACACAATTCAGGAAATTTAGAAAAAGAAGGAAACGGTGTAGGCAACGGAGAAAGTCCTCATAAAAGTAGTAAATTTCATGGACATGACCATAATGATGAATTTGATAATGCACGATCAGGACCAAATTCAGGAAGACAAGGAAATGGTAGAAAAGAACCAGGAAAACACGAAACTTCTCACGTTGGAAATGAAAGGTCTGGTCATAAAAATCAGGGTAATGGTGATGATGATGATGATGA